>OX422211.1:313426440-314026440 GCA_949130495.1 Sambucus nigra | reverse complement strand
TACAGTTGTAGCAGCTCATCCCTAGAGGAATAATCGGAGCTACTTCAATCGACTTAATGTAGGTCCATAGCCTCAGCCCCACCACCCTGCTGTGGAGTCCTCTCTTCAGATCCTTCTCAAACTTCTTAGCTTTCTTTTCTTCAGTGTCAACAAGGTAAGGGGCAAAGTGCGACAATTCCGTTAACTTTGTTTCATATTCTACCATAGACATGTTTCCTTGAGTTAGCTCCATGAACTCAATTTCCAACTTATCCCTAACCACGATTGGAAAATATTTCTCTAAGAAAATCTCCTTGAACCTATCCCAGCAAACGACAGCAGCCTCTCCTCCCAGTTAGGTCCTTTTGTCCATAGACAACTAGTGATCTGCCTCGTCCTCAAACATAAAGGAGGTAAAAGACACTTTATGTTCTTTAGTGTAGTTCAAGTCCTTAATTTTTTTCTCAATCTTCCTTATCCAAGCAACGGCTTTTATCGGATCAAGATCTCCTTTAAATAGCTCGGGCCCTAACTTTTTAAAGTGTTCCATAGTGCAACACACTGACCTTCCTTCAGTCGTTCTTGCAGCCATGGACCTAGCTAAGGCCTCATCGAACCCAACCATCACCTGCAGTACAACGTTAGGAACGACAGGTTCCATGGCCTCATTGTTGGGCGTTGCTCCTCGAGCTCTTCTACCTGACAGGAATCGCACATGTATAAGTATGATATTTTTTTGTCTAATAGATAACTCTAAATAAGCCATCTTATTTTTAACGCTCCCGAAGTTTCCTAGGTTGAACGTTCTGATGCCATTTGTAACGCCCCGTGGACTTCCCTATACGTTAGGTCACTTTTGCTCGTGGGAATTTGAAACTTAAATGATATAGGGCAATTCTCATACTGTCGCGGCCTGTAAGGGTCCTATGCTTATACATCAGAGTTGACAGATTTAATAGTTCATCAAAGTATAATATTACACCATATGAGAAGAATCATCAACTAAACCTTTCAAATTTCATTAATGTCATAATAGTCTCTAATCATGCCATAGAATAAGTCCTTCCTCGTACAATCTTCAACATAAAACTATAAAGCTAAATAAGTATCACTAAGAGTGAAATCTATATTTAAACTTCTAAAGGAGCTCTATGCAAAGCTATCTCCGCGACCTCTATGTACTCTGTGGCCTCTAGTAAGGACCTTTGCTCCTATCCTACAGAAACAAAGAATATAGAAGGGGTGAGCTTTAATAGCTCAACAAGGGTTAACTCGAAGGTCCTCAACCACCTGCCAATGTTAGTATTCACAAAGGCAACATATATACAAGTAATGATAAGTAGGAAACATTGGATGTGCGATATAAGCAATAAGGAAAGGAAAGAATAGTATTTCTGAACCCATTAGATTTTCCCAATGACCTATGGCTCAATCTCCTAAAGGTCTCAACTCCCCACCTTCCCACATGACTCAATCTCCCATAGTTCTCCCTCCCGCATCATATATTTTTCTAACCTTGGACTTCTTGAGCTTTGCGGTCTTATTCTTGGTGTCTTTGACCTACTCATGCCACACCCGCGGCCTCCTCTCCTACTCAATTCCATGGGCGATCCACGATTTGCTTTTAACTCTCCACCTTGGCCGAGCTTTGCAGCGGTGTTAAGCTCCATAGTTAGCCTAGGCTCAGTCTCTCTAGACTAACCATTTTGACCTAAGCATTGAGCATGAGGTCCTCAATAGACATGATTCCTCGGCTTGGCTAATGAATGTCAAGGCCTTAACATCAAAATCCCTTAACTCCCTAGGCACAATGTAATACTGCCTTCCAACTCCACAACCTATACTAACAGGTCGCGACCTCAAGGAAAGAGTTGGAACTCTCGATCTATAATAATAAGGGCGTTATAGTAAAAAGGATATTTTTAAACCCTAATTTACACCCAAACTCGAATGCTCGAAAGATCAAAGGAAAAACCCTAAATAAGTCTCCTAAAATCAAGTAAGAATATCCTTAAATTCCCATTCTCTAACTATAAAATCTCATCTCAAGAATCCTAATAAAAATTCTCTAAAACAAGGATTTATGATGAATCGTAACAGTCCACATCCCACAACCCTAGAAAAACACTAAGACCTCAATGAATAATGAACGGTTATGGCTTCAAACCTAGAAAGTTATGAACAATAAAACTCCATAGCCTAAAACCACAAAAACTCATAATATAAAGTAAGTGCTCATTTCATTCAATAGAAATAAAGGAAACTAGGGTTTTAACAAAGAAGAAGAGGGTGAGGACAGATCATTTACCTTTGTAGATTTAATCCAATGAACAGTATCCCTCCACTGCCTCTAGCACTTCCTTCTTCTCTGCCACCATTTCTAGCAATTCCTTCTTCTCCAATGAACAGCAGATGTCTACGACCTCACTCCCAAAGCACCTTTCCTTCCCACACAAGCCTTACTTACTCTAGTGTGGATTTTAGGGTTTCCAATACTCTTGGGAAGTGTGCCAAGGGTGGGCATTTATATGTTTTAGGAGAGAATCTAGGTTTTCCTCTTTTGGACTCTCTTTTTCATAATTAACCTTTTAAAAGGATCTAGAATTCTCTACACTCGCTCCTCAAGTCATGATATAATAAGGCCACCACCCTAATTGTTGCTCTATTCGTACAACGCTCCGCAACCATTACCTTAGGCTGTGGCCTTTCATTACATGTCTGCGGCTTTTTCATAATAGGCCGTAGACTCTGGACCTTTAAGTCTGCAGACACTGCCCTTTATGTAGGTCTCTTACAGGACTCAACTACAGATAGTGGCCTCCCTATGGCCGCGGCCTCTTAAGATTTTTGGGTCTTTACATAAGCGGGCTCAAACACTATAACAGCATTTGATCTAATCGCATGCTGTTGCAGATCTTCTAGGGGAAGGGTTCTTTGGGTTTTGGTACCCAAAAGTTTGCCCGTTTGCATTATGTGTATCTGAAATTGCAGATCTGGTAATTCATAAATTGTGAAGATAAAAAGCAATAGATCTTAAGCTTTATGCATACACACACACATGTTGATATTGCAGGTCTTCGATATATATATATATATATATATATATATATATATATATATATATAGTTAGGCTCTCTAACATACCTCCTAGCAATATACCTATGAACACACCAATTTTTAAAATAGTAAAAAAAAAATTTTGAGTTGATATTTTTTATATGGGTTCATGATATTTCAGTGTGCCCCTGTAAAAATATTCAGCTCAAAATAATGTGTGTTTTGACCTATTTTTTAAAAATAACAAAAACCATTATTTTCAGTGGCGCGCTGAAATATCATGAACCTATATAAAAAATATCATCTCAAAATTATTTTTTTTACTATTTAAAAAAAATAGGTATGTTCATAGGTATGTTGCTAGGAGGTATGTTGGAGAGGCTGACTATATATATATATATATAATTAGATCTAGAGGATTTTTGTGTAAGGCGAAAGGGAGTGAATGAGATCTAGAGAAAAGACAGAAGGTGTGGGTGGGTGGGTGGGAAGAGTTTGGCTGTAGGTGATGGGGAAGTGTGGGGGTGAAAGCAGTTGGGGGGGTGAGGTAAGGGAAGAAGAAGAGAGAGAGAGCAATAAGTTTTTTATTATTTTTTTTTGTTTTTTGTTTTTTTGGGGGTGGGATGGGGTGGGAGTGGGGGTGGGTAGTCAATCCCCAAATGGCCAAAAGTTTTGGGGGCCAAAGCCCAAATGAACCTCCCCCACCTCCCAACCCCCAAAAGAAATGTAACTAATATAACATGATTTATTGTCCAAAATCATCAGGCCACCAACATATAGGTTTCTAGATATGAGTATGGTAGTGGTATAAGGCTGTCACTGTGGTTTGGGGGTGGATTGGGTTTGGTTCCCAGTTCGATCCCTGGCAGTGTCAAAATAATGCTTGGCCAGCGGAAGCCACGAACCGCGAGTGGGGATTAGTCGAGGTGCTCGTATGCTGGTCCGGACACCTCGTGGTATGAAAAATACCTTGCCAAAAAAAAAAAAAATAGTATGGTCTGTTTTATGAAATCATCATTTATCTAAGAATTTGTTTTTTCTCTGAAAAGTAAGGTGCAGTTAAAGGTATATCCTCTTTAGTATATATCTGATGGAAGGTCAATTAGTCCATTTCTAGTGTCTCCATCCCCTACAGACAAATAGCTGCAATTAGATTTGGGTTTTCTGCACGTGTCTGTGGATGAATTATTATATTTCTTAAAGTTCGTTGCTTAGTCTTGATTTGTATAGTTCTACTCTGTTTGCAGCTAATTCTTGAACTTGGCCCTTACATAGAGGAGCTCACAAAAACCAGAGGGGCAATAAAGGAGTTTGTTAACCCCAAGTAATTCCTCTCCCTCTTTTCTCATGTTGAGACCTTTGGGATTATATTGTGATTATGCCTTTTGTAGTGTTCAGATGCTTTCACTTATCATGATTCTACTTATCTTTCTCATGTTCCTTTCATTTGTCTCTTTTGG
The DNA here is from genome assembly GCA_949130495.1 of Sambucus nigra. Lineage (NCBI taxonomy): Eukaryota > Viridiplantae > Streptophyta > Magnoliopsida > Dipsacales > Adoxaceae > Sambucus > Sambucus nigra. The sequence continues at coordinate 314,021,944 of OX422211.1, read as the reverse complement.
TGCTCCACTCAAATTTTTGCTTGCATCAAAAAGAAGAATTGTATGTCCTTCGCTGTAGTCTTCAAAGAATGAAACTTTGGAATTTCTTTGTGATCTTATACACGTGTGCGTGTTTTATATGATATAGTGAGGGGGATAATATCTCCATATTGAAGTCTCACACCTCTCTTATTTCCTCTCTACTGATCTTTCTCTACATTCTCTCCAGACCTACAATTCAGATTCTCAACTTGGTATTAGAGCACAAACTCTTGTGCTAAGGTTTTAACTAGAAAGAGCTACATCGTAAATTACTTCTTGTTTTATTGACTAGTCTGTCTTGTCCCTCTCATTATAGATACAAAGATTCAACAAAAAACGCATTTAAGTCCTCTACTCGACTAGAGTGCATGATGCAAGATTATCCTAAAACACTACATCCATCAGCAAGGGTTGGATTTACTGTAAGTGAAGTCTACTTACTTGGTTCGTTCTTAGAAAACATAGGTTATAAAATTAATTTTATTTGTCTTTAAGTTTTTTCAATAAAAATCACAAGTGTTTGCGATTGCTTAGGTGACGGATACATGGCTTGCTTATGCACCCGTGAAGAACAATCCTGAAGATGCTGCCAAGGTATCCGCCATTATAACAGTAAATGTTCCCTATCTTAGATAAAGTATAAAATTACTGTCAACTACATTATATGTTTGCCCAATTTTTGAGACTTTATGATTGACATAAATTTGAGATTAGTTTTCTTTCCTTTTCTATTTAAGGTTCATGATGTATAACTGTTACATGTCACGTGCATATAATTTGGCATGTTGGTTTGATTTATGGATACCACTTTCTTTCTAGAGTCTGTTCAAAGCTTTTTCTGGAGTGAATATTGTTTTATGTCAATTTTGTGAACATTATGCATTTAGGCGATAGAAGCAACACCTTAGCAGGCATTGAAGCAGTTTCTCGTGGAGAGATCTTCACTTAACCTATGGGAATGAAATATACAATAATCTCGTAGAGATGTTATGGCCCTGTTTAGTTGTGGAATATTGTTTTCCATTTTCTATTTCTAATTTTCATCTCCATTTCTAATTTCTGTTTTCCATAGAAAATTTTAGAAACTAGAAAATGCGTTCGTTTTGTAGAACTCGATTATTGTTTTTGAAATGTGGTTTATAGAAAGTTTGGGTGTAAAATGTAATTTACACAAAATTTAGGATTGTAATGTAATCACATAAAGTTTAGGGTCCAAATCTAATTTGCAGATAGTCAAGGGGCCAAAATATAATCTATAGAATTTCAGGAGTCAAAATGTAATTTTGAAAAATTCCATATCAAAATATAGTTTATAGAAAATTGAGAGATTAAAATCTAAATAACCAAAAAGTCTGGTCTAGATACAAACTATAGAAAATTTAGGGTCAAAATGTAATTTTAGGACTTCTGAAAATTCTGAAAAACTTGATAAAGTTGTTTTCCAATTTTCTGTAAAATTGGAAAATTTGGAAAACTCTTTTCCAATTTTCTATTTTGAAAAAATATTTAACTTGAACACATTTTCTAATTTTCTATTTTCTTGGAAAAATTGTGGAAATTTTTTCTAGAAAACAAGCTTGTTTTTATGACTAGGGCCTAAGTTTCTCCAGTCCTTTATGTATTTTCGTCCAATGAACATTCTTGTTCGAAGCTTGGAAGAGTATTTTTTTCTCAGGGAATGTTCGATTGGATCTATGGGAAATACTCCTTTTTTTACTTGTGTGGTGCTTAGTTGCAAATACATTGTATAGAATAATAGTAATAAATGTGATATGTGCTCCATTTTGTCCCATTTTCAATGAAAAACTGAAAAAGAACGTTTCCAATTTATTAAATTGAACTGTTTTTAATCGATCAACTTGTAATTGAACGCACTAAACGTTGAGAGTACCTATCCTTTTAGTGAGTCTTTAGCTGAAGGTACTGAGTAAATTGATCATTTAAGTTATTATTCCAGATTTTCCGCTGTAAAGTAGGTGGCTAGGTTTGTTGAATTCTTATCATTTGTAAAATTGAGTTTAAACTGTCTTTATATCATCATAATTGGCTACTTAATTGATTTTGCCAGATTTATCCGCTGTAAGGTGAACTCTGAAATTCAGTGAATTAAGCTCAAACTGTAAATATAGGATCATTTCGTACGTATCACTTATCTTCTACTTATTTTGTGTTCCTCTTCTAATAGATTGCTCTAGTGTTCTTCTCGTAGTCGATTTCTCAGTTTCTTTCTCTAGACTCATAAAATTGTGATGGAATTTCTCAATTATTCCCTTTTGTCCGGAATTTAAAGTCCTACTTTTTTTTTTATGCATCCAAATCAACTTGATAGTCAGTGAACCAAATTCCACGATATTCAATTAATTTTAATTTTGGCAACTGATTATTTGAGATATCAGTATTTTGAAAAAAAAATTGAAACATGAACTCTCACTCCGGGATGGAAGAAGGGAGGAACAATTTTCAACTCAGCAAGTTTAATTGTTCTATCCACACTAATTTGTTTGAAATGAATTAAAGGTACCCAAGGGAAATCCATATCACAGTGCCACCTCTGGAGAAATGGCCATATATAGATCCAACAGCCTCATTCTAAGAAAGGTACTAAGTCTGCTCCTGATATTTTTAGCAGGATGTTAGCTTCTTTTAGTTTCTTTATTCTATCTCTGCTGCATTGTGCTCTACTGTTTGAGAAGAGTATCATAAAAGCTTGTATTCATAAAAGCTCTACTGTTTCAAATTCTTGTCTAAATCTAAGTAGGGTAAAATTCCTCCTAGTCTCATCCTAACTGCTATATTTTTTCAACTCTGTCTGTTTGTTACCAGGCTGGTGTCAAGGTAGATGATCCTGTATGTTGTGACGTGTTCAATGGACAAGAGGTGGAAGTGTGGCCCCGTATCACATGGAAGCCAAAATGGGCAGTTACATTTGCTGAGGTTAAAAACAAGGTGAGAGGAAGCTGCTCCATTTCCCAGAAATCTACAATGGTCATCAAGGGTAGGAAGATCGTTCTAGAGGATCTCTCTTTGGATGGAGCTCTCATTATCGACTCTGTTGAAGATGCAGAGGTATAGTAACCCCCTATATCGAAATCTCTATTTCTTGTCTAACTTTCAAGTCATAAATAAAATTTGATAATTATCGGATCAGTCTGGACTTAAAATTGGCAGCAGCATTTAGGCGTTTCAAGTCATATATCAATTGGCAGCAGCATTTCTGTGCTTCATTGAGCGTTATACAATTCTTAAATGTCAAATTGATCCCCACGACAGCAGTTTGTTTGCGCATGTGAAACAAACTTTTGGTGTTGAGTTTTGATATGGCTAAGGTTGATATGACGTAAAATTGTTTACAGGTAAAAGTAGGAGGGACGGTTCAAAACAAGGGTTGGACCATCGAACATGTGGATTACAAAGACAGTTCAGAGCCAGAGAAAGTGAGGATCAGGGGTTTCAGAATAAACAAGGTTGAGCAGTTGGAGAAAACATTCAACCGGTCCGGAAACTTCTCCTTGGATCCCTCAACATGAAAGAGTTCAAATTTAACATTTTTTCAACTTGTATTCATTTGATGCTTAATAATATGCTTTTCCATTCTGTCATTGGATTCTTGTTAAATATTTAATAAAAAAATACTTTCATTTTTGTTTAAGTTTTTGGGATGTTCTGTGCTAATCATCATCTGACCCAAAAAAAATCATTTTAAAGTAATTTATTTTAATATGCTAAAGAAATCGGTCCTCGTTCGAGGTCTTCATGGTAGTCTGACTATATATATATGCATGTATATAAGAACAAATCTTGATTCTTAATTACAATGAAATGAATCGTTATGATTACCAAAATTTAAATTAAGCACTGACCATTCTTCCGTTTTATCCCTCAAATCTTTCTCTACGGAAGTAGCCTGCCCCCCATCCATTAAAATTTTCTAATATGTTATTTATAGATGCTTTACCCCTAAACTGTTGAGATTATAAAGTACATAAATAGTGTCGCAGACAGGTATGCGATAGACTCTTCAACTACTCAACAAGCCATTTTCCAAACCATTTGAAGCAATTTATTTAAGGCGATTTTTTTCAATTTATCTTGTACTTTATCCTGTTATGCTAAAATGTTTTTTGAGTGATTTATCACAGTATAACTTGTACGAACAACTAAATGGCATGAGCAAAACTATTATCAGATTCAATCTGCTTTAGAATGAAATGTAAGCCTAAACTAAGAATGTCGGACTTGAATTGGTGGGGAGCGCCAGGCCCATGCAATAGTGCAACGCATGGGCAACGCTTGAAAGCCCCAATAGCAAGCTACTGTAGTGGACTTTCCCCCTCAAAATATAAATTTAATATCGTGTGAACCGATGGGCCACATATCAGATATTAAACTGATAAGAACAGATACTACACTTGATCTTAGCCAAAAGGCCGAGAAAGGTATGCTTTGTCCACTACCGGAAGCCCCACTTTATAGCATTTGTCTTGCTTGTGTCCTTCACCTCATTTCCGGTGTGGGACAGACACACGAGACTCCAGAGTTATATTGGATTACTTTTGGCCAGTTATCTACTTTAACCACAACTTGAGTAACTTTAATGGGGCAAAGCTATGGAACAAAATTCTGAGATCTCTTACAATACCATTTTTATTTTTCTACCTTTTTCTTGGTTAGAAAATCCGTGTTTCTTTCAGTGAGACGTCCCCTGCTTTCTGGTTGGGTTTCAAAATCTTTCTCCCATGGTGAGATTAGGGGGATTTGTTTGCATTGTGTATATTTCCAAATTATGGAGCATGATATTAAAATTACATTTTGATTTTAGTAAATGAAAATCAATATCTTACTAATTGTTTTTTTTCCTATTTTATTTCTTTTAATTTATATTTTTTATTTTCTTACTTGATTTTATTATGATTTTTTCTCCCGTTGTATTTACTTGCTCATCTAAAATTGCTTAGGAAGATTGTATTACGGGTGTCATTAGACATGACAGGAAATGACTCAAAATTGATATGGTAGGTATGTCTTGCTCATGTTGGGCTTATGTGACATCAAGTTGTGACGTGTAGTGTTTACATCAAAGTGATGGCATGTGTTAGTCGTGTCATCGTGTTATTACTCATTATTCGTGTATTATTATGTTTAATTGGGTGTAAAAATTACTAAATGTGTTTGTCATTTTGTGCCATGTTTTAAATGGGGCGTGTGTATGTGTCTTGTCTTATGTTATGCCAAGACTTGATACACAAAAATGAATTGCCACCACTATATTGCGTGTGAGGTGTGGTGACGAACCAAGTCACAACAACCATGGGCATGAAAACGGGGGTCATAGTCGTAATAACTTCTCCATTGTAACTTCCAATAGAAACCAAGAAATGGTAATTTGGTGTCATGCAAGATGATTTATTAGAAGAAAGCCAAGGGTGACTAGATTTCTTATTTGTCATATTCTTTGCAAATGTGTATTAGCGTCTTTTCATTTGAATATAATCATGTATGAGTTGATTGCTTCACACTTACTCGTCTATTGATTAGGCTTAAAGCATGTTCATGTTTAATGATTATTGGATAAAAGAAGAAATGTAGTAATCAACTTATATACAAAGTTATGAAGTCCTAATAAGTTATTTAAAAAAAAATCAGTATGAACAATAAAATCACGTGTAAATATAAATGCGGGCAAATCACCTGTTGTTTATTGATTAAATAAACCTAGAAATCTCCCATATATACAGAACTTGTAGTGTTATACTATGAGTGCTTCAAATTACCAGCTTGTTAAACAGTTAACTTCCTCCATATGAAATCTATTTTATTAAGATAATATGTTGTACATTGTGATCCATAACCATGCTGCAAATGTGCTCTAACCCCAATTATGATTGTTTCTGGATATCATCCCTTATAAATGTTTGTTAATATTTCATGTAAGTTAATAATATACTTATAGGAAAATTATAATCATATGCTTGGCCCAATAGAACATTATGGAGAGGTTGGAACATAATAGTGGATTAAGATCGTGAGATGTTCATTACTCTATTCATTGTTCAATAAACAGTTTTTAATGAGAAGTACATATGAACAATATATCCTCTTTGAGAAAGTATATGTTATGGCTTCTACTGGATAGTTTATCTCAAGTTACTTGTATGAGGATTATAAGCCAGGCACATACATTATGGAACATGTACATTGAACGTGACTAGGTCTAGATCATCTAATGTAGTTATTAATATGTAAGTCGATATTTCTAAGCTATCTTTAATACATATAATCCTTGATTAGAGACGTCACGGTAATCGTAGGTGTATGATGGTAGCCATTTGACGTTAAGGACCCTTTGTCTGTATTGGGGAATAATATATTTAATGTCGGGGATATCCATATGCATATAAGGATTGCCGTATATACCAACAAATAATCCATCACTCCAAGCAAACAGATAATATCCTATGTATTTTAGTATTGATTTGTTATTAAGAAGTTTGTGGTCAAAATGGAACGGTAATTAGTAAGGGAGTTTTTATCATTTTTATCATAACGAAAATAATCAATTGAATCTAAATGCATATAATCAAATTATGAGATTAACAATAATATGATTGAAGGCTTGTAGGGTATGGCAATTGACAGTAAAAAGGTTCATAACGATCATTCCCATTAAGCCAAAATCATAAAACAGTGCTTCATAGAGATCACTTATTGTCGTGAGTTAATCGCGTAAAGACTATAATTAATACTAATTGGAATAATTGAGTCTAGTTACGATTAATTAATAGATTCATGAGGTGATTTAAATTGGGGGTAAACCTAACGACCGCGCTACTTGCGTATTCTTGCATTCTCAAACCCGTTTATTCTCTAATATTTGTCAACCTATATTTCAATGTTTATATTTTATGCAAGGTTTGTTTGATATTTTATTGGTCTTGGGGATGCAAGATGTAAAGTTTGCACGTGTCGACAAAGTTAACATATGCTTTGTCTTCAAAGAAAGTATAGTCATTTCATACTCCATAATTTGGTTAACACTAAAAGACCAACATATATATCATCGAATTATAGTCGCATGGCTTCCGACAATGCCTCAATGCGAGTAAGAACGAAGAAGTTATGGTTGTTTCAAGTTCAGTGTTCTAAAGTGGTAAGTGTTAGACACGTCGATCGATCCAAGTTATATTAAACCGGTAAGGGTCCAACATCTATAGAAATCTTTCACAGTTTTTAATACCTGAATCGATCAGGATAGGACTTGATCGATCAGGTTAGTGTTCATGCGTACAAATGGTTTCTTACTTGTTTTCTTTATTTTTATTTTTTTATTTTTTCACGTATTGTAAATAGAAATTAGTTCTTTTTTATTATATACTTCATTAATTATAAAAGAGATATTTCACTCTTCCATTCCCTCTCTTCTCTCTGCTAGGTTTTTCTCATTTCCTCTCTTTCTCTCACTAAACACCATCGTAAAGGTAGTTATTGCTTCAACTTGTAACTTTTGTTGTATTGAATATTTTATTTGGCATTTATTAAAGTAAGTTGTGTTTAAAGATTTAATTTAACATATTAGTAGTCTTTATCTCTTTATTTTGTTATATAATTTCTTAATTAACATGTGTTGTTGGATGTATTGGTTGGGGAGCAAAAACCCAACATGGATGATTGAAATTAATTATTAAGTTGATAGTTTGAGTCACTTTGGGTTGTATGTGTTAAATTCATAATATCATAGTGCATTGACTTTTCTTGTAATGCAAGGTTCGTATCCTGACATTTTGGGAAGGTCGGCTCGAGCCGGGTCCAAGATGGATCGAGCAAGGTAGGATGGACTAGCCCAATGACTTTATTTTTAAGTGGGATTTTAAAGAAATTTTTTACAAGGTTTTTTGTGGGGTGTTAGATAGGAATATTGGAACTTATATAAAATATAAGATGGATATTTTTATAGGAAAATATACTTATGGTTATTTATTAGTACTAGAGTTCGAGGATATTTAGGAAGAAACTAATAGCATGGGTTAAGCATTTAGGATTTTGTGTCATAGTATAAAAATATTGGACGGTTATGCTTTGAGTTTTATATGTGGTCATACTAGTGGTGTAACCCTGGTCAGGTTGGTCGGCCTAGAAGTACTAAAACCCACCTAAGAATTGGGTGATATATCATATACGTAACTTAGTCACCTACATTTGGCATCAAACCCATTCAAGTAGTGGTACGACTTAGAACAAGTCGGTCGCTTGAGAACCTAGCACTAACCCCACCTGAAAATAGTGGTATAGCCTAAGTCAGGCCGATTAGCTTAAAAGAGGCAAAAAATCACCTAAGAATTGAGTAGTACAAGTTAAACATAAGTTGCTCGTCTACGTTTCTTATCAAACCCACTCAAGCAGTGGTACGACTTACAATATGTCGATCGCCTGAGAACCTGGCACTGAGCCCACCTGAGAGTTGGGTGATACCTAAAAATAAGTTACTCACCTATGTTTGGCATTAGACCCACTTTGAAATGGTGGTATAACCTAAGTGGGGTTTATTGACCCTTAACAAACATAAAACTCATTTAAGAATTAAGTGGTACTTGAAAAGAATTGTTGCCCCACTGGGGGCACCTATAAAAAATGAATGATCAAACTAACCTGTAACAATTAATATGAACGATCAAACTAACTTGCAACGGCTAAACATGATCTACTAGAATATTTTACAATGGAATAATCAGGAAAATAAACTATTAAAATGCCATATGTAAAAGAAAATGTGAATCGAGACAATGAAGTAGACTTTGATACTTTCATTAACAATTGAAAAATGGACATATGCCTATAAAAGGAATGATCAAACGGTCTACAAAAGTTGAACAAAAAGGAAAAATAACCTAACTAGAAGTTAAGGGTGACAACCCCTTACTTGCAAGAGAAGCATTGCCCTCAAGCAGAACAGTTTGGTCTGTCTCCCCCAGGGCCTAGTTTTCCTCTAAAGCAACGAGACCAGCGGTAAGAGGATCAAAGGTAGCTGGATCAGCGGCAGGGGCCTCAAGGTCTTTACCCCCGCTATTAGGTTCTTGAATGGGGGTGTTTGGCATAGGCCGAATCATCTTCGGGGACTTTACCCCTTTGAAGTTGGACTAACCAACCTTTGTTAAAGGAAACGGACTCGTGATAGTCCAGTTTTGATGTGACCTCTTGGGCTATCACCTCAAAGCCTTCATTATTTTTTTATATTGAGGTCGTCGTTATTTTCCTTCTTTAGAGTCCTCTTCTGCCATTAGAGGATTAGTTTCTATAGGACCTTTGGAGAAGGCAACCTTTCAGTTGGACAACTCAGTGTCCACTCGTTTGAACTCACTTTGAGTCCTTTCACCTCCACAACATTATCATTAGTGGTTGTCTCATCCTTCAACTTTTGATTGACATCATCCACCTCTATTTTTTTACCGACCAATATGTTTTTTAGAACGTTGTTGTACTCAAAGAGTTTGTAGTTAGTTTTCCTTGAGTGGTTGGCTCGATTTGCGACAGACTGAGTGACCAGCATAGCTTGAAAGGCAGAAATTCGTTTAAGTAAAATTGCAAAAAGAAAAAATTCCAAGTAAGAAAGGGAAATTACCAGTATGTTATGGAGAAGGCCTTCTTTGTTGAGGCATTCCACTGAATACCCCCTCGGGTCAATCATATCATAGGGTAACATCGCAGCCTGAGCAATAGAGTAAGGGACCTCCACATCTCTGTGAGTCAAATTAACAGCGGCGGTCGTCTCTCTGCCTTTCATAAAGGCAATCTACCATGGAAAACTCCTACTATTTTATGACAGGGGAGTTCTGGAATTACCCTATGGTTATCGTTCGTTGATGACTACATGTCGGTTTGATGATAGTGGGGGAATAGGTATAGGGCACGAGAATCTACCTTATTCTTGTTCGTCCTCCTCTTTTTGGCCTACTCGGCCTCCTTACCACTTTGGCGTTCAAGATTTTGTACTTCCTTTTCTGTGAAGGTCACGACCATCTTCTTATGTCCAGCTGTAGTCTGTTCAACTTGTTTGTTAAGGGTCCCTTATTTTTTCAGGTTGTCTCGGACAGTTCTCAAATCAATCGATCTTCTTGGTTGGCTTGTCATATCTTCAAGTGGAAAAGTAAAGTAATTGTCGCGTCGTGACACACCAGGGAGCTGTTGAGAAGAATCAATATCACAAGAGAGTGGTGTGCATGGAGGAATAGGATCCAAATCCGGATAGTTAGAAACTATCACGGATTCTATCTCGGGAAAATGGTGAACACTCGTGGCCGGAGCTAACCTAAGATAAATTGGTTCCTCGGGAACACAAGGGTGAGGCTCAATAGGTGTAGACTCGGGCACGTTTTTGGATATGACGGGAGAGGGAGGGTGAATGGGGACCGCAAGGTGGGGTTCATATGGACATATTGGGATTTGATCAGGCTCACTATCGAAAGGTAAGTCAACACAATTGTCGACTTGGGACCCAGACCATGGGATGGTCTCAACTTCAAGATTCTCGGGGTGGTAGGGTTGGTCACGCTCAAATTCTGTGTCACAAGGGGACACATCATCGTCACACTCGGTGGCAACGATGGGTGGGGTCAATGGAATATCCGACTCTCGCGCATACACCAATTCATTTAACCTTTGTTCAAGCCTTTGGAGAGCTTGAGTTTGAATTGCTTGCTCTTGCTCAAGTATGAACTTTTGCAAGAGGGTTTCGAGAGTGGAAGTGGATGAAGGTGTTGGTGGAATGATGGGTGGTGGTGGTGGGTGAGGTGGACACAACGCACTATAATCAAGACTATACGGAGAATACTCATATGAAGTGGGTGGGGTGGGGTCAAAGTCATCATACACGAAAGGATCGCTTTCGTGATGGACAAAGGGTTGATACTCATGGGGTGCGTAGTGAGGGGACTGATCGTGAATGGGTGCACAAGGTTTCCATGACGATTGTGGGAACGTGTGAGGATCCACAACATCGGGTTGGGATTCGTATTGCGTGGAAGGGTGATCAAGCCTCCACGAATAACTCGGGGACTCACACAACTCGGGATTAGGTATAGCAGGGTAGTAGGCCGAGGTGGGTTCCGGAACAGTGTCATATGGATACACATGTTCCATGGTGGGTGCGTAGGGATATGACATGTAAGGGCACACATGGGACATGTGATCGGCATTAGAACAGTGGGTGCACAACAAGGGAGGAGGCACAGTCACACTTGACACCAAGGGTGATGGAATAGGTGGTGAGTGCATAGATGGGTCAAGAGTACCAACGGTACTCGTGAGAGAGGTGAAATCACGAAGAATATCATAAAGAGATCGCTCGGGACCACTCTCACACGTGTCACGTGTCAATGGAAAATGACTAAAGTAGTCCCGTAAAGGACGTTCTTCGGCCATGGAAAATGGTGACTAAAGTAGTCCCCGACAACGGCGCCATTTGATAACTTGCTTTTTGCGTGTGGTCGTTGTTTGAAAGCCAAGTTAGTCAAAACCTCAAATACCTACAAATAATAATAAACTCAAGTGTAGAGGTAAGTAAGGGTATCAATCCACTTTCTAGGGAGTAAAGCACATGGAACAAATTCAATTGTAATTCACTATTTATTTTCTTTTTGTGCTTTTTCACTTTTCTATTTTTTTTTAGCTTTTTCAATATTAAAACAAAAGGGTGAGGTGAGATCTAAACTAAAATAAACAACTAACTAAAAAGTGACTAAAATAAAAAAATAAGGTCTAACACTAAAATAAAAGATAAAGTGAGGAAAATAATTGTGAGAACAATCAAGGAGTGGGATTACACCACAAGTTTTAGTTATTCTAATTAATTAATTTAATTATTTGAATTCTCCCAAATTAATATTAAAATTACAAACCAACTCTCGTTGCAAGTGTAATTAGAATAGTAATCTTTTAGAAAATTAAAATTAACACCTCACAACTCTAGAAAATTAGATCTACACTCCTTTTAATTAATCACCCGCTAGGATCGATCAATTAGAATTTATGTCAATCTTAGAAATTAAATTTAGAGTTGAAATTCAAATGATAATACCCCACTTAAGAAACCCCTATCTCTAGTTCGAATCTAAAATGGGTATTATCACTAGAATTTCGATTTTCTCTCGAAAATCATTTACCCTCTCTCGAGGCGTAAATCTAAGGGTGAGGGATCAAAATTAACATTCAAAGGGATAATTCAAGTAAACAAACTAATTAAACTAAAATAATATCAAATAAGGGTTTCACCCCACCCCTTGAAAGGGGTTTTAGCCTAACATGATATGAAATATGACAAATTAATAATCAAGGCTATTAAAATAAAAGAGAAGAGAATAGAACAAGCAAACCAAGTCTCCTTGAGAAAGTTGAACTCTAATCTTCCAAATTGAAGCATACACCTCTTAATTGAGCATCCAAATGATTTGATATTAAAATATCCACTCAATTAATTCTCTAACAATATTTAAACTCACAATAATCTAAAAATAAAAAAATGAAAAACTATTTACAAGGGAAATTTTCTCTACAATTCTCTCTCTCTAATTTCCTATCTAAAACTCTCTAATCTAGAATTCTCTTCAAATGAGTCTTCCTCTTCATTTTATATGCAATGGAGCAAAGGGGCATATTGGTAAAAAGGTAGGGAGTGCATGTGGAAATGGGTGAGGTCACATGTGCATGGGGGTGTGAGGTAGGATATTTTGGAAAAAATCTGTTTTGGGTTGAGGGGTAATTTTGGGATTTGGTTTTGGGTGGTTAGTTAGGGGGTATTTTGGGTAAAAGGGTAAAATGGCATGTGGGGTTATTTGGTTGACTTGGTCATGGCTTTGGTTTAACTTGGTTTTGAAATTTGGCTTTAAGCAGGTCACGTTTTTGGCATTGGAGAAATGGGATATGGGTTTACAAGGTGAAATGGGTCTTGGATGAAAATGGATTTTGGTAGCTTTTGGGATGGGGAAATGGGTCTTGACCGCCGGAGTCGATCAACGCCGACGGGTGGCGGGTTGAGGGTTGTGGCGACGGGGGATTTGATGGCTGGTAGGGGTGGGTTGCAGGTCGCCGGAGAGGGGCGAGGGAGGTGGCGCCGCCGCGGAGATGGTTTTGGCCGGAGGGAGGCATAAGGGGCGGAGATGGTGGCAGGTATGAGGGTCGCCGGCGAGTTGGGTTTGGGACGTGGCGCTGCCGGCATGGCAGGGGTTGATGGTGATGAGGGGAGAGGGGCGAGATGGCAGTTGGTAGGTGAGAGAGGGAGAGAGGTTAATGGTGAAGATGGTTATGGGTTGGGCAGGGGTTGGTTGGTGATTTGGGTAGAGAGAGAGAGGGGTTGGAGGGTGTAGGTGGTTAGGGAAATGGGTTTATGGAGGTTTAGAGGAGAGAGAAAGAGTATGGGTGTGGTGAGGAAGAAGATGATGTGTGGGGGGTTAGTGTGTTTGAGGGTGTAGGGGAGTTAGGTGGGGGTGAGTGAGAGAATGTAGGTGTAGGATAAGTGTATGATAATGGTGATTAGGGGTGTTCGCGGTCCGGTCTGGTTCGGTTTTAAGGTTTTTTTCGGACTGGACCGACTTGGTCGGTCCTCTAAAAAAATGGACCGAGACCGGACCGATAATGTCGGTTAACCGACCCTAGTCGGTTCGATTTTTTATAGGGTCGGTCCGGTCTAACCCGTCGGTCCTCACATTAATTAATTACATCATTTATAATAATAAAAATATACCCGAGTCTATTTTTTCCAAATATTAAAAACTAAAAAATATCGAAATTTACAATTAAAACAAAACTAGTATTGGATTAAACTATAATTTAAACAAATCAAATATTAAAATTAATATTTTCACTATTTGTTTATCTTATATATATACATATGTATCTAAAAATATATTATTTTATATATAGTCGGTCCGGGTCGGTCCTAACAGGGTTTTTGAATCTGTAAACCGTGGACCGGACCGACTAGGTCGGTCCTCTAAAAAAATAAACCGAGACCGGACCGATTAAGAAAAAAGACCGAAAAAAAGTAGTCGGTTCGGTCCGTCGGTCCAGTCGGTTTTTTGAACACCCCTAATGGTGATGTGTTTGTTTAATTTGGACCTTAAAATAACACTAACTAAAATAAAATTAATAAAAATAAACTAGAAACCTAAAAATAAAATTATATTCTAAAAATAAAATAAAGAATCAAATAAAAATAAAACAAAAATCCTAAAATATAAAATCTAATAAACTAAACTAAACTCCTAAAATTAATCCTAATAAAATAGAATAAAATAAAACTAAAAATCAATAAAAATCAAAATAAAATAAAACTAATCCTAATAAGATAAAACAAAACTAAAAATAATCAAAATAAAATAAAATTATATTAATAAAAATAAAATAGAAAAATAGAAAATAAAATCTAAAAATTCTAAAATAAATCCTAAAAATAGAAAAGACTCAAACTAAAAATCTAAAAAATAATAAAATGACACAAATAAAACACACACAGGCTTGGGGTAAGTTTGGGCTAAGTTTAGGGTAAGCTAGGGTACGGAAATTTGGTATTTAGCTCCGTAAAATGCACAATTGCCTTGAAATACGCGTTTGAACACCGCAACGTACATTAAACCTGCATAGTAAACATTTAAGCGCATAAGACCCATATTGTCGAGAAATAGCAACTAAAATACAACTATTCGGGGTATAAAATGTACAGTTTTGGGTGCTTATCACACCACCCCCAAACAGAGCGTTGCTAGTCCTCGAGCAATAAGATAGAGAGAAAGAGAAAGATAAGTAACCAAAAGTGTACCACTTTCGCGGGCACTTGCGATTGCACTTAGCATGTGCAACAAGCCTTTAAACCTATAGGTTGCCCTACAGGACGAGTTGTGTCTCGTGAGGGTTTGCAGGGAATATACCCACAAAATTCTTATTTTGCAAATATTTATTGAAGGGCAGTCAATCTCTTATTAGATGTAGAATAATCGCACAATCCATCACATGAGAAATATTTTCAAAAATACAAGCTAGAATGTGTAAAAAGTTTAGCTAAGTAAATACTCAAGGCACATCCTTACTAGAACTCAACGTGTGTAGTGTGAATCAGTCAAAACGGGTCGAGTATCACAAGAGTAATTCCTAGATTGCCTTGTCGGAATCAGCGCTTCAACTTCAAATCTCACTAGATATATCACTCTCAAACGAACTCTCGAGATATGGGTTAGTGTATCGCTCTTGTGTGTGAGGAGGTAAGTAAGTGTAAGCAAGTTCAAACGTCTCACACACGCATATGAAAGAACGAACAATTTGAAAGAAAAGTGATCTCATGAAAGGAATGCTAATCACTATAGTGAGAACGTCGAGTTATTCACCACGTTGACTTTCATTTGCCCGAACACTAAGGGGAATATGTATGTATATGGGTGAGGGGGTAATGAAATGGGAAGGATATGATGATGTGGGATGGTTGGGATGATGAATAATGGATATGCGATGGGTAAAAGATGGATGCGAAATGGATGCGAAAGAAGAGTGTATACACTTTAGGAACAAATGTCTTTATTACCAACTATAACTACAACTCTCTTTTTCTTTTCTTTTCTCTCTCTTTTTTTTTTTTTTTTTTTTTTTTTTTGCACTTTTCAAACTAACAATGAAGACATTTACATTTGAAATCACACTCTTTTATTTGAAATGATGATGGATGATATATGAAATGAGTGGGGAATGATGGTGAGGGGAATATATATGGATGGGGAAAATATGGAAAGATAATGGAAATGTAATGGGTGAAGTGTATGGGTGAAAAATGGATGCGAAATGGAAAGAGTGGTAGGAGTATGGATGAAAATCTAGTATTCGGGACAAATTTCAAGACACGTGTTTCTTACAACTCGAAAAAGATGTCATTCTAAGTGATCAACCAAAATTTTATGAAAGAAATTGAGATCATACAACAATTAAGTGCGGACTCAAAGAAAGTTGAATCAACTTGTGACTCGGAGATTGCGTAAGACACTCTGAAAGGGTGAAAGGCACAAATCTCACAAGCTAAAGTCTCTACTAGTGATCCTTAAGGTTCTCTTGAGAATTGTAGTATTCCTCAACTCTAACCGTAGTGACGTGATATGTGCGCAAATTTTGTTGAGTCTAGAAATTCATGGTGCAAAATGGCTTGTTACGTATTACATAAGCTATTAGAAAAAATATTCTCTAGTTTGATTCCTAGACTTTTGAAAGATGGATGATTGAAAATTCACATCAATGAGTGAGATGAAAGAAACTGCACGAAATTTTAAAAATCAGGTTTAAAAATAAAAAATTTTCAAAAGAGGCACGATTTTGATAAAATTCCCCACCCCCAAACAAAAAGGAACATCGTCCTCGATGTTAAGTAAAATGATTTTTAAAATTGAGAGCATAAGGTAGGAAAGAGATTACCAGAATGAACCGCTCATGAAGTGGAAAGATGTAGCCAAGAATAAACCTGAGTAAATGATAAGAGAAAAAAAATGTGTACAAGTCCATAAGCATGATAAAGCATAGGGTGATGTGAAACACCACCCCCAAACAGGATGAGACTAGTACAAGAAAAGCGGGCTGCCTCCCGGTAGCGCTAAGTTTAATGTCTTCAGCCAGACCGAACCATTCTCACCCTAAAGATAGGATCTATGAAAGCGCAGGGTGGCAGAAAAATCGGGTGATGAGAATCACCCCCAAACAAGACTGAAGCGCCAGTCTTGTTGGATAAAGGCTAAAACGGGTCAATGCACTTGTATGGCAAAGTGCATCACACGATGCAAAGCATCGGTGGACCATGGGCGGGTAGGAAAAAGGGTAAAGGTGAGGGTGAATAGGTGTCGGTCACGGGCCTTGTTGAGCGTAAAGGTGAGGGCAACAAGGGCCCTATAAGCATAGTGCTCTAATTGGTGAGGGAGGCAAAAGGGTTTGGTAAGTGTAATGGGTTGGGCCTCATAAAAATCACACGACCGTTCTATGAATGGGCGATGGTAATGGTCGCGTCGTGACACACCAGGGAGCTGTTGAGAAGAATCAATATCACAAGAGAGTGGTGTGCATGGAGGAATAGGATCCAAATCCGGATAGTTAGAAACTATCACGGATTCTATCTCGGGAAAATGGTGAACACTCGTGGCCGGAGCTAACCTAAGATAAATTGGTTCCTCGGGAACACAAGGGTGAGGCTCAATAGGTGTAGACTCGGGCACGTTTTTGGATATGACGGGAGAGGGAGGGTGAATGGGGACCGCAAGGTGGGGTTCATATGGACATATTGGGATTTGATCAGGCTCACTATCGAAAGGTAAGTCAACACAATTGTCGACTTGGGACCCAGACCATGGGATGGTCTCAACTTCAAGATTCTCGGGGTGGTAGGGTTGGTCACGCTCAAATTCTGTGTCACAAGGGGACACATCATCGTCACACTCGGTGGCAACGATGGGTGGGGTCAATGGAATATCCGACTCTCGCGCATACACCAATTCATTTAACCTTTGTTCAAGCCTTTGGAGAGCTTGAGTTTGAATTGCTTGCTCTTGCTCAAGTATGAACTTTTGCAAGAGGGTTTCGAGAGTGGAAGTGGATGAAGGTGTTGGTGGAATGATGGGTGGTGGTGGTGGGTGAGGTGGACACAACGCACTATAATCAAGACTATACGGAGAATACTCATATGAAGTGGGTGGGGTGGGGTCAAAGTCATCATACACGAAAGGATCGCTTTCGTGATGGACAAAGGGTTGATACTCATGGGGTGCGTAGTGAGGGGACTGATCGTGAATGGGTGCACAAGGTTTCCATGACGATTGTGGGAACGTGTGAGGATCCACAACATCGGGTTGGGATTCGTATTGCGTGGAAGGGTGATCAAGCCTCCACGAATAACTCGGGGACTCACACAACTCGGGATTAGGTATAGCAGGGTAGTAGGCCGAGGTGGGTTCCGGAACAGTGTCATATGGATACACATGTTCCATGGTGGGTGCGTAGGGATATGACATGTAAGGGCACACATGGGACATGTGATCGGCATTAGAACAGTGGGTGCACAACAAGGGAGGAGGCACAGTCACACTTGACACCAAGGGTGATGGAATAGGTGGTGAGTGCATAGATGGGTCAAGAGTACCAACGGTACTCGTGAGAGAGGTGAAATCACGAAGAATATCATAAAGAGATCGCTCGGGACCACTCTCACACGTGTCACGTGTCAATGGAAAATGACTAAAGTAGTCCCGTAAAGGACGTTCTTCGGCCATGGAAAATGGTGACTAAAGTAGTCCCCGACAACGGCGCCATTTGATAACTTGCTTTTTGCGTGTGGTCGTTGTTTGAAAGCCAAGTTAGTCAAAACCTCAAATACCTACAAATAATAATAAACTCAAGTGTAGAGGTAAGTAAGGGTATCAATCCACTTTCTAGGGAGTAAAGCACATGTAACAAATTCAATTGTAATTCACTATTTATTTTCTTTTTGTGCTTTTTCACTTTTCTATTTTTTTTTAGCTTTTTCAATATTAAAACAAAAGGGTGAGGTGAGATCTAAACTAAAATAAACAACTAACTAAAAAGTGACTAAAATAAAAAAATAAGGTCTAACACTAAAATAAAAGATAAAGTGAGGAAAATAATTGTGAGAACAATCAAGGAGTGGGATTACACCACAAGTTTTAGTTATTCTAATTAATTAATTTAATTATTTGAATTCTCCCAAATTAATATTAAAATTACAAACCAACTCTCGTTGCAAGTGTAATTAGAATAGTAATCTTTTAGAAAATTAAAATTAACACTTCACAACTCTAGAAAATTAGATCTACACTCCTTTTAATTAATCACCCGCTAGGATCGATCAATTAGAATTTATGTCAATCTTAGAAATTAAATTTAGAGTTGAAATTCAAATGATAATACCCCACTTAAGAAACCCCTATCTCTAGTTCGAATCTAAAATGGGTATTATCACTAGAATTTCGATTTTCTCTCGAAAATCATTTACCCTCTCTCGAGGCGTAAATCTAAGGGTGAGGGATCAAAATTAACATTCAAAGGGATAATTCAAGTAAACAAACTAATTAAACTAAAATAATATCAAATAAGGGTTTCACCCCACCCCTTGAAAGGGGTTTTAGCCTAACATGATATGAAATATGACAAATTAATAATCAAGGCTATTAAAATAAAAGAGAAGAGAATAGAACAAGCAAACCAAGTCTCCTTGAGAAAGTTGAACTCTAATCTTCCAAATTGAAGCATACACCTCTTAATTGAGCATCCAAATGATTTGAAATTAAAATATCCACTCAATTAATTCTCTAACAATATTTAAACTCACAATAATCTAAAAATAAAAAAATGAAAAACTATTTACAAGGGAAATTTTCTCTACAATTCTCTCTCTCTAATTTCCTATCTAAAACTCTCTAATCTAGAATTCTCTTCAAATGAGTCTTCCTCTTCATTTTATATGCAATGGAGCAAAGGGGCATATTGGTAAAAAGGTAGGGAGTGCATGTGGAAATGGGTGAGGTCACATGTGCATGGGGGTGTGAGGTAGGATATTTTGGAAAAAATCTGTTTTGGGTTGAGGGGTAATTTTGGGATTTGGTTTTGGGTGGTTAGTTAGGGGGTATTTTGGGTAAAAGGGTAAAATGGCATGTGGGGTTATTTGGTTGACTTGGTCATGGCTTTGGTTTAACTTGGTTTTGAAATTTGGCTTTAAGCAGGTCACGTTTTTGGCATTGGAGAAATGGGATATGGGTTTACAAGGTGAAATGGGTCTTGGATGAAAATGGATTTTGGTAGCTTTTGGGATGGGGAAATGGGTCTTGACCGCCGGAGTCGATCAACGCCGACGGGTGGCGGGTTGAGGGTTGTGGCGACGGGGGATTTGATGGCTGGTAGGGGTGGGTTGCAGGTCGCCGGAGAGGGGCGAGGGAGGTGGCGCCGCCGCGGAGATGGTTTTGGCCGGAGGGAGGCATAAGGGGCGGAGATGGTGGCAGGTATGAGGGTCGCCGGCGAGTTGGGTTTGGGACGTGGCGCTGCCGGCATGGCAGGGGTTGATGGTGATGAGGGGAGAGGGGCGAGATGGCAGTTGGTAGGTGAGAGAGGGAGAGAGGTTAATGGTGAAGATGGTTATGGGTTGGGCAGGGGTTGGTTGGTGATTTGGGTAGAGAGAGAGAGGGGTTGGAGGGTGTAGGTGGTTAGGGAAATGGGTTTATGGAGGTTTAGAGGAGAGAGAAAGAGTATGGGTGTGGTGAGGAAGAAGATGATGTGTGGGGGGTTAGTGTGTTTGAGGGTGTAGGGGAGTTAGGTGGGGGTGAGTGAGAGAATGTAGGTGTAGGATAAGTGTATGATAATGGTGATTAGGGGTGTTCGCGGTCCGGTCTGGTTCGGTTTTAAGGTTTTTTTCGGACCGGACCGACTTGGTCGGTCCTCTAAAAAAATGGACCGAGACCGGACCGATAATGTCGGTTAACCGACCCTAGTCGGTTCGATTTTTTATAGGGTCGGTCCGGTCTAACCCGTCGGTCCTCACATTAATTAATTACATCATTTATAATAATAAAAATATACCCGAGTCTATTTTTTCCAAATATTAAAAACTAAAAAATATCGAAATTTACAATTAAAACAAAACTAGTATTGGATTAAACTATAATTTAAACAAATCAAATATTAAAATTAATATTTTCACTATTTGTTTATCTTATATATATACATATGTATCTAAAAATATATTATTTTATATATAGTCGGTCCGGGTCGGTCCTAACAGGGTTTTTGAATCTGTAAACCGTGGACCGGACCGACTAGGTCGGTCCTCTAAAAAAATAAACCGAGACCGGACCGATTAAGAAAAAAGACCGAAAAAAAGTAGTCGGTTCGGTCCGTCGGTCCAGTCGGTTTTTTGAACACCCCTAATGGTGATGTGTTTGTTTAATTTGGACCTTAAAATAACACTAACTAAAATAAAATTAATAAAAATAAACTAGAAACCTAAAAATAAAATTATATTCTAAAAATAAAATAAAGAATCAAATAAAAATAAAACAAAAATCCTAAAATATAAAATCTAATAAACTAAACTAAACTCCTAAAATTAATCCTAATAAAATAGAATAAAATAAAACTAAAAATCAATAAAAATCAAAATAAAATAAAACTAATCCTAATAAGATAAAACAAAACTAAAAATAATCAAAATAAAATAAAATTATATTAATAAAAATAAAATAGAAAAATAGAAAATAAAATCTAAAAATTCTAAAATAAATCCTAAAAATAGAAAAGACTCAAACTAAAAATCTAAAAAATAATAAAATGACACAAATAAAACACACACAGGCTTGGGGTAAGTTTGGGCTAAGTTTAGGGTAAGCTAGGGTACGGAAATTTGGTATTTAGCTCCGTAAAATGCACAATTGCCTTGAAATACGCGTTTGAACACCGCAACGTACATTAAACCTGCATAGTAAACATTTAAGCGCATAAGACCCATATTGTCGAGAAATAGCAACTAAAATACAACTATTCGGGGTATAAAATGTACAGTTTTGGGTGCTTATCACACCACCCCCAAACAGAGCGTTGCTAGTCCTCGAGCAATAAGATAGAGAGAAAGAGAAAGATAAGTAACCAAAAGTGTACCACTTTCGCGGGCACTTGCGATTGCACTTAGCATGTGCAACAAGCCTTTAAACCTATAGGTTGCCCTACAGGACGAGTTGTGTCTCGTGAGGGTTTGCAGGGAATATACCCACAAAATTCTTATTTTGCAAATATTTATTGAAGGGCAGTCAATCTCTTATTAGATGTAGAATAATCGCACAATCCATCACATGAGAAATATTTTCAAAAATACAAGCTAGAATGTGTAAAAAGTTTAGCTAAGTAAATACTCAAGGCACATCCTTACTAGAACTCAACGTGTGTAGTGTGAATCAGTCAAAACGGGTCGAGTATCACAAGAGTAATTCCTAGATTGCCTTGTCGGAATCAGCGCTTCAACTTCAAATCTCACTAGATATATCACTCTCAAACGAACTCTCGAGATATGGGTTAGTGTATCGCTCTTGTGTGTGAGGAGGTAAGTAAGTGTAAGCAAGTTCAAACGTCTCACACACGCATATGAAAGAACGAACAATTTGAAAGAAAAGTGATCTCATGAAAGGAATGCTAATCACTATAGTGAGAACGTCGAGTTATTCACCACGTTGACTTTCATTTGCCCGAACACTAAGGGGAATATGTATGTATATGGGTGAGGGGGTAATGAAATGGGAAGGATATGATGATGTGGGATGGTTGGGATGATGAATAATGGATATGCGATGGGTAAAAGATGGATGCGAAATGGATGCGAAAGAAGAGTGTATACACTTTAGGAACAAATGTCTTTATTACCAACTATAACTACAACTCTCTTTTTCTTTTCTTTTCTCTCTCTTTTTTTTTTTTTTTTTTTTTTTTTGCACTTTTCAAACTAACAATGAAGACATTTACATTTGAAATCACACTCTTTTATTTGAAATGATGATGGATGATATATGAAATGAGTGGGGAATGATGGTGAGGGGAATATATATGGATGGGGAAAATATGGAAAGATAATGGAAATGTAATGGGTGAAGTGTATGGGTGAAAAATGGATGCGAAATGGAAAGAGTGGTAGGAGTATGGATGAAAATCTAGTATTCGGGACAAATTTCAAGACACGTGTTTCTTACAACTCGAAAAAGATGTCATTCTAAGTGATCAACCAAAATTTTATGAAAGAAATTGAGATCATACAACAATTAAGTGCGGACTCAAAGAAAGTTGAATCAACTTGTGACTCGGAGATTGCGTAAGACACTCTGAAAGGGTGAAAGGCACAAATCTCACAAGCTAAAGTCTCTACTAGTGATCCTTAAGGTTCTCTTGAGAATTGTAGTATTCCTCAACTCTAACCGTAGTGACGTGATATGTGCGTAAATTTTGTTGAGTCTAGAAATTCATGGTGCAAAATGCCTTGTTACGTATTACATAAGCTATTAGAAAAAATATTCTCTAGTTTGATTCCTAGACTTTTGAAAGATGGATGATTGAAAATTCACATCAATGAGTGAGATGAAAGAAACTGCACGAAATTTTAAAAATCAGGTTTAAAAATAAAAAATTTTCAAAAGAGGCACGATTTTGATAAAATTCCCCACCCCCAAACAAAAAGGAACATCGTCCTCGATGTTAAGTAAAATGATTTTTCAAATTGAGAGCATAAGGTAGGAAAGAGATTACCAGAATGAACCGCTCATGAAGTGGAAAGATGTAGCCAAGAATAAACCTGAGTAAATGATAAGAGAAAAAAAATGTGTACAAGTCCATAAGCATGATAAAGCATAGGGTGATGTGAAACACCACCCCCAAACAGGATGAGACTAGTACAAGAAACGCGGGCTGCCTCCCGGTAGCGCTAAGTTTAATGTCTTCAGCCAGACCGAACCATTCTCACCCTAAAGATAGGATCTATGAAAGCGCAGGGTGGCAGAAAAATCGGGTGATGAGAATCACCCCCAAACAAGACTGAAGAGCCAGTCTTGTTGGATAAAGGCTAAAACGGGTCAATGCACTTGTATGGCAAAGTGCATCACACGATGCAAAGCATCGGTGGACCATGGGCGGGTAGGAAAAAGGGTAAAGGTGAGGGTGAATAGGTGTCGGTCACGGGCCTTGTTGAGCGTAAAGGTGAGGGCAACAAGGGCCCTATAAGCATAGTGCTCTAATTGGTGAGGGAGGCAAAAGGGTTTGGTAAGTGTAATGGGTTGGGCCTCATAAAAATCACACGACCGTTCTATGAATGGGCGATGGTAATGGTCGCGTCGTGACACACCAGGGAGCTGTTGAGAAGAATCAATATCACAAGAGAGTGGTGTGCATGGAGGAATAGGATCCAAATCCGGATAGTTAGAAACTATCACGGATTCTATCTCGGGAAAATGGTGAACACTCGTGGCCGGAGCTAACCTAAGATAAATTGGTTCCTCGGGAACACAAGGGTGAGGCTCAATAGGTGTAGACTCGGGCACGTTTTTGGATATGACGGGAGAGGGAGGGTGAATGGGGACCGCAAGGTGGGGTTCATATGGACATATTGGGATTTGATCAGGCTCACTATCGAAAGGTAAGTCAACACAATTGTCGACTTGGGACCCAGACCATGGGATGGTCTCAACTTCAAGATTCTCGGGGTAGTAGGGTTGGTCACGCTCAAATTCTGTGTCACAAGGGGACACATCATCGTCACACTCGGTGGCAACGATGGGTTGGGTCAATGGAATATCCGACTCTCACGCATACACCAATTCATTTAACCTTTGTTCAAGCCTTTGGAGAGCTTGAGTTTGAATTGCTTGCTCTTGCTCAAGTATGAACTTTTGCAAGAGGGTTTCGAGAGTGGAAGTGGATGAAGGTGTTGGTGGAATGATGGGTGGTGGTGGTGGGTGAGGTGGACACAACGCACTATAATCAAGACTATACGGAGAATACTCATATGAAGTGGGTGGGGTGGGGTCAAAGTCATCATACACGAAAGGATCGCTTTCGTGATGGACAAAGGGTTGATACTCATGGGGTGCGTAGTGAGGGGACTGATCGTGAATGGGTGCACAAGGTTTCCATGACGATTGTGGGAACGTGTGAGGATCCACAACATCGGGTTGGGATTCGTATTGCGTGGAAGGGTGATCAAGCCTCCACGAATAACTCGGGGACTCACACAACTCGAGATTAGGTATAGCAGGGTAGTAGGCCGAGGTGGGTTCCGGAACAGTGTCATATGGATACACATGTTCCATGGTGGGTGCGTAGGGATATGACATGTAAGGGCACACATGGGACATGTGATCGGCATTAGAACAGTGGGTGCACAACAAGGGAGGAGGCACAGTCACACTTGACACCAAGGGTGATGGAATAGGTGGTGAGTGCATAGATGGGTCAAGAGTACCAACGGTACTCGTGAGAGAGGTGAAATCACGAAGAATATCATAAAGAGATCGCTCGGGACCACTCTCACACGTGTCACGTGTCAATGGAAAATGACTAAAGTAGTCCCGTAAAGGACGTTCTTCGGCCATGGAAAATGGTGACTAAAGTAGTCCCCGACAACGGCGCCATTTGATAACTTGCTTTTTGCGTGTGGTCGTTGTTTGAAAGCCAAGTTAGTCAAAACCTCAAATACCTACAAATAATAATAAACTCAAGTGTAGAGGTAAGTAAGGGTATCAATCCACTTTCTAGGGAGTAAAGCACATGGAACAAATTCAATTGTAATTCACTATTTATTTTCTTTTTGTGCTTTTTCACTTTTCTATTTTTTTTTAGCTTTTTCAATATTAAAACAAAAGGGTGAGGTGAGATCTAAACTAAAATAAACAACTAACTAAAAAGTGACTAAAATAAAAAAATAAGGTCTAACACTAAAATAAAAGATAAAGTGAGGAAAATAATTGTGAGAACAATCAAGGAGTGGGATTACACCACAAGTTTTAGTTATTCTAATTAATTAATTTAATTATTTGAATTCTCCCAAATTAATATTAAAATTACAAACCAACTCTCGTTGCAAGTGTAATTAGAATAGTAATCTTTTAGAAAATTAAAATTAACACCTCACAACTCTAGAAAATTAGATCTACACTCCTTTTAATTAATCACCCGCTAGGATCGATCAATTAGAATTTATGTCAATCTTAGAAATTAAATTTAGAGTTGAAATTCAAATGATAATACCCCACTTAAGAAACCCCTATCTCTAGTTCGAATCTAAAATGGGTATTATCACTAGAATTTCGATTTTCTCTCGAAAATCATTTACCCTCTCTCGAGGCGTAAATCTAAGGGTGAGGGATCAAAATTAACATTCAAAGGGATAATTCAAGTAAACAAACTAATTAAACTAAAATAATATCAAATAAGGGTTTCACCCCACCCCTTGAAAGGGGTTTTAGCCTAACATGATATGAAATATGACAAATTAATAATCAAGGCTATTAAAATAAAAGAGAAGAGAATAGAACAAGCAAACCAAGTCTCCTTGAGAAAGTTGAACTCTAATCTTCCAAATTGAAGCATACACCTCTTAATTGAGCATCCAAATGATTTGAAATTAAAATATCCACTCAATTAATTCTCTAACAATATTTAAACTCACAATAATCTAAAAATAAAAAAATGAAAAACTATTTACAAGGGAAATTTTCTCTACAATTCTCTCTCTCTAATTTCCTATCTAAAACTCTCTAATCTAGAATTCTCTTCAAATGAGTCTTCCTCTTCATTTTATATGCAATGGAGCAAAGGGGCATATTGGTAAAAAGGTAGGGAGTGCATGTGGAAATGGGTGAGGTCACATGTGCATGGGGGTGTGAGGTAGGATATTTTGGAAAAAATCTGTTTTGGGTTGAGGGGTAATTTTGGGATTTGGTTTTGGGTGGTTAGTTAGGGGGTATTTTGGGTAAAAGGGTAAAATGGCATGTGGGGTTATTTGGTTGACTTGGTCATGGCTTTGGTTTAACTTGGTTTTGAAATTTGGCTTTAAGCAGGTCACGTTTTTGGCATTGGAGAAATGGGATATGGGTTTACAAGGTGAAATGGGTCTTGGATGAAAATGGATTTTGGTAGCTTTTGGGATGGGGAAATGGGTCTTGACCGCCGGAGTCGATCAACGCCGACGGGTGGCGGGTTGAAGGTTGTGGCGACGGGGGATTTGATGGATGGTAGGGGTGGGTTGCAGGTCGCCGGAGAGGGGCGAGGGAGGTGGCGCCGCCGCGGAGATGGTTTTGGCCGGAGGGAGGCATAAAGGGCGGAGATGGTGGCAGGTATGAGGGTCGCCGGCGAGTTGGGTTTGGGACGTGGCGCTGCCGGCGTGGCAGGGGGTTGATGGTGATGAGGGGAGAGGGGCGAGATGGCAGTTGGTAGGTGAGAGAGGGAGAGAGGTTAATGGTGGAGATGGTTATGGGTTGGGCAGGGGTTGGTTGGTGATTTGGGTAGAGAGAGAGAGGGGTTGGAGGGTGTAGGTGGTTAGGGAAATGGGTTTATGGAGGTTTAGAGGAGAGAGAAAGAGTATGGGTGTGGTGAGGAAGAAGATGATGTGTGGGGGGTTAGTGTGTTTGAGGGTGTAGGGGAGTTAGGTGGGGGTGAGTGAGAGAATGTAGGTGTAGGATAAGTGTATGATAATGGTGATGTGTGTGTTTAATTTGGACCTTAAAATAACACTAACTAAAATAAAATTAATAAAAATAAACTAGAAACCTAAAAATAAAATTATATTCTAAAAATAAAATAAAGAATCAAATAAAAATAAAACAAAAATCCTAAAATATAAAATCTAATAAACTAAACTAAACTCCTAAAATTAATCCTAATAAAATAGAATAAAATAAAACTAAAAATCAATAAAAATCAAAATAAAATAAAACTAATCCTAATAAGATAAAACAAAACTAAAAATAATCAAAATAAAATAAAATTATATTAATAAAAATAAAATAGAAAAATAGAAAATAAAATCTAAAAATTCTAAAATAAATCCTAAAAATAGAAAAGACTCAAACTAAAAATCTAAAAAATAATAAAATGACACAAATAAAACACACACAGGCTTGAGGTAAGTTTGGGCTAAGTTTAGGGTAAGCTAGGGTACGGAAATTTGGTATTTAGCTCCGTAAAATGCATAATTGCCTTGAAATACGCGTTTGAACACCGCAACGTACATTAAACCTGCATAGTAAACATTTAAGCGCATAAGACCCATATTGTCGAGAAATAGCAACTAAAATACAACTATTCGGGGTATAAAATGTACAGTTTTGGGTGCTTATCACTTACCCCTATTATTTATAGGGGCTAAGGGGAATGTCTATTGGCAGGCCCAGGGCATGCCTATCAACAGTGTCCTATGATAAACCGCATATCCCTAGATTCATGTGCTCCGTCAATAGGCAGGGACCAACCCTTTACGGCAGGCACCCCCTTTTAATTACATTACAAAAATTCAAAAAAAATCCAAAAACAATTTCCTAAAAATCCCATAAAATTAAAAAAAAAAAATTAGGTTACAACCACCCTTATTGGCCACATTGACTCTTTAGGCCCTCATAATTAGACCTTAGCCCTCAAAATTAGACTATAATCACCGTATTGGTCACATATAATATTTAGGTCCTCAAAATGAGGCCGCAATCCTCACATGCACCTTTGGCCATAATAATTAGGCCGCAAGACTTGCATACACTCTTAAGGTCCTTAGAATTAGACATTGCCCCTCAGAATCAGGATGCAATCCTCACATCCATCTTTGGCCTCAGAATCAGGATGCAATCCTCACATGAACCTTCGTCCCTCAGAATGAGGCCACAAGCCTCACATACACTCGAGGTCCTCAGAATTAGGCAATGGCCCTCCGCATGGTTATAACTCACCTTAGGCTCCTATAAAATCCCCAATCCTCCTCGCAGCTACTTTATATCTTTCGCTCCTTCAATGAATCAACACCCACGAGAGTTGTGGTACAAAAGGGAACAACGATCACTAATTCTATCAGGTTTTTATCTTTCGAAGGTCTTTCTTTTCCTAAGCTCGCCCATAGAAGGGCTCTGTAGACACCCTTTCCCATCACCCTTACACTCTTCCATATGGTCCAAACAGATTTCCTTAAATCCCAAGACCCCAGTCCTCCTTCAAACCCTAAGTAGAGAACACCAACACTCACCTTGGTCTAATTTTACTTTAGTCAACTCTCAAATCGGAGACTCCTTCCATTATAAATCATAAAGATCCGAATCATCTATCCAACCATTCCTACTGTGCGCGAATCGAACTTTTAGATCAAAAGTCATGGTCCCAAAACTAATTCTATAGGATGTGCCTATAGTTAGGACACCTCACCTGCCAATATGTAGGTAGTCACTTAGCAGAAAAGTCTAGCCAGTTTGGTGGTAGGCATCCGAGAGTCATTCCAATCGGTAGACCCTTGAGGACAGACTTGTCCTTTTTCACTTTAGGGTTTTTCAATATAAGGAAACCCTGACCTCATTCGCACATGGCCTAGATTCAATGTGACATCCATAAATAATTTAGTATACATCATTCCCCCACCCCCCTCTCATATTTTCTCTTACATCACCCTACCTCACCATTAACGACCACTACAACACCATAATTAACAAACCAAGTGTTCAAAATAGATTTTGAAAGTGCATGAAGGTACAAAATTCTTTTATATTTTTTATTCTCATAAATGCCATTTTGCATATTTTAGTGTTCTCTTTCTATTTATAGTTGTTATATTATCTTTCTATCTCTAATCCTAATTTTTTACTACCACATATATCCTCAAGTCCATTTCCAATTTAGAATGTTCTTACACATTTTCACACTTTCACCACATTTCACCTTATTTTCATAAATTAAAATAAACAACCTAAATTCAAATTATGAGTTAGACCCACTATGGACACCCTGATCTACAATCAGGGTGGGGATCAATTTGTCCCACTCGACAAAATTTCCTAAATAGGCCTTGCCCGAGGGTAAAAACACCTCTCGATACCCTAAACCCAGCCTCACCCAAGTCTCGTACCCTAACACGACACCACCTAAGTCCCAGATAAAAAACACCCCAAAAGGGCGCCAAAAAGACCAAAAATATATTGTACAAAAACTTTTAGGGTTTGAATTTAAAATAAAAGTAATCATAAAAATACCCAAAAACTTTCTCTACAACTCTCTATCGATCAACAAAAGGCACTGATCCCATTCAACCGATCGATATTAGCCATATTAGAATGTGTCATCTCAGTTATACACGTGGAAACCTTATCTAAAAGAATGTCCCATATCCTTCTGCCAAACGGCGAAAGGACCCCTCGGGTTCCTATAAATAAAGACCCCCACCTCTCATTTTAGTTACTTTAAAAAACACCAAGAGGCCAAAACTCGACAACGATTCATTTTTTAATTTTTTTCTCCCTTGAGCGTCCGAGATACTCGAGGAAGCTCGTACTTCACAAAAGTTAATTTCCCTTAAAAAAGGAAAGCTCATACTTTTGCGAAGTCGCTTTCGAGTCCCAAATAGAGTCAAACTTATGTAGAAATTTCAAAAAGTCAAGACTTCTAGCTGAAGCTCTGCCTGACTAAAAAACACCATAAAGGGGACACTCCCCTACGCAAAAGAGTCACTTTTTGCTGCGAGGATAAAGAAGCCTAGCCCAAAATTTAGGCCAATGACCCACGTGTATATATATATATATATATTGAAATAAATTGTACATATTTGTTTACATCTTTAACCCGTCCCCCATTTAGGGGCTTGGGCATGCAATTTACAACGTTTACATTTCAAAAGCTTGGTTTCTAATCCAGTGTCTCTATTAATTGACTTGATGGACTCATGTGCTAAAAAATGCTAATCAAATGCCATAATGACAATAACAAAACACGAAAACCTATTTTTCAAAATCATTCTGAGGAAAGTGTCCGTGAGTCGAGTCAGTCCAAAACTTTTCATCGAGCTAAAGTCTAAAATTCGACTAGTTCCACCACTTCTCCAAATGAATAAGTGCTTTCATATCCAAATACTCGTCAAACGTCGGCCTCTGATTAGACACTATTTTAACATATACATATATCAATCCAAAATAATAGAATTCTTATATGAAGGATCAGGCTCCCTAAATACCGTAATGTTGTATATTGTATACCTCGTATCCCATCACCTACACCTATAAATATACCCCTTTTATTGGAACTATGTTGTCTTTGATCCTAAAACTCCTTAGGTATGTAGGCGATATATTGAATTAAATTCGTGAAGCCCAAGCCTCGTAATATGTCTCTCAGCGTAGTATTTCTTGTCTTCGTACCTAATATAAACCCACAATCCCTAATACAACCCCTCCATATTTATAATCAAAATACCCCTATCTAATATCCAAACCCATTTTTGAACTACTTTGGCTTAGATCCCAAGTCTCCTTGGGTATGTAGGTGTTATACCAAACTATACTCGTGAAGTTCAAGCCTCTTATGTCTCTCGACGTATTATTCTTAGGGAAGCCTCCATATCTAATACAAACCCCTATATATAATCCAAACACCCGTATATATTTTCCAACCATGTTGTTCAAACTACATAGGCTTTAATCCTAAGTCCTATTGGGTACGTAGGCATAATACCAAATCATTCTCATGAGCTCGAGCCTCGATAATATGTCTCTCGCTATATTGTCTCCACTAAGATGCACACATCTATCGACTTCCATTACACTAAAGTACCAAAAAAAGATATCAAACTGTCTCAAGGCGGGACGTCCCAAACATATCCCGACATACAAACGCTTAAAATCATACATACCATACACAACCGAACTACATAGGTTTTGATCTCGTGGCCACACGAGTATATAGGCATAATACTGAGTACTTCTCGTGAGCACGAGTCTCGACAATATGTCTCTTGATATATTATCTCCTTCGAGATGCACCCAACTCTCAAACATTCACCTATTATTCTTACACAACTCAAATAAGATGTCAAACTATCTCAAGGTGGGGTATCCCCTACATATACACATACAAATCCTCAAGCGCATACACACATGCAAACACATATACACTAATTATAAGAGAGATGCACCCGTCTCTCGCCTTTCTATCTTTTCTCAAAGTTCGAACGCTATATCAAACTATCTTAAAAATGAGGTTTCTCACATACTTTCATAATAACAGACATCCTTTATACAAAAATAAGTAGGGAGTCATGCATAAGTAATCTTGTGTATCCGCATTGGTTGAAGTGACGTTTTCATACCTCTCACTGATACCACATTCCTTATATACGTTTAAAGGATTCTCACGCTAAGGTCTTAAACAAATTATAAAACTAAGTAAAAAGTAACCAATTAATGTTAAAATCAATAATAAGCATAGAATTAAGGAAGCATACAGAACAAGTGGGGTGTGCATAATACCTTCCCCACTAGTAACCTGATTCCTGAACCCACACTACAAGAATCTATGGACCAATCATGCCCGAAAGGGATGCCCGAATTTTTTATTTGGTTTGATAAAAAATAAACGGGTGAGTCTGGAAAAACCAACCAAACCCCTTATCTCATAAAGCACACATAGGTACAATCCTAAGAATAAGGAGTGTGGGACTAAAACTGGACATGGAGTCGAACATCTTCCAGGGAAAGTCACTGAGTCCAACCTCAATCAAATAACCCAACCTCGGGGGTAGGCGACGAACCAGGAGATAAGCACACCCATGCCCGTAGTTACACGATTCCTCCCCTTCATGCTTGGGGCCCGTAACACCACAACGACAACTCCA
The DNA here is from genome assembly GCA_949130495.1 of Sambucus nigra. Classification (NCBI taxonomy): domain Eukaryota; kingdom Viridiplantae; phylum Streptophyta; class Magnoliopsida; order Dipsacales; family Adoxaceae; genus Sambucus; species Sambucus nigra. Next base: position 313,989,534 of record OX422211.1, on the reverse strand, counting down.
CGGGGGAGGTTTTTCTATCATCGAAAATCAATATTGCGTGTCGTAGATGGATTTCTAGCTACATCAGAGTAGTGACTCCACCAAGGAAAAATCAAGAGAGTCGAATCATCTATAGGCGTAAATTATGCTATACTAAATATTTCTCTCCCGTATTACTACTTTATGTAAATTTTTAAAAAAATTTAGTGGCCTTAGTTTCGAATCCCTCACAACGTATGTACGTGCTTAGGTCCCCATGTATAGGATTGTATATTTTCCAAACTTACAGATTCGCATGAAGGATCTCTCAATAAAATAAACATCAAAGTATGAAAAAAAATTAAAGATTACTTATTTTAATCACGCAATGCATAGTATTGTTTTTCATATTATTTAAACATTATACTCTCTAGGCCCCCAAAAATGACTAGTTGAAAGAACCTCGTACTTTTGTAAAGTCACTTTTCCCAAAAGAAAGTTTGTACTTCAGAAAAGTTACCTCTCCCTAAAGAGAGGTTCGTACTTTTAAGAAGTCACTACCCCGAATAAAGCTCGTACTTTCAAAAAGTCTCCTCCCCAAAAGACTAGTCATTAATGAGTGTCCTCACTCTTTTCGCCTACCCATCTGTTATATCGAACAATTCTCTCTTGATCCCAAAGTCTCGATGATTGGTAACACTTGAGGTTTGTTCAATACTAGGATATATCGAATAAGATTTCGCAACTATTCAGTACTAGGATGAAGTGGTTCCACACATACCTTAAAGGTTGCTCAGTCCAAGTAGACTGGTATATCATGACCATAGCAATAAAAAATGATCCACCGATCACCTAGTCTAATCACCCCCTTTGCATTTAGGAAAATCTTAAAGAACACACACTATTTCACAAAAATAACAGATACTTACGGACCAATAGCTCTAGCAAAAAATTATTGGGTGGCTGAAGGTTGGTCCCAAACCCCTCAGATTCGAAGCTATATTTCTTTCCCTTTACAAGGAATATCAACAATATGAATCTATAAGTCACCACTAAAATAGATCCCCCTTACGTTGGATTCCCCTAACCACATTTTATCTTGAGAAAATGCTAGACCACAATCTATTATTTCCTCATTTCTTATTCTGATAAGACAAGAGCTCAGCCACATTTACCTAAATCCAACAGGACTCTGTTCAGTTCTTCCCCTTGAAAGATACTACCAAACCAAAAATACAAAAAATAAAATACCGTCCATACGATTAAAAAATAGATAAAATAAGTGCATTAGAAAAATCATTGCATATGAGAGTCCTTATCCCCTTCTATATTGTCCTTCTTTCATTCCTTTTATCTGCCAAAATCCTGAATGAAAATGCCCCGACTTTATCTGTAATTGCTAGCCTTAATCAAGAGACTACATTAAGTTCCTACCGTGAAAATCTGAGTTCGTGCTCCATGCATCCGATTAGTTTTCATCAGCAAGCTCCCTACCCACGATTGTCAAGTTTGCTCTACAGTATGTTCCATGTCTACTAAGAAGACCACGCTCCATTCGCAATAGATCAAATTTTAAGATAGTTTGAAAACATCACTAACTCATTGAACATTATGCAGCCTGAGTTTAGAGCACTAAGCTTAGCATAAGTTTTCTTATAAGGGGACACAACCACAATCAAAATAGGACAAAACATACTTACTCTCCCCGTACCCAACACTGAACCACCGCCTAAGGTGGGTTCCAAAACTTTACCCATTAATCCCCAAGATCCGCATGAACCATTACTTGCATTGGCTCTTAATGCTAATGTCTACACCCTTCGCTTCCAAGTGTCATTTATCCCATATAGATATTTTGAACCATACCAGAACTACCCTAAATACCCACACACTGCCTTCCAAGTAACCCCTACCCCCCTGAGACGAATATGTGTCCCCTCTGCTAGCTGACGAGGTTTTACCCCCGCCTCTAAATAAGGAGATTATGCAGGTCCATTCTATACTGCGTATCCTTTAGGAATCCATCAACAAGATGATAACCACCGATGAATTCATTAATATTAAAAGATGTCCCTATATCTTGAAGCCTAACTATCGGAAAAAATTTAAGATATTAGTCTTCAAAATTTATAGAAGATTAGGTTCCCCAACCGCTCACTTATCCAATTATCACATTCCGGTGCAGGTTCGAAATGTAGGCCTAGAGGTTCTAGAGACCATGTTCCCATGCACTTTGTCCGGAAAAAAAAACCACCTGGTTTATGGGACTGAAAAAGAGAAGGGACTGTAAAAACCTAGAATATTATATGTCATGCTTTCTCAAAATAACATGAATACAACCAGGAGCTAGGTGTCACCTGTAAAGATTTAGAGATTTTAAAACATAAGGCAAGATAAACAATTGTCACTTTTGCACTCGCTGGAGAAAGCAAGTCGGTCAGATGGTCAAATACCCGTAAAAAATGATCGAATAGAAATCGTGATCTGAAATCTTCAAAAATAATTACAGAATGAATTCAGGTTCACCAGGATCCTTGACTTCAAATAACTTAACCACATTGGGTGAAAAATTGAGGGAAGGTAGGCTGCTAGGACTACCAGATTCACTAAAGAACCTCGTCGAGTTACAAGAACTCCCTCGAAGCTTATACATCTCATATCACAATCTCCATAGTTAGATCGAACTCGACATCACGCTCGATTACCAATACTTACCAAATAATGGTAACCACCATTATACCTTTTCAACAAAGATACTCCCCCCAAAATTATCAAGTTATGCTTAATTAGGTATACGTCGCCTTGAAAATGGATGGTTATCGAAGACCTCGTAACCCTAGATTGCCCCTGCTTTCCCGATAAGAACCAATGAGTTGAAGAACATTGTGAGTTTCACCAAGGATTTAACCACGTTAGTGACAACTATTGACCCTAAGGTTTGCCATCCAAGACTTCATTAATGTTGGGAACCTCATCCCCCCAAAACCAAATATCACCAGTAATCCCCTATTATATCACCCCTAACCCTAGCACTAATGCCTTGAAAGATGCTCCTATTCCAAACACTAAACCCTGCATCCTGATAGTCCTCATTCCTCACAAATTAAGGATGAGGGAACACCCCCAAAACCAAGAAACCACCCATATATGCACACCATCACTCTTCATAAAAAAAAATCATCAATATAAAGCCCACCATTGACCATATAACTTCTTCATCATGTTCATGACTTCGTACAGAATAATCATTACAGTATGAATCTCCTCATAGCCACCGAGTTTATTATATCCAAAGATCAAAGACTCATTACCCCCTTCTTAACAAAGGCCGATCACTCGGTCGAATGGGAAGAAATGTACAACAAAGCTCTCTACGCAACAGATCATATCACATTTGCACTACCTATTCAGTCCATTGGAAGAGAGGAATATACCTTAGAAGCACACTTTTTCTCCCTCTGAGACTATGAATCCAATAACGATACTCACCCATTTACCAATGTAAACATGGTCTCGCAACTTGTCATTACGTTAGTTAGCCACCATGATATACTCTATCCCTAGTAAAGATAAGTGAAATAGACCAATAGTTTAGGGCAAAGGAACACATCTCATGAAAGTTCAAATCTCACCACTAATTACTATACGAAGAGGAACAAAGGTTGAGAACTAACTTCATCCGAAGAGACATCGCTTGGGAAACCAAGTTCAGGTCCAATCCAGGACCTAGGCCATATGCATCACACCCCAATATCTCGAAAGAAATCTGGAACTGATTTTGCAAAAACCAAAAGGTTATAGTGGACTAAGTTTTATTTGAATTAGAGTATGACCTATAATATATAGAAATCACCCAAGCACCTCCCTTAGGAACCGAGGCATAGGTATAACCTTTGGGAACCATCCCCATGATGCGAATAAATAACAAAAGTGATATTCACCCCTCATAGCTAATATGTCCCAAACTCATACTCTCCCCACCTACAAGGTGCACCGCTTGCGTCTAGCTAAAACATACTCCGGGAGCCCCATCATTAAATCTCGATTATATATACTAGACTGACATACTCGAAAAAAGGATTACCGATTGCTTTGACCATCTCCTCATCACTAAAGGGAAAAAATCCCTAGGACCCAAAGACAAATTCACCCTTAACCCTCAGGTTTAGGTAATCATGACATAGTGGGACTACTCCTAAGCAAAGGTCTCGAGCTATATGAATAAGGGCCCATATTTTTTTAAGCCCCTTATATTCGAGACTGCAAATTTGGAATCAAATATAAGGCCAGTAGCGAGGATCTTAATCAACTAGAGAATCATAAATAGTGTATATATCACATGAAAAAGTGACATCACATCGAAGACAGTCTATAACCCAGCCTCTCATATGGAGGGTCATCTCTAAAGTTCTTCAATAATAAAGAGGAACTTCGATATCCCACTATCAATATTTACCAGAGCATTCGAGTTAGTGGATGGGACAACTTACCCACGGAAGTAAGGGATAACATGTGCATCTCCATGATAGTAGAGAATAACCCTCTTGAAACCCCTCTACCCGCCCCCGTCAATATCAATAGTGAATCAGATATGCTCATCCCCCAGCTGGCCTATGACCTCTCTGTAGTAAGGATATCCCTTTGGTCCCACCATTACACTGACACAAGACACAATTATAAGAATGCATACTTGGACATAACCTATATAATTGGTATTATTAAACTATAAGATGAGATGACCCGTCAAGGCCATCTCCCACCCGGAGGTCCTGCTTCATGAATGTACTCATGTACACCTGAAATGAAACTCATTCATCCCGATCTCCATGACCATGCTCAGGGGAAATTTAACAACCTGAATTGTGTGGTATTTGTGTTAACCCTCGCTAGATTTGTGTACGAAGTCTCACCCTAGGGGCCAAAATATGCAGAGTATCGATACTTCAAGTGAGACATCTTCTGTGAAGCTGTTAACAACATAAAGGAAATGGATCCAGGGGAGCCAGATCCCTCGTCCTTTAATAGATAGAACCAAGAAGCTGCCTATGATGCTCCCTTAGATGATGAGGAATACTAATAAATGGCATCGGATGATGACATATGGTTAGGATACTTAATGTCCATAAAAACCTCACTAAGGTCACCTAACTAGATAGACGATCAAGTCCTAGCCACGGTGGCAGAAACTACTAGCCCAATTCTAAACTCAAATATATTTGTACGTTAGGTAGATAACCCTATATCCCGATCCCCCTTGATAACCTGAGATGAATCTTTTAAGAGTTAGAAATAGTCTCCTATCTTGGATTGGACCAAAGTCATGGCTCCAAATCTAATATCGTCGTTCTTCGGCCCCATATCCTTAGCGAATCTCATATTTTTCTTAGAAAGAACTGAACAAGAAACTCGAATAATAAATACGATCACTCTGAATAAGGAGGTCAATTTCCTTATTATGTCAGGCCAACATTCCATTCCACCAATCCCTGCTCATAAAGATTAAGTCCCCCCGTAGTAACCACCATACCCCCTTCTCAAGAAAATAATAAAATATAAGAGCAACTTCGGTAAATATCACCTTAACATCACTATCTAGGAATTCCTAGCCACCTCCCAGGGGTACCAAGTTGATCTCGTTCTCCTATTATCTCAAGCTTCTATACCTATGGACCTCACTCCGGTAGAAATGTCAGAACTATCGTCTCCATCACTATGCGATATCACATCATATTCTTAAATAAAAACCTTCCAATGAAAGGCCGTAACCACCAATTTGCATTGTACATTACTACTGAGATCGTGGATAGATGTACCCTTAGTACTAGTAGATAATAAATCAACCATTAACGTATGGACACTCTGCCTTGCTATCGATTTGGGATACACCGCCTAGGATTTCACACTGTCATCTATGATTATTAGGGCCTATGATAACATCCACTGAGAGGTCTTGGAGGTCATCATCCTTACTCTCATAATAGGGCATATTCAGTGCGATGTCGAGTTTTAAGTACTCGACGTGCCGAATAACTTCAACCTCCTACTCAAAAAAGCCTGGATATATCCTACGAAGGCCTTACCCTCATCACTCCACATGAAATTCAGGTTCCCGTTTGACTCTAAAATCATCATTGTTCAGGGAGATGAAGATTGGATCAATGTGGATAATAATTGCACTGCCTCACTTTTAAACACTATCACGATAGCTGCAATATCAGCCTCAGCGGATTTTGACTCATACCACTCGCACACATGATATAAAAAGAGCCGATCATTTCCAATATATCCTCGTGGATCTTTCAAAAGATGAGATATATGCCCAGGTTCGGTTTCGAAAGAAATTAATAAGGAAACATCGAAGTGATCACCGTTACAAAACATGAGGGAAAATTCATTCTTGGTTTCACCTTTGATCCCAAATCCATAACCAAAAGCCTTAAATACCCCCATCAAGGGTTGACTAGCCATTTTTGTCTTTAGGGATAAGACTTACCCTATTATGGGATCCCCATAGTAGGACAAAATAAAGATATCCCTATATCCAGGAATGGAAATCCTCTACGAGGAGGGATTGTAAGTAAATTATGGGAAAGTTCACATGATCCATCCGGGTAAACTTAATGTATCATGCGGTACCACAGAAGTCAAGAAAGCCCCCAACCAGAGCACACATGGAATTTGCACGTGCTATTTCCTGATGAGACTGCTCTAGTAGCTATATTAGGAACCACCTACCTAACCCTTACTAAATGCTTCCACAATTAGTACACTACCTCGGCCACTCAATATGCCACTATAAGAAAGGACGATTGATCAGTATCCCTAAACTCAATCTCTACCTCCGTATGGTGTCACAATCCTATAACTTGAAACAATGCCTTCGGTTAAACCTCAGGACACACCTAACAAACCCCAATCGGACTATTAATGGAATGAGGAAAATCACCAGTGCTACACTATAAGAAAACTGATTTTTTTATGGCTTTTTTTCAGTGGAATTTATAAGAAATGTCCAGAAATTTGTTTCCCGGCATTTAATTTTTAAACGCAGAAAATTAATGGGTTTTTGTTATAAATGCCAGAAATTTACAGCACCTTTTAACAAATTTCAAAAAATATGTCGTACGTATACAAAATTTTAGAACAAATGCCGAATAATTTATAAAAAAAACTTATCGATAACATTACTTTTAATTTGGCGAGTTCTTTTTTTGGGTACCATTTTCGTTAAGACCCTTTTCATCACTTTCACATGTCTCTCTCTCTTTCTCTCTCTCTCCAACGTTTGGCCAAAGAGACCTAGTGTGGCCATCCCTGATCCTGGCAGCGGGTGGGAGTGTGAGGATCCTAGGTCCCACGCATCCCTATTGGGAGCGCTTCGGCCGATGTCATTGATGAGGTGAAAAATGTAGAGAGATAGAGTCGCCAGTCTATTTTACTCAAAACAAACAAAAGAAAGGGAGCCATTTCGAAGGACATCATCCAAAGACATACTGATGCATATGAAATCAAAATGATTCGAAAAGGTTTCGGAGGCTAAGTTAGGAAATGAGAAGGTGTTAGGCACCAATTCCGCCCTTACGGTCTCTCATGGGTTTTTTCTATTTTCCCTGTGATCATGTGTATATATAGTGGAGATAGGATTCATCGACTTGTACCATGGAAGAGATAAAGCGAGTCATCTGTAGGAAGGTTCATAGAAATAATATTAGAAAATAGGATTTACGCGATTATCCTTGCATTGATTGTTATAATGGAACGATAACGTATGTGGAATAATACGCCACTAAGAACAAATATATGCATATATAAATATATGTAATCTAAGAGAGTTGAGTTTAGAGAACATAGAGAATGAGAGAAAAGTGAGAATAGGACTCGAGTCTCGGGTTTTACCCCGAGACACCTACGTACCCTATAGAGGCATCAAAGTCCACGTAGTTCGCATGCAAAATGAGGGGGTGGGGTTTATCCCATAAATCCAACCGGGGACTTCTTTTATTTTTGTGTGTGTGTAAAAAAGTATTTTAGTTGTGAGAGAAGTGTAAGAAAATTGTGAGAACTCCCGTTTGGATTTTTATGAGCAAACCTTCTTTTCTTATTTTTTTTGGGTTTTTTATTTATATGAAAATAAGAGATGTGCAATAATACTAAATAAAAAGTATATTAGGATATGTGAGATGGGATAATAAAAGTTCTAAGTAATAAATCAAGTTAATATGAATTTGTGGGAATTTAAGGAGAGAATTGAGAAAATTGGACCTTCTTGAAGATCTTGAGCTTGATCTTGAATGTTGGAGAGCAGTCCTTGAACTTGGATGATGATGGAGGGTAGTGAATTCACCAACTTTGATGAAAAGGATAATGATAATTGAAAGTTGGAAAGGATTTTGGATGTGAAAATCACGCTGACTTCGAGAGATGTTTCTAGATTTACTGAGAGTGATATGTTTCAGATCTGGACCCCCTTTGCAATGAGGACATGGCCTCCTTTTTATAGGCCCAGGGCATTGTCGATCGTTATAGCCCTGGTCCTGCCAATTGACAAGTGTGTTTAGGCACACTATCGATAGGCAGGGTCTGCGACCTACCGTTTGGCAGTGTCTTTCTGGCCTTTTCGAAAAATCATCCATAGAGTGAAAACTATTGATTCGAATCGCGCACTGGGTGGACCGTTGGAAAGGTAATTCAGAGACCTTAGAAATTCCTTGGGCCGCTCCTAGGTTCAGGAGTTGACTTTGGGTCAAATGAGGCTCGGAAGCGCTCGTCGGTACTTTGTACAGGAAAACTTCAAACGCAAACGAATCGTTCACCCACATGGAAATTTCGAATCACGCATAAGATGGACCGTTGGAAAGGTTAGGAGAGGAAAGGTTAGGAGATGTACTTCGACATTCCAAAGAGTTTGATCCGATTCGGGGAGTTAACTTTGGTCAACTGGTGCCTGGAAGCATTTGGTGACCTCTAGAAGTAAAACGGATCGTTCGTTCGTACCGTAAGTCAGAATCATGCACGGGATGGATAGCTGGAAAGGGGATTTAGTGCCCTTTGAGGATTCATTCATTCTCGATCGAGATGAAGAGTTGACTTAGGTCAAACGGAGCTCGAAAGCATCTGGTGGCCTCTAGATCAGTTTTCGGGGAAAATGGGTCATTTGTCCGAATGGTAAGTCAAAATTATGCACGGGATGGACCGTTAGAAAGGGGATTCAGTGCCCTTTTAAGATTCATTCAATCTCGATCGAGCTAAAGGGTTTGACTTTTTGGTCAAACAGAGCCATGGAGCACCCGATGGATTATAGTTCAGTACTCGGGGTATGACCTGGGTTTGTAGTGATGAAGGGAGATGGTAGGGGCCTAAAGAGAGTTTAAGGGGTAACAGAATGGGGTGTCTACAGAGCCCCTTGATGGGTGAGTTTGGAATAAACGATAGCCATCGAATAGACACAGCATGATGCTTTTGAAAATAGGATGACCAATTCAGGGGGTCGATGATGATTCTGAGGACCTGGGGGGTAAGGATGACCAATTCAGAGGGTCAAGGCCGATTCTAAGGACCTAAGGGGGGAATACTAGGGATGGTTTGGAGGAAAGGTTTAGGTTAATTCCTAAGGAGGTGATGGGGATGACCGATTCTGCGGGTCAAAGTCAATTCTGAGGGCTTGAAGATGAGGGTGATCGCTTCTACGGGTCGAAGCCAATTTTGAGGCTTGAAGATGAGGAGACCAATTCTATGGGTCAAAGACAATTCTGCGGGCTTAAGTTGAGATGACCGGTTCTGCGAGTTAAAGCCAATTCTGCGGGCTTAAGTTGAGATGATCGATTCTGCAGGTCGAAGCTAATTATGCGAGCTTAATGATGAGGTGACCAATTCTTCGGGTCGAATTCAATTATGTAGGCTTAAGGAAACAAGGATGACCAATTCTGTTGGTCAAAGCCAATTCTGCGGGCTTAAGTTGAGATGACCAATTCTGCGATTCGAAGCCAATTATGTGGGCTTAAGTTGTGATGACCAATTCTGCGAGCTTAAGTTAAGATGACTAATTATGTGAGTCGAAGCCAATTCTGCAGGCTTAAGTTGAGATGACCAATTCGTTGGGTCGAAGCCAATTCTGCGAGCTTAAGTTGAGATGACCAATTCTACGGGTCGAAGCCAATTTTGTGAGCTTAAGTTGCGATGGTCAATTCTGCGGGTTGAAGCCAATTATGTGGGCTTAAGTTGAGATGACCAATTCTGCGGGTCAAAGCTAATTTTGCGGGTTTTAGTTGAGATGACCAATTCTGTAGGGCAAAGCCAATTCTGCGGGCTTAGGTTGCGATGACCAATTCTGTGGGTCGAAGCCAATTCTACGGGTTTAAGTTAAGATGACCAATTATGCGAGTCAAAGCCAATTCTGTAGGCTTAAGTTGATATATTCTCGGGGAACTCTTCCGGCAAGTTACCTTGTGAATTTTATTTGAGCTGGGGAGCCGATGGCTAGGGAAATCCTTGTGATTTTGGAGATTTTGCGAAGGGATAGCCAAAATTCCACTGGGGAAGTGATTAAGTGGTCCAGGTTTTGGATGTATTTCTTGGGGAGGTCTTAGACCTTTGGGGAATATGAGGTGATCCTTAGAGATCCTCCGGGGGTTTGCCGGGAGGATATTCACTTGGCTTTTGAGAGTTCCACTGGGGAAATAGGGGTTTTGCTTAAGGGAATGCGAAATTTTCTTGGCGAAAATGTTCTAAATCTTTTCGGGGATTTTTTAGGATTTTTTGAGGATTTTTCAGGATTTTTTTATATTTTCTGGGAATTTTTATACAAAATTGTAAGGGGGTGCCGATCGGCATGGTGCAGAGGGTGCCATTCGACAGTGGCATAGACTTTTGGACTGCCTTGGGAAGGTAAAGGGGCAATGCCGATCGGTGGTTGGGGGGTCAATGCCGATCGACATGACCCTTGGCATCCTATATAAAGGGGACGAATTCCCTTCATTTTCACAGCTTCTTGCTTTCTCTCTTTTTGTGATTTTCCTCTGCAAATCTTTCTAGCATTCTGATCTCTAAGAAATGGCCACCTTTGTGAGCACTGCAGCACATAGGGAATGGTTGACCATTGATGACTGGGCGAACGTGGAGTGAAGGGCCAGGGTGCCTCTTACTTTGGGGAGCGAGAATTTCTTTGACGCATTCGAGCCGGTTATGGGTGAGAGGATCTTGCTATAGGAGCTGTCGCATCATCACTCTTCGAGGGTGGTGATCCCCGACGATTATGTAAGTAACCTGACTTTTGGGATTCTTCTCTTTTTTCTTGGTGATTTTTCCTTCCTTGTTGAATTTTTGACAAGTTTTTTTTTCTTTTGACAGTCTGATATCTCTTTGAAGAACATGCGTGCTCATGGGACGACGGGGCTAAAGGACGTCTGGGAGCATCTTCCACTTGTGGTGCATTGGGTGGTATCATCAGCGGGTTTTGGGAGATTGGTGTCTGCACTGGATGAGATGCCTCGTTCGACAACGATCTTATGTGCTCTGGGGGAGATATGGTGGGATACTACCATAGTTTCCATTTTGTCTTACGGGAGATGACTGTGACTCCCATAGACGTACAACAGCTGCTGGGGCTGGATTGTGACAGAGAGCAGATATAAGTGGATTGCTTCCTACGGGTCAGGCTGGAGGCAGTGCGGACGGCGCTCGGTGATGTAGGGAGGATAGTTTCTAGGGATTTCATTCGGCTGTTCTTGCTGAAGGATATTTTGCTGAGTAGGGTACTTGATGTGGAGGACGGGTTGCAGGTGAGGCAGATGGACCGGTTGTTCATATTTTTAGTGCTGGGAGCTTTCATGGTGGCGTCGAGCGGCGACGTCGTCCATTTATGATTCTTGTCGTACTTGAGGATCTTTTTTAACATCCCTATCTATGATTGGGGGAGCCTGACTTTGGCGACCCTCTATTTTTCTTTGGATGCATTCAATCGGTGCTGTCGGAAAACTTTTACTGGAGCCACGTATCTTCTTAAGGTATTCTTCAGTTTGTGCATTCTCCTTTCATGCATTCGCATTTTCCTTATGCATCTCTTTTTTATTGTGAATTCTTGTCTTTGGCAGACATGGTTCTATGAGGTGATTGGGTATAATACCCATCTGATTGCTCTGAAGGACGAGACTGTTGGGGACGTCTGTCGATTATATCGTTGTCGGAAGGCTAATCGACAGTCGAAGGGATCTTTCTCTGGTGGCGGTGCGTCAGGTCTTGAATGGACTGACTAGTGGTAGGGTAAGACTCTTTCCTCTTTATCTTGGTTTTTCCATGTTCTGATTCTGTATTGACTTATGCCTGCTGGAGATTTTTAGGTGACTCTTTACCCTTGGGGGACAGCCATTCAGGATACGGGGCGACTGGAGTGAACGCCATTCAGATGAGGCGTTTGCTGGCGCATGAGTTTGTCCATTCTTGGTATGTTGGGGAGAGGGTGGTTCAGTAGATTGCTGAGGAGGAGGTGATGGTGCCACCTGCACAGCCTCCTACGTCCATGAGGCGGGAGCGGTTGTTGCTTGAGGATGCGAGGATCGCGATGATGATTGGCTAGTCCTACCTATTGTACACTGATACGGCTGCTCTGTATGACTATATGGACTTTGTGATGAGCTGGTTCATGGTGCCCAGCATATATGATGCCTTGTCTTTCCCTCCTACGGGTTCGAGTCGGGCGGTGGGGTCTTCCCAGAGCGGCGATGGTCCGTCGGCATCTGCGACGGTGACGACTTTCGAGGTTCCCTTCGTTCGATTGCATACTCCTTCATACAACATTCGGCGGGCTGATGGAGGGATGGTCCCCATGTTGCACTGTCCTCATGCGATGGATCCGGAGGAGTGATCCTTTTTGCTTTGATATTGATTTTGCCTTTTACTTGTAGCAAGTGCGAGTGTTGAACACTTGGCTGAGGGACATTAGGAACTGGATATCTTAGACGACTGCCCATATTCTAGATGAGGTCCCGGTTCCTTCTTGTTTGGTGTCGTCTGCTTCATCCAGGGAGGACTCTAGCTTGGGTAGCGGTGGTGCGTCATCTCTCCATAGGGGGCAGAGAGCGCGTCGCAGGGGTGGAAGCTCTTAGAGAAAGGGAGAGAGAGAGAATGTGGGTTCGGGCTGAGTCTCATTTTTTTCTTTTATTTTATTTCTTGCAAAATTTGATGTAACACGGAAGAATATATATATATATATATATATATATATATATATATATATATATATATATATATATATATATATATATATATATATGCAATGCAATGTTTTTTTTTATTATCTTTTGTTAATGGTGAATGCATGCACATGCGCTTTTACTTTGCTGCTGAGACCATAAAAAGAGATATTTTTGGAATTTGGAGGCATGTTTTAAAAATGATAAATTATATAGAGGTGGAAGAGGATTTTTGAAATTCTGTTTGAGAATATCAATTTATTTTTTATTGAGCTTCTGATTTTGACAAAAAAAGGAAAAAGGAAAATTTCTAAAAATAGGGGGTTGCCGATCGGCAAGACCCATGTCCAGCGTATCGGCAGTCAAGTCTAGTCCTATCAATTCAAAGCTTTTATTAGTGCCTTCTTCAGCCTCTTGTACTTTGTGGGGTAGGATTTCCTCCGATTTTAACAGGGATAATTTTTTTGTGAGGGTTTTCGAGTATAAAAAGGGGTAAGGGTGGAGTGTTTTCATCACACCTTCACATTATTACTTACTTGCCTACTATTTCTTAGTCTTGCAAGATGGCTCTCCCTGGTAGCATTGAGTTTAATCACTACCTCAAAGCCTTGGAAGCAATGTGCTCTTATAATGTCGACTATGATGCTTTCAATAAGCGTCGAGTTTCTTTGTGGCGCAATCGGCCCATTGAGTGGAACATGTTGATGGCGGCGATACAATTTTGGTACCCCGAAGATCATGTATTTTGCTTTGGGTTGGATGAAGTTTGTCCTACCTACGAGGAATTTTCTTCCATGCTGAGGATAAATCCTAGTGTTGTTGCAGCTCTTCCTGAGTTTTCCCACTCTCCTAGGGATTTGTTGGATGAGTTTCTTCGTATTTCGCCTTTGGCGTCTAGACCACTGATTGTTGGGGGAATGATCTCCCTTTAGGCGGTGTTGCAGTTCGTGCATTTACAGGAGGCTGACGATGCTGGATACGCTGGACCCATTGTTCTGGTCTTAGTATCAAAATTGCTACTGGTGACTGGGGAACTGTTGGTGGACCCACAACTTGCAGCCATTACTGTATGGATGTCATACCCTCACAATCCTGCAGCAGTGATACTGGCAGAGACTTTGAATGGTCTGGATGCCTGGCGAGAAGGTTATTTTGTCTTTCTGAGGGGTAGCCTCGTGATGCTGTTCATGTGGTTGTCTGAGAGACTTAGCCTAGTGACTCCTCTAGAATACCCTTTGTCGGTTGTACCAAACTTCTTTTCATGCTATTTCGTCAGCGTTGGCTTAGACATCGAGAGTTGGTAGAAATGGTTTGTGGAGTACGGGGATCTAAATCTCTACTGGTCAGTGCCTTGGTGGGGACAGTTGCTGCCTATTCTGGAGCTGGGAGAATACCCGAATGTCCGGCTAGTTGGTCTCAGACAGACCTCTTTCTATTTCTCTTGACGACTTCTGCGTCAATTTGGCTGGGAACAAATCGTGCCACCTCGAACACTAGACTATTTTCCAATAGAAGATTTGACTGAGCGTCTGCGCATGCGACTTGGCTCTATGTGGGAGAATCGGCGTCCGTCGACCCATCCTTCTCAGTCTGTTGGGAGAGTTTGGCATATCCTTGGGTATTATGTGAAGTGGTTGTGGAGGAGAGTGGTCAGCAAGATGTTGTCAATGGATACTGGACAAATGTGGCTTGTCTTATTTAATATCATGGAGGGGGTGTTGTGGTTTTTTCGAAGCTGGTTCAGGCTTATCGGTCCATGGAGCGCCTGCGGCACTCTGTTCAGGCAGGGGAAGCTTGGGGACCCCAGGATGTAGATGATGATGATGATGATGATGATGATGGAGCGGGCTCCTCTGGTAGCTGTGGGTAAAACACTTGGAGAGTTTCTTTTGTAATGGGGAATAAATTTGGGAATTTATTTGGCTTTTTTGGAAAGTAGGGGGAAGGGAGTTATCCGTTCCTTTTCTCATGTAATTTGTACTGTAATTTATTATTAGTGAAATAAATAAGTTTTGATCATCCAGTTGTGCCTTTTGATGAGTTTTGTGTATTGGAATTATCTATATCAATCGCTAAGGCATACATAATCCTTTTGCTCAAGTATATGTTAGAATGGACTGTTGTTCTCGGAGATAAGAAAAGAACAGTATTTTGTGAAAAACATAGAGTCGTGTCCATGTAAGGTGAATGAGTTGCCTACGTACCTTTGGGGTTTTGAAGATTTTTAAATTGTTTAAAAATGGTTTGGCAAAGGATTAGGCCCACGTAGTTCTGGGTAGAGGGAAATGAAGATTTTTTTTTTTTAAATAGAAGGGAGATGATAAGAGTCGGAGCGCGCCAAGATTTTGGACTAGGGATAAAATTTCTTGAGACGATACAGGTTGACTGGGCGAGCCATCTCCTCCCCATCTAAGTCGGTGAGCATGGCGGCACCACCGGATAAGATCTTCTTTATAAGGTATGGGCCGCTCCATTTAGGCTTGAATTTCCCTCTGGGGTCCCAGATGGGTTCTATTGTCTCTTTGAGGGCTAGGTCCCCTTCTCGGACACCACGGTCCTTGACTCTCTTGTTGAATGATCATGCTATTCGACGATGGTACCCTTGTATGTGGTATATCACTTTTAATCTCCTTTCGTCTAGGAGGGTCAACTCATCAAGACGACTTTGGCACCAGTCTTCTTCACTGACCTTGTTTCCAAGCATAATGCGCAACGAGGGTATTTCCAGCTCCACGGGTATCCCCAGTAGAGGTTCGAATTGAGGTTTGGTAGCCCCAGAGGGTGTACGGTATCCGATCGTCCCAATCTCGATATCTTTCGATCATCTTGCTGATGATGGCCTTGAGGTTCTTATTGGCGGCTTCAATTGCACCTTGGTTTGTGGTCGGTACGGAGAAGATTTGTGTCTCTGAATCCCATACTCGTTGACCACTTCTGTGACTTCTGCCTCGAAATGCAACCCGTTATCTAACACTAACTCGTGTGGGACCCCATATCGGCAGATGATGTTCTTCCTGATGAATTGGGACACTTTTTTAGCATTCAGAACTGCGTATGACTCGGCTTCGACCCATTTGGTAAAGTAATCAATGGCAACTAGGATGAATTCATTCCCGTTGGAAGCCTTGGGTGTAACTTTCCCTATAATGTTAATACCCCAGGTGGAGAACGGCTAGGGAGAAGTCATGTTGTATAACTCTCGTGGAGGAAGGTGTGAAGGTTGGAAAATTATTGGCATTTAAGGCATCTTCGGACATAGGCGGTGCAATCCTGGATCATGGTGGTTTAGTAGTAGCCTTGTCGGGTGATCTTCTTGGTAAGCATGTGACCATTCATGTGGGGCACGTATTCCTCGCTGTGGATTTTTTTCATTACCTCTTCAATGTCAGCCCCTGTGATGCAGTGTATATGGGTTCCATCGAAGTTTCTTTTGAATAATGCTTTGTGACAGATGATGTATTGGGAGACCAGTCTTCGTAGGGTTTTCCAGTCTTTCATGTTAGAACCCTCGGGATACCTACCATGCTTGAGGGGATGCCAGATATCATAGTACCAACAATTGGCTAGCTCGTGATCTTCTTTGGTGATGATCTCAATGTGGTAGTAGTGGGTTGGTTTATCTTGCTTTTGAACTAGGAAGGGGGCCATTGTTATTCCTTCGAGCATGTCGACCATGGAGTCTAAGATAGAAATGGCATCGGCTAGGTTATTCTTTGCTCGAGGAAAGTAATGGAAGGTGATATCTTGGAATTGGGAGGCTAGTTCTTCAAGTAGGCATGGAAGGGTTAGACCTTTTTGTCCTTAACTTTTTATTTTCTGAGCACTTGACCGATGATGAGGGCATAATCTCCATAGATATCTAGGCATTGAATTACTTTCTTGAGAGAAACTTTTAGGCCTACCATACACGCCTCGTATTCAGTCATGTTGTTGGTGCAGGGAAAATCCAACTTGATGGCGATGGGAGTGTAGGAGTCATCTGGGGCGATCAGAAGTATCCTAATACCATATCCCTTTTTGTTAGCAGCGTCGTCGAACAACATTTGCCATTGAAGGTCGTCTTGAGCGGTGTAGAGTCTGTTTTCATCTGGGAATTTAGAGATCCAGTTGGCATCTTCTTCCATGGGGTAATCAGCAAGGTAGTCAGAGATAGATCTTCCTTTCATGGCTTTCTGCGTGACATACACGATATCAAACTTGGCTAGGAGCATCAACCATCGGGCCATTCGACTAGACAAGGTGAGTTTCTCAAGTAGGTATTTGATGGGGTCCACTCGGGATACAAGTTTGATGGGGAAGGAGAGCATTCAATGTCGTAACTTTTGGGTGACTCAGACAAGTGCGACACACGCCTTTTCCAAAGCAGTGTAGTTTACCTCATATCCGGCCAATTTGCGATTGGCATAATAAATGGCTCTTTCTTTGTGGTAATCTTCAAGGTATCGGCCTAGCAAAACACAAGCTGCAGTGTCAGTTATGGTTAGGTGTAGGAGCAAGGGGAGACCAAGTTGTGGTAGTATGAGTACCGGGGGTTGGGTCAGATATTGTTTAATTTGGTCAACAGCTTCTTGGCAGGCCTCATTCCAAACCTTAGTTGAATCCTTTCGAAGGAGTTTGAAGATAGGTTCGCATATGGAGGTTAGCTGACTGATGAATCGGCTGATGTATTGTAATTTCCTAAGGAAACCTCGAGCTTCTTTCTTTATTCGGGGAGGTGGCATCTCAAGTATGGCTTTCAACTTGGCAGGATCTGCTTCTATCCCCTTCTCACTGACCATGAATCCCAAGAGTTTTCCCTTTGTAATGCCGAAGACGCATTTTTGCAGATTGAGTCTCATCTGATACTGTCGCAGTCGTTCGAAGAACTTTTGGAGAGCGAGAACATGACCTTCTCTAGTCTTGGATTTGATAATCATATCATCCATATAATCCTCAACTTCTTTATGAATCAGATCATGTAGGATGGTTGTGGAAGCCCTCTGGTAGGTAGCCCCAGCGTTCTTGAGACCAAATGGCATAACAGTGTAACAAAAGGTTTCCCATGGGGTGATGAACGCGGTCTTTTCTTGGTGGTTTGGGTGCATTTTAATTTAGTTATATCCGGCAAACCCGTCGATGAATGGCTTGAGAGCATGACTGGCTGTGTTGTCCACGATCATGTCGATGTTGGGTAATGGATAATCATACTTTGGAGAGGCTTTGTTCAAGTCTCGGTAGTCTACACACATCCGAACCTTCCCTCCTGATTTCCTCACAGGCACTATGTTAGCTAGCCATGTGGGATATTCGATCACACAAATGAAGCCTACGTTCAACTATTTGACCACCTCTTCTTTGACCTTGAGCGACCGTTCAGTGCAGAGATTTCTCAACTTTTGTTTGACCGGCTTGTAATATGGGAGAGTGGGGATCTCATGTTGAGCTATTTCGAGATCAATGCCGGGCATATCATCATATGACCATGCGAATACATCCACGAATTTCTTTAGCAATTCTTTGAGTTGTACACGCTCATGCTCGTCAAGGGTAGCCTCTATCCTAATCTCGCACAGTTGGCTACTAGAATCGAGGTTAACAATAATAAACTCTTCTTCATTAACTTAAACACGGTTATGTTATTTATTATTAACCTTATTTAGATCAGTTAAGAATTGTTTATTTGCAAAATCATCATCATCATCAAAAGTTTGATTAGAGTCTAAACAATTAATGTAAGGCACATCAAGATACTTAAAATCTTCGTTTATTTCATTGATAGGAAAAACATCATTGAGAACCTCATCAAAGGAGGACTCGATTACATTTGAGCGAGGATAGACAACAGAAGAAGAAATAGGGTAAACATTGGGATTGAGGGGGACTTCAACAGGTAGAACAGGCACAACATGCCAATTGAGGAGAGGTGTATCAACAGCTTTAATCAGTTGGGATAGATTCGGTGATATAGTGCCTGAGTTAACCATGAAGAGTGTTAGCCCCAGTGTCTATAAGTTGAAGGAGTCCTCGGAGTCTCTTTCCTCAGTCTATTTGGTATCTTTGATGAGTGGTTGTACATGGTGTTGGGAACTCTCAGCCCATGGGTAGCTATCTTGGAAAAAAATCTCCATTCTGAGTTTCATCTTCTTGTCTGTATAGTCATGGAAAGCCGCAAAAGGGGAAGTCTTTGCCCTTTTTGATGAATCGTCCATTCAAGGAGTTACCTGGGATAGTCTGGATGCAGTCTATTCCTCTCTTTGGTAGAGACTGGCGGATCATTTTGAGCTCTTGTTCTTACGGTTGATACCCCAAACCACAAGGAGGGAAAGCTTTCTTCAGTTCAATCGGCTCAAGTATATCTTATTGTCTTTGTCCTAGCCCTAGTCCGGGCATGAAGTGAATGTTTTTGAACATCTGAATAACATTGACGTTGCTAAGAGGGTCGTGTTCTGGACAAACCCTTTCTTTGAAGTCGTCCCCTGCTGGGAGTAGAGGTGGTTCAACTCTGAATCCTGATAGGAGCATATCATTTGACTCGTGCTGTATCTCAAGAATTGAACTGCTGGTACTTGTACCCTCGGTATTGTTATTGTCGCCCAAAATGGTGATGACCCATCCGTTGGCGAAGAACTTCAATTTCTAATGGAGTGAGGAAGACACACCCTTGATACTGTGGAGCCAAGGCCATCCCAGCAACAGATTGAAATAAGCTGGGATGTCCATAACTTGGAATTCGACGACAGGGTTTATAGGTCCAGCCCCTATTATAAGATTTATGGATCCCATCACCTCCCGACAGGTATTATCATAGGCACATACAACGACAAAGGTTGGAGCGAGGTCGCTTTCTTTCAGTCCTAAACATTTGAAGGTTCTTAAGTTGTAGACATTCAAGGCAGATCCATTATCGACAAGAGAGAGTGGTATAACCTTCCCCATAACTTGGATGGAGATATTGAGTGCATGATTGTGGTTTGGCCCAATCTTGAGGATTTCTTCTTCGGAAAAGGATAGCATTCGGGTAAAGGTCAAGGATCTGACCAAATTTATCGCTTCTTTTGGTGTGGTAGAAAGAGGAATTATGGGTTCAGTGAGCAACTTGATCAAAGCATTTTTGTGCAGCTGAGAAGACATGGAAAGCCCCCATAAAGTGATATTAGCTTGAGTTTTCTTTAGTTGATCGAGGATCTTGCTATCCTCGCGGGTCATCTATAGCAGAGGAAGGTTTTCAGCGCCCTTCCCCTTGTAATTGGCTAGTAGTGAGCTTGGAATCTGGTAATGCCTCCCTGATCTGGTCATGTGATTCACTGAATAAGGGAAGAACATGAATCATGTTTCCTTCTCAACCTCGGGTTATTTTGCCAGCTTGTTTATTTCTCCAAGAAGTTCTTCAAATGATATTATCCCACACATATCAACTACCGGGCCAGTTTTCTCTGAAGCTTGTTCTTTATTCGAATCTCCGAATTCTTCCCCCCATCCGGTGGTAAAAATTATGTCTTTCCATGTAAAGTCAATGCATTCCACAATTTCAATGGCTTCTTTATATAGGTCTTACCATTCTATGGGGATATGTAAGGGTGAAGGGACCAGGCACCCTTGTAGCTTTAGAGTATCAAATAACTCAGTCATACTGCAAATATCATTGGTTCGCTTGACTATCTCTGCTATAACCTGGACAACATCATCTAAGCTGACTTCATCGGTTGGTACTACCCAACTGTCTGACTCTCGAGCCCATTCTCACGCTTCCAAGAACAGCGTACTGAATTTTTGGCAATCAATGATCATCCCTGAGGGTAATTTCAGCCCGAACTCTAGGAGTTGGTTTAAGACTTCTGATAATTCCATACTTCCATTTTCAGAACGAGTATGGACAGCGATGCATGCTCTGGTAAGGAGTGACAGTGCGTGATCAGTGAGGCTAGTATAGTGTAGGAGGAAATGTGGGTAGGTTTAGAGAGGTTCAGGGGAGTATATGGGTGTGATTTGAGTTGAGGGTCAAATCTTGGGTTCATTTCTAGGAAGATAGCATCGGTATGATTTGGGAATGGGTTGTGAGTAATGTTTGGCTTAGGATTAGCTGGTGGGGTAATGGTACCCCGATCAATTAAACCTTGGATTATGTTTTGGAGGTGAAAGCACTAGTCGGTGGTATGGCCAACTGTTTGGTGAAAGGCGCAATGGGCATCTTCCTTGAAGTTTCTTGGGAGTGGATTTGGCAAATGATGGGGATCCAAGGGTTTTGATAAGGTTTCGGCTCAACAAGGCTTGATAAACTTTGGAGAGGGGAGCATGGATCTCGGTGTATTCTTTTCGAACTGGTATAGGACGGCTTTCTGGTGCCCACGAGGTGGTTGGTTGAGAGATGTTGTTGATGGTTGAGACTGTAGCACTAGAAGGCTTATCATATTTCCTCGGGGTGAACAGTCTGGACACCTTCTTTGGTTCGACATCTGTTTTATCAAGACCTTCCTCGATTTCTACTCCTTCTTCTCTGAGAGCGTGAAAGTGGGGATAGTATTATCCTCTCATAGTTGCTCGGACACGGGGTAAGAAATTCTTCTTCACTATGGTGACTTGTTCTTCCTCGAAAGGCCGATTGGTCATGGTTGCTACTTTTTCCCTCCATCGGGCTATGAAGTTACTGACTGACTCCCCAGAGTTCTATTTGAGCAGCTCTAAATCACGGTCGATGACCTCAAGCTCTTTATTGTATTTGTACTGTGACATGAATTCTCGGGCTACATCCTCCCAACTATGAATTCTGGACTCTTCGAGAGACAAAAACAATCAAAGGGCGTTATCCTTCAGAGTTTGCTGAAACAATTGGGCCATCACTTCTTCAGAAGCCCATATTAGAGTCATGGAACGGTGATAGCTACGGAGATGAACAATCGGGGGTCCACTTCCTCCCAATTTCTCGATATTTGGCATCTTGAACTTCTCGGGTAACCTCGCTTTAGGATAAGGAGACATGTGGGTGTAGTCCATGTAATTCGTAGAGATTCTAACTTGGTCAAACTTCTTAGTGAGCATCTTGAGGTCTTTTTTGACCTTGTTCAACTCCTCCATTTTCAGATCCATGATCATAGGCAAGTTGTCCCCATGCTGGGCAAGGTTCGACATTAGAAGTTGGGCAGGCGGCGGACCATTAGTAGGAGGGGCAATGTGGAGCGTGCTGATACTCTTAGGGAACCCAAATAGGCTTGGGTGGATCCATAACATGAGGGAATAGGGCCTAGGGAACTTGAGGAACAGGAACCTAGTTTCGTTGCATCTCTCAAACCTCAGTTTGGAAGTTGTCAATCTTGGAAACGAGCCGAGCTAGGACTGCCGTCAGATCTGGCTACCCAACGGGGACTTGATCTGTGTTCTCCATAGAAGGTCGATGGATTTCGAACTCAGAAGAAGTAACAGGGGAACGGACGAAACTCCGGGGTGATTTGACTGAAGACCGAAGCCAATACGGAGCCAGGCCAAGGGCTTGCAATCGACCTGAGAAGGCGCAAAATGGGATTTATTTCTTTTAGAAAAAGGATGAAAATATTTTTAACATTTTTTTTAAGATTGGAAGACAAAATATTTTTGTCTTTTTGATAAAGAGAGGAGAAATGTTTTTGGATTTTTGATAAATAGGGGAGAAATGTTTTTGGATTTTTAATAAAGAAAAAAAAATCTTTTCTTTTCGGGAGACGGTCTCAGCATGATTATTATAATTATTATGTTCTCACTTGTATTAAATTCCCCTAAATGCAAAATAAAATGCCGGACGGGACCCGAGCTTGGAAAAATTAGGTTTGTAATATATGCAAAGCTATGGCTGGACTTGTGACCAGGATCATGGACAGGGTCCCCTTGTAAAAATGTGCAAAAATTCGGGAGGCAGGTCGACTCAGAATTTTGGTAGAGTTTCGGGTTAAAACCGACAATCTTATATGTGTGTCTTAGGCTTGACACCTATATGCGGGTATGCAGTTGGTTGGGTGAATCGAAAAGGGTTCCCCCCTTTTGCGTGGCTTCCACGATATACATCTTGCTCTTGTAGGCAATCGGTATGTGTGGACAAGCCATTTGATATACCTAAGTGTACATGAATTACCTCACTATATACCTCGTGGGGACGGTATGTGTGAGAGCAAATTCGATATACTCGGCATACGTTAACAAGTTCCCTGCGATATACCTCCCGTCATGACTTCGGTCAAGCGGTACGATGCGAGGGAACCGTTCGATATACGTCGAAGGTACTTGGCCAATGGAAGGTGAGAGTCATATCGCTTAGGCTAACTGCACCCTGCCGGACCAGCCCCCATAACGAAGTGACCCTCCAGTTACTGGACAAAATTTGGTCAATCACAATGCTCTTTGGTGATGTCGTGTGAATCATGCATGATTCTCTTATTAGTACCTTATGAGAATGTCTTTCTTGATCATTCCAAACAAGGAGAAAAGTACAAGTACCAATGGTACATCAAGTATGGATGGGTGATGCGTGCAACACATGGATATATGTGATCCTAGGTGCACGTGGTGCGAAGTGTACATGGAGAATTTTCTACAAGTGCGTGAATAAAAGCATAAACATGGGATATGCATAAAAAAGGGGAACATGAAAAAACGGGGGAAAATATAAACAAACATAACACCTATGTAAATACATTCTAGCCCACAAAATAATATACCCAGAGGAGTCACCACTGTGGCCATCCCGATCCTCGAGGCGGGCGGGAGCATGAGGATCCTAGGTCCTGTGCGTCCCTCTCGGGAGCGCTTCGGCCGGCGTCATTGATGAGGTGAAAAATGTAGAGAGATAGAGTCGCCAGTCTATTTTACTCAAAACAGACAAAAGAAAGGGAGCCATCCCGAAGGACAGCATCCAAAGACATACTGATGCATACGAAACCAAAATGATTCGAAAAGGGTCCGGAGGCTAAGTTACGAAATGGGAAGGTATTAGGCACCCATTCCGCCCTTACAGTCTCTCATGGGTTTTTGCTATTTTTCTTTATTTCCCCGTGATATGTGTGCATGTGTATATGTAGTGGAGATATGAGTCATCGACTTGTACCATGGAAGAGATAAAGCAAGTCTTCCGTAGGAAGGTTCATAAAAATAATATTAAAAAATAGGATTTATGCGATTATCCTTGCGTTGATCGTTATAATGGAACGATAACGTATGTGAAATAATACGCCACTAAGAACAAATATATTAGGGGTGCACACGGTTCGGTTTGGATCGGTTTTGGTACTAATCCGAGAACCGAACCGACCTGGGTCGGTTCCAAATTTTTGGAACCGGAACCGAACCGACATTTATATAGAACCGAACCAAACCGAACCAGCGGTTCTCGGATCGGATCGGATCGGTTTTCGGTTCCAAAATCACATTTCATAACTAATTTTTTTTAAGATTAATGTGTTTCATAACTAATTTTTTTAAGGTCAAAATTAATTTTGACCTCAATAACTTAAGTTAGAAACTCAAATAATCACAAAAATATAAATTACAAGTGTTAAATATATTAAATAAATATATATATGTAATTATAAATCGATTCGGTCCCGGATTGGTTCGGATCGGATTGGTTTTTTTTACCCTGTAATCGAGAACCGAACCAATGTATCAGTTTTTTTTTTCAAACCGGAACCGAACCATTGAGCAAAAAAACCGATCCAAACCGAACCAATGCAGTCGGTTTGGTTCGGTTTATCGGATTTCCGATTTCGTTGTGCACCCCTAAAATATATGCATATATAAATATATGTAATCTAAGAGAGTTGAGTTTAGAGAAAATAGAGAATGAGAGAAAAAGTGAGAATAGGACTCGAGTCTTGGATCTTACCCCGAGATGCCTACGTAGCCTATAGAGGCATCAAAGTCCACATAGTTCGCATGCAAAATGAGGGGGTGGGGTTTATCCCATAAATCCAATCGGGGACTTCTCTTATTTGTGTGTGTGTTTGTAAAAAAATGTTTTAGTTGTGAGAGAAGTGTAAGAAAAGTGTGAGAACTCCCGTTTGGAATTTATGAGCAAACCCTATTTTCTTGTTCTTTTTGAGTTTTTTTATTTATATAAAAGTAAGAGATGTGCAATAATTAGGGGTGGCAATTCGGGTCAACGGGCCGTGTTTTGGCCCGACACGACACGACAGGACAAGGTTTTTTCGGACACGAACACGACACGACACGACACGACACGACTTCGTGTTTTTTTTTAGCTGACACGAACACGATCCGAATAAAAAATAACACGACACGACACGACATGACAACCATAATTTCTTAAATTTTAGGCTTAAAAACATGATAACACGATAACACGACACGACACGACTCATAATTAAGGCACGAACACGACACGACTTCGTGCCAAAAAAACACGACACTAACACGAAACATCGTGTCAATTTCGGGTCAATTTTGTGTTGTTCCGTGTCATTTTTTCGTGCCATTTCTAAAATTGCCACCCTTAGCAATAATACCAAATAAAAAGTATATTAGGATATGTGATATGGGATAATAAAAGTGCTAAGTAATAAAACAAGTTAATATGAATTTATGGGAATTTAAGAGAGAATTGAGAAAATTGGACCTTCTTGAAGATCTTGAGTTTGATTTTGAATGTTAGAGAGCAGCCCTTGCACTTAGATGATGATGGAGAGTAGTGAATTCACTAATTTTGATGAAAAGGGTGATGAGAATTGAAAGTTGGAAAGGGTTTTGGATGTGGAAATCACGCTGACTTCGAGAGAGGTTTTCTGGATTTGCTGAGAGTGATATGTTTCAGATTTGGACCCCCTTTGCAATGAGGATATGGCCTCCTTTTTATACGCCCAGTGCATTACCGATCAGTATAGCCCTGGTCCTGCCAATCGGCGGGTGTGTTTAGGCACACTGCCGATAGGCAGGGTCTGGGACCTGCCGTTTGGTAGTGTCTTTCTTGCCTTTTTGGAAAATTGATCGCAGAGTGCAAACCGTTGATCTGAAACATGCACGGGGTGGACCGTTGGAAAGTTAATTCAGAGACTTCAAAAGTCCTTTGGACCACTCCCAGGTTCGGGAGTTGACTTTGGGTCAAATGATTCTCGGAAGCGTTCATCGGTCCTTTAGACAGGAAAACTACGAACGCAAACGGATCGTTCATCCACATGGTAAGTTCGAATCGTGCACGGGACGGACCGTTGGAAAGGTTAGGATATGTAATTCAACATTCCAAAGAGTTTGATCCGATTCGGGGAGTTGACTTTGGTCAACTGGTCCCTGGAAGCATTTGGTGACCTCTCGGAGTAAAACAGATTGTTCGTCCATACCGTAATTCAGAATCGTGCACGGGATGAACCGTTGGAAAGGGGATTCAACTCCCTTTGAAGATTCATTCAGTCTCGATCGACATGAAGAGTTTGCTTAGGTAAAAGGGAGCTCGAGAGCATCTGGTGGCCTCTAGATCAGGTTTCAGGAAAAATGGATCGTTCGTCTGCATGGTAAGTCGAAATTGCTCACGGGATGGACCGTTGGAAATGGGATTCAGTGCCCTTTAAAGATTCATTCAATCTTGATTGAGCTGAAGGGTTTAACTTTTTGGTCAAACGGATCCTGAGAGCGTCCGATGGCTTCTAGGTCAGTACTCGGGGTATGACCTGGGTTTGTAGTGATGAAGGGAGGTGCTAGGGACCTAAGGAGAGTTTAAGGGGTAACAGAATGGGGTGTCTACACCTAGACTTGACCAACCTCTTCTGTTGATGACCAAAAACTTTTCTCACTCTTACCGTCACCAACCACCAAGGTATTACCTCTCTCTCTCTCTCTCTCTCTCTCTCTCTCTCTCTCTCTCTCTCTCTCTATATATATATATATATATATATATATATATATATATATATATATATATATATCCTAACTAGATCTATTTCCCAGAAACACATGACCACAGATTAAATCTCCTCACCAGGTTTGTTTCCTATTTCAATTATGAGTTTTATGGATGTCACCATTGAACCCCTTAATTTGTAGACCTGAGTTTTCTTATTTCTGTGTGTTTCTTTTGTGAAATTTCACAAATTAAACCAAGCTTTTATTCGTTTTATTTTTCTCTCCTTCATATGATATATATGATTTAGAACCACAATGATTTTAGTTGAACTTGTATTTCTCATTTTTGTTTTCTTTATATTTTGTAATCACAAATATCTCATGTACTTGATTTTTGTTTTGTAAGAAGACTACAAAAAAGGATAAGCTCTTAACTTTCGTATAAGTGAGACAAGTGAAGTCAGCCAACTTGAGAAGGTGAGTTCCTGTTATGGCTTTTGTCTTCCTGGTTTGGTATTCTATATGTATGTGTCTTCCAAGTTTGGTGGTCTATATGTGTGTGTGTATATAGATTATGTTTATATTATTTTTTATTATATGTGTATAACGATGAATATAAATCCAAGAAAACACCATAATGTGTGTGTGTGTGTGTGTGTGTGTGTGTGTGTGTGTACGAATATAATATTTTGTTTTGCAGTCTAGTATGGTTTTGCTTCTACAGTTTGAAATTGAATATGTTGAAAGTATATAAATATACACAAATACATAGTTAGACACCCTAAACAAAGAAGTTGTATATGTCCACCTATTAATTCAAAAGTAGTTATTATCTTATATAATGTTATGATTCAGTTTGGTTGATATATCAGACCAAATCTATTTTATCTATATCAAAGTGTAATCCTTAATTACAAGATACTAAGATTGGTTTAACTATGTATATCTGCATTAACTATATGATTAGTTACTAAAAAAATTGCATTCGTAATTGGTTAGTTAGAAATGTAAAATCTGATTAGTTCATAAATTGATTGGTATGCATGAAAATTAGGATTCTCTAATTCAAGTCTAATGGTCAAATGAGTTAGAATTAAAGTTTGCCAATGTAACAATATTTTATATAAACTGGTTTATTTATGATTTGTATAATTATAATAATGAGAAATGTAGAAATAATATTAACCGTGAAAGAGAAGAAGTTTATAAGCATCTCATCACACATGGGTTTCTTAAAATTACACTGAGTGGATTTATCATGGAGATTGTGCACCATCCACAATGGGAGTTAGTGATGTAAATGGATTTCATGATTTAAACATGGGAGATGGTACGCGTGGATTACTCCATATTGTATTTGGGAATACTAATTTAGAGAGTATGCCTTGTAATGAACCACGCAAAGATTAAAGTGAATTGGACAAAAATGCATCAACATTGTTAAAGTTGCTACATGATGGGAAACATTAGTTGTGCCCTGGTTGTAAGTACTTCTTGTTACTTTCATTTATTATTCGATTGTTTCACACGAAAACTCTTTATAAATGGATTCACACATCGTTTACAACATTACTTCATTTTTTAAAAGAGGCATTATTGAATAGTGAGAAATTGTCAAATTCATACTCTCAATCTCAAGTAAGAAAGATTGTTACAGATTTAGGTTTCGATTGCCAAAAGATTCATGCATACCCAAATGATTGCATATTGTACTGGAAAGAGAACAAATGCCGCAATGATTGCATGGTACATCATACATAAAGAGGGAAGCAATTCTCGTTCCAGATAGATGATGAAGAGATTAAAATTCGAAGAATTCCCACTAAGGTTCTTAGGTACTTCCCTTTGAAACCGTGGCTTCAAAGATCATTTATGTCATTAAAGACATCCTTATTCATGAGATGGCATGTAGGGGAACGCAATGATGATGGGATTTTAAGGCATCCTGCTAATTCTAAAGTATGAAAGACCTTTGATCAATAAGAACCAGATTTCTCCAAATATTTTCTCAATGTTAGGATCGAACTAGTAGCTGACGACTTCAATCTATTTAAGACAACGAACATTGCCCACAACAGGTGGCCCATTATGTTGACTGTATATAACTTGACTCCATGGATGTGTATAAATAACATTACCTTATTTTACCTATGTTGATCAATCGTCCATGCGGACCTGGAAATAATATAAATATTTATTTGCAACCTCTTACCAATGAGTTATCAGAATTATGGGTTAATAGCATACTTATATATGATGCAACAACCGAACAAATGTTTCATATGCATTTAACACTAATGTGGACAATTAATGACTTCCCTGCACATGCAAACTTTTCAGGGTGGAGTACTAAAAGTAAATTGGCTTGTCCATGTTGCAATAAGAAGAGTCGTTCATAGTGGTTGAAGAATGGAAGTAAGTTTTATTACTTGGGTTATCAAAGGTGGTTGGATCATAACCATAAATTTAGAAATGATAGTTTTTCTTTTTATGGAAAAAGTTGAAAGGGAAGTCAAACCCATTCGAGTATCTAGGCATGTTGTTTTGAATTGATTGGAGGTAATGGAGAATAACAATGTGAAGTCATTTATTTCAAAAAAGAGGAAAAAAAGTTCTATTGGCAAATGAGATGACATAGGTGATAGTAATGTTACTAGTTCACTTAATTGGAAGAAAAAGAGTATATTAGTTCAATTATGATATTAGAAGGGTCATTTAATTCATCACACTCTCGATATTTTTATACATATAGAGAAAAATGTGTGTGGTAACATATTGTGGGCATTATTAGATGTTGATGGAAAATCTAAAGACAATATTAAGGCTCATCGGGACCTTGAACACATGGGCATTCGAAAAGCATTGCACCTTAAAATCTTGCCTAATAACAAAGTATATCTTCCACTGGCATACTTCACAATGAGTAAAGTGACAAGGATATATCTATAAGGTGACAAAGAATGTCAAAGTCCCAGATGGTTATGCATCCAACATTTAAAGGCATGTAAACATTGGAGATCGCCATATTTTTGGAATTAAGAGTTATGACAATCATATTTTAATGCAACAATTACTTCCAATGGCCGTTCAAAAATCATTGCCTAAGAATGTAGCAAAGTATCTGATTGAATTGTACGAATTTTATTGAGAACTTTATTTAAAACCAATGACTTCCCATGACTTTAAATGTTTACAAGACTATGTTTCTCTCACACTTTGTCATCTCAAGAAGATCTTTCCTCCAATATTTTTTTATGTGATGGAGAATTTAATAATTCATTTAGCAGATGAGGTAATGATAAGTGGTTCAGTACAATTTCAATGGATTTATCCCATTTAAAAGTGTGTTATTTTACAATTTGTAATTTTTTCCTAAATTAATATATATGCGTAGTATTTAGTTCGTGATCTTCAAATGACATTTAGGTTTTTATTCACACTCAAAGAATATGTATGTAACCGTAGTTGTACAGAAGGTTCAATTGCTGAAGCCTACTTAACAGAAGAATGCACGACATTTTGTGAAAGGTACTTGGGTGATGTTGAGAGTAAGTTTAGATGATCTTCTTAAAATTATGAAGACGATGACATGTCAAGTGAAGTAGATGATACATTAGGGAAATGTGTAGCATTCCTACTTGACGACATTGTATTTACACAGGCACATCAATATGTATTAGAGAACTCAAATGCAGTCTGTCCATTTCACAAATAAGATGTCTTGTATGAAAATTACAATTTTGATTAATTAAATTTCCTAATGCTTTATTTAACGGGCAACATATAAAAATGCTGAAATGAGAGAAACCTCATGTAAGACACTACAAAATTAATCGCATGCACAATGAAACATTTCACAAGTGGTTTGGGGATCATGTAAGTCATTTTTATATACATATAACAACATTTTAATGTGTTAATACCATATTTTTTTCTTAACCCGTTCAATTAAATTACTTAATCATACGAAAAATGTAGGTATGAAATCTAAATGAGAGCAAGGTATCAAAGGAAGTCTAAATTTTGGTTGTAGGGCCTCCAAATGGGCTAGGAGATACACAAGATATATTGTCAATGGTTTTAGGTTTCACACAAAGCAATGCAAGAAAAGGGAAAATACTGAGAATAGTGGATTTATGCTTGATGCCACTACAAAAAGCTTTACAAATGCTAGGGACGAATGATAAATTTTGAGGGTTATCACATATTACGGAGTATAGATAGATATTTTTGAATTATATTAATAAAATGCTATTAAGTTTGTGATATTCAAGTGTGATTGGTTTGATAATAATTCATGGATGGTGAATGATGGTTTTGGGTTCACATTGGTGAATTTTAAACATGTATTATACAAGCATACTCGATAGTTAGATGAACCCTTCATCTTAGCATCTCAGGCCAAACAAGTTTGGTATGTACGAGACCCTATAGAAAAATATTAGCAAGTTGTTGTGAAGATGACACCAAGGGAATTATTTGATGCGTGTGAAAAAGATTCTAATATAAATGTCACAATAAATACAGAAGTGAAGCCATACAACACTCGAAAACTAGATGACACTAAAGTCAATCAGGATAAGGATACCACATGGATGAGGATTGTTGTGGAGGGAACAACCATTGAAAATATTATTGATGTTGATATAGATGGTGATAATGATGATGATATCTGTGTTGATAAGGATTGAGTGATAATGATGGTGATTATGCTTATGACGACAATTCAATGACGAATGAAGAATTTAATGAGAGTGATGTTGATGAAAGTGATGAGTTTGGGAAGAATATTGATGAATATGACACTGAAAGTAATGAATATGAGATTGAGATTGATGTAGATGTAGATCGAGATTGATGTAGATGTAGATGTAGATGTAGATGTAGATGTAGATTTAGATGTAGATGTAGATGTAGATTGAAAGTAATGAATATGATATTGACATGTATGTTTTCATTTTCATGGATTATTGCATTTATATTAATGGATTTGATTTTTATTATATAAAGTGAAAAAAATCTATTGTGAATGAACTTAAACATTTCTCACCTCAAAGACTATAAAGAATCCAAAGAAGCTTTTAAAAATTTCTTTAAGCTCATGTAATGGATGTTAATTGTTAGATGAGACACTGAACGAGTTTTATGGTAAGAGCTCATAAAATTCAAGAGCTTCTCATAATTTTGAGGAATATGGCCACTCTAAAGAAAAATTTCTAAAAATTATTTTAAGTGTGCACCACATAGTATAAGGTTGAATTACTTGAGCTGATGCAACAACCCTTTGTGTTGAAATAATTTTGGATATCCAAAACTTTTGATGTGATGTTGCATCCCTTTAAGTTTCATTCCTCAGATGACCTTTGTATGTCATGTTGTTATGTCCAATCAGGCCACATTATTGACTTTTATTCGTCTCTGTGTTTTGTGCATCCTCATCATAACCCTTCTTATATTTTTTGTTTGAATACCAGGTAAGCGAGACAACTTTGTATATGTCACTTTAAACTATGGTTGATCCTAACGATCTTGCTTACACAGTGGATGAATTATCCATGAGTAGTCATCCACACATAACAAACAAATATCTTAGTCATCGAAATTTGTCTTCACTTTCCTAATCAAATGAACTTCCCTTGCTTCTATTTTATTGAGGCCCCAATTTAAAGAGTTTATTTCCTCCATCATACAACAAATATCATAACCATATTACTAAAATTCTCAATAAACTCAAACACATGCTTGTGTCAAAATTTGAATTTCCAATTACTGAATAATGTACATAGGTTGTTTGCTATATACTCACAAAAAGTATTAAAATTAAAAAATTTAAAAACGTATGGGTTTTATGGATTCACTTGTATCTTATGTCACACACATAAAGTTTTATTTTTTTATCAAATTTTATATTGTTTAGAATTAGATGTGTATGAAAGATAAATTTCAAAGTTAAAGTATCAAGCCAAGAAATCAAACCAAACACCCGGAGAAGAATTAGAGGAAAAATCCCTTTCAGGAAAAAACTACATTAATCATTGTTTAAGAATCTGACATACTCGAATGACTTACAGACTCCTTAGAGATCCACTAAGTATAATGCCCAAGGTTTTCAAATTTTTAGCAGAATGTGATGTAGTCTAGCAGCACTTACAAGAAGCAGCTCTTCCCTCGGTATCCACCGATCAACCTCGAAATGTAGAATCCATCTTTTTCAGTAATAGAAATCAAATATCTATAAAGATCAACAATAGAGTATCACTCTACAA
Source organism: Sambucus nigra (assembly GCA_949130495.1). Classification (NCBI taxonomy): domain Eukaryota; kingdom Viridiplantae; phylum Streptophyta; class Magnoliopsida; order Dipsacales; family Adoxaceae; genus Sambucus; species Sambucus nigra. The sequence continues at coordinate 313,956,332 of OX422211.1, read as the reverse complement.
GAGTTTTATTGTGTATGTGTATCTAGGGTTTGGCGAAATTCCACAAATCAACTTTGGGAATGTGATTTCGAAAACCAAAAGTTTTTTTGGAAAACTAAACTTGTGAGACTTTTGAGACAGGTATGAAAAATCATTTTTCGCCAAATGTTTTAAGAAAATATGTCCACAAAAGTTCAATTTATAGAAAACACAATTTTTGAAATTGGGGATTTCGTTCAAATGAGAAAAAGTAACAAAGGTATGACTGGCATGAAATTTATTATTTGATTCAAGAAAACATAGGCCTCGGACAATTTGACGAATAAAAGACTACTCGAATAAAGGGCGGGATTAAGACAGATACAGATCAAACTAAAGCTATTAAATGAACTAGATCAGAATCATTCCTAACGAGTCCATAAGAAGCGATCCCATTTTTTTATCAGTTTTGGATAGAGACTAAAGATCTTAAGCGATCGATCCGGCAGAACTGGAATGGTCTTAGATCCTGAATATTCAGACCATAAAAAAAGGAAGAAAAAAAATAAGATTGAGATAATTTTGAATTCCATTGATTTTCCCTTACTTGATCGAACAATACAAATTTCAGTTATTTCAACTATATCAAATGTTCTTTCAAATTGGTCAAGACTATTTAGTTTATGGTCGCTTCTCTATGGTATTGTTTAATTAATCTCTCTCAACTTGGATACCATGTAGTGGGCCTTAGAAAGTTATAACATAAGAAACATGAATTCACAGATCTTCTATACATAGAGCGTGCAGGGCTTTGAAGCCAAATACATTACCCATAATGGAAGTAAACATGTTAGTAAGAGAACCTTCTTCAAAAAGGCCTAATGGGTAAGATACATAAGCAATAAATTGAAGGGGAAAAATAAGATTGATACAATTGTGAATTCCATTGAGTTTCCCTTACTTGATTGAATAACCCAAAATTCAGTTATTTCAACTACATCAAATGATCTTTCAAATTAGTGAAGACTCTCTAGTTTATGGTTGCTTCTCTATGGTACCAGTTGTTGCTTCGTTGAATTTGCTTCACTAATAGGCTCGCAATTCGATTTTGACCGGTATGGACTAATACTAAAATAAAAAGTTGTTATATGTATCAATCCTTACATCTCCTACTGCTGGTGGGATAACGGTTTGTTTTGATATCTTAGGGGATATCATTATTGTCGAACCCAATACCCACATTGGATTTATGGGTAAAAGAGTATTTTAATAAACATTGAATAAAAAAGTACCTGGAGGTTCAAAAGTGATAGAATATTTATTCCATAAGGAGTTATTTGATTAAATCAAGTTTTCGTTCTAAAGTGGTCCAGTCTCGTTCGAACAGACAATCTAGTTCATTTTAACAAGCTTCAAATGACCTTCCAATGAGTGAACCTCAACAAAACAGAGAGAACATGCTTGATGTTCATTATAACGAACTCAAACAGTTGTTCCAATGAGTTGCAAACTTTGTTCGAATGAGAATAGAATCTCATTCTATTGACATGCAAATCTCATTCAAACGAACCAAAAAAATAAAAATAAAAATCATTTTATAAAAATGCCTCGAATAAAAATAAACACATCCAAGAATTAAGTAAAATTTTTAGTCAAATACCTAAAAGCCATAGACCTCTATATTGTGCCGTGGTAGTTGTAACAGCTTAAACATTAGAAGGTTGCTTAGTCACTAACATGTCTTCAAAGATCGGGAAAGCATATGTGGATGTAGTGTTCAATTTGTAACGGGATACACTAAAATATATAAACTATGAGCAATTATACAATCTTGCTCTTACAAATCTCCCCCGTTGGCTATACCGGTACGAAAACAAAAACTGAACCAAATTAAAACCCCTAAGATAATGTACTACTAATGCCCTCCCAAACCCAAAATGGAATGACATTTAAGACTTTGTTTTTAACTGAAATTCTTCTTATTCTGTGGTCTATGAGATCATTATCAAAGCGGAAGAGACCTACACACATAAAACAAAAGAATACCATGACGTATACTAGAGTTTAAAAGACAAAGAGTAAAACTAATCATGAATTGTAAGAATCACCCGAATCCAAATGAAATAACATCACAAAGACAATTAATCAAGCATATGCGATGAAATTTTGAAAAAGTATACCAACATATTTTGAAATGTTTCAAAATTTTCAAGTACAAAAAGTATATGTATAAAAGATACATCTACATACAAATACATCACACTATGGAATTATATTAAAATACCCGAAACATGAAAGTGCAGCGTAATTGTGTGAACATATTCCATGAGCAAATCAACATAGGAAATAATAACAGAAGCGCACTAAGTCATTGAGATACTTCTAAAGAAATAACTCAATTTCAACCTTAGGTGTGAGAATGTTGAACAAAATGAGATTGATTCGACTTATGAAACATGCCATGAATTTAAATGCTTCTCAAATCAATAACTCCAAACTATTTAATGTTTTTCAAAAGAGTCCATTGTGTAAACTCATTGGTCTTCTACTTTATAACACCCTAAAAATCTCATATATTTATGAATTCACTCCCAAAATTTTGAAGATGTCATAATTCTCATGTGTAACGAAGCATCAGTGAAAAAAAGGCCCTAAAACTTCTGTTTTTGTGTGTCGCTAATCTTTTAGGCACTTTGCAAATGATGGCTTTTAAATGAAAGAGAATTATCTTTTGTAGCCTTTTTTCATTAGTTAACATAAAATAATTTTTTGGGGAAACAAAATTCTGGCAATGGTTCTTACAGGCATAATTTATCTCTAGTATATTTAGTTCGTTATTAACACTGTTAAGATCAGAATACCGTATTTGACATGTGATAAGCAAGTATAGTGTTCAAAAGTCCATGGATATGTGTAATAAGGGTGATAAGAAGTCTACCATAAAGAAAATAATTATCAATGAACAATGAGATGCTAACCACGCTTTATTAAACACACTAAAGAATCGAAGCCATGTATCAAAACACCATAAAAGGTCACATGAATTGATGAAATGCAATTTTAATTCGAACATATTAAATGCACATCCATGTATGGTGAAAAATAAAATGCAAAAATATTTTTATCTTTTTAAAAAAAGTTTATCAAAAATAAAATCTTTTTGGAATTTTTCAAACTTTTTTTAAAAATTGAAAATATTTTTGGATTTTTTCAGGATTTTTCAAAATAAAGGCATATACAAACGTAGAAATGCAATCTAGTAATATGGACAAATGATGTGAACATGATAATCACCCTACACTAGATAAAGTTCCCAAACTCAATCAACGGAACAAATACCCATAGACTTCATAAGATTCTCAAATCTAAGTGCATCTAAAGGTTTCATAAAAATATCAGCTAATTGGTGTTCAGTGATCACATATCTCAAGGACAAGACATTTTTCTCAATGATATCACGAATGAAAAGCTGACGTATCATAATGTTCTTCGTGCATAAATGTTGGACCGAATTACGGGATATATGAATTGCACCCATATTATCACTTGAAATAGTCACTGTGCCTTGAGAAATCCCATAACCTTCTAAAATTTGCTTCATACATAAGAGTTGTGTGCAATATATCCCGGAGGCGATGTACTCAGTCTCCGTCATGGATAAAGATATGGAGTTTTGCTTCTTGATCAACCAAAAGACAAGAGCATTTCTAAAGTAAAAACACCCACCCAAGGTGCTCCTACAACCATCAACATCCCTGACCCAATCGACATCCGAATAGGCAAACAAACAGTCAATGGTACCAAAGGAATACTAAATACCAAAAGAAAGAATGCCACTCACGTATTTGATTATATATTTAAGTGTGAGAAAGTCAGACTCTTTTAGGGATGGTTGGTAACGCGCACAAACTCCAACGTTAAAAGCAATGTCGGGTGGATTATTATTCGAGTAGAGAAGACTACCTATCATGCTCCTATAAAGGGTTTGATCTATGTCCTTGCCTAAAGTGTCTTTGCTAAGCTTAGTCAATGCACTCATAGGGGTGCGTGAGTGCTTACTGAAGTCTAAACAAAACTTCTTCACTAGGTCCCTAACATATTTTGATTGAGATATGAATACCCCATCCGCAAGTTGACCCACTTGGAGACCTAAGAAGAACGTAAGCTCACCAACCATTCTCATATCAAACTCACTCTTTCATATTCTACTTAAATGTGTGAGCATGTTGAGAACACATGGATACAAATACTATGTCATCCATATGGACTTAGGCAACCAATATAGCACCACTCTCTTTCCTCACAAATAATGTATTATCCACTCCCCCTCTTTGAAAGCCACGAGCTAAGAGATAAGAAGTGAGACTCTAATACCAAGCATGGGGTTCTTGCTTCAAACCATACAAGGCCTTCTTAAGATAAAAGACATGTCTCAGTTGCTTTGGGTCTTCGAACCCCTTTGGTTATTCCATGTACAATTACTACTGTAGTTAGCCATTAGAGAAGGCACTCTTGGCATCCATTTGGTATAACTTGAACTGTAGATGAGATGCTATGGAAAGTAATAAGCGGACGAACTTAAGCCTAGCAATATGAGCGAATGTCTCATTAAAGTCTATACTCCCAATCTGCATGTAGCCTTAAGCGACTAACCTAGACTTATTATGAACTATGGTAACATTCTCATACATCTTATTCTTGTAAATCCACTTAGTACCAATCACATTAGTCTCGCTAGGTCGTGGGACTAACTCCCAGACTTCATTCTTATGAAACTAAAGCTACTCGTCTTGTATAGAGCATATACAATGCTTATCCTTGAGTACTTCTTTCACATTCTTGGGCTCTACTTATAATGAGTTAAAAAATTAGATAATCGCATTCTCAAGTTGAGCACAAGTCTTGACACTTAGTGTGGAATCACCAAGTATAAAAAAAGGGCCATGACTCTTTCAAACCCAATAGGAGGGATCCTCTAAATCAAGAGCGGGGGCCATCGTGGTAGTATGAGGAATAATGAGATCGTCACTGGGTGGTGCATCGTTCTTATACTCGGGATTAAGATCAATAGACGTAGGCGAATCGCCTTCTCTAATCGTGACATTTAATGACTCCATAACCTTAGATATTGCAAGGTTAAGCACATGATAGGACCTACTCAATGATGAATACTCTAATATCCCTTCATTTTTTCAGGAGTTGAACTTTCCAAATTGCTCTCCATCTCTCAAAATGTAGCAAGGACTCCCAAAAATTAAGAAATACGATAGGTTGGGTTTCTTCCCTATTTACAATTCGCGTGGCGTGTGTAACGTGTGTGGATGAATATATACCCTATTCAGCGCATGTCATGCGTTATTAACCACCTCTACCCAAAATCATCTAGGCACGTTTCTCCCAAAAAGCATGGATATACCCATCCCTTAAATCGTTCGATTTTTCCTTTTAAAAATTCCATTTTATTGAGGAGTACGAACGTCCAAAAATTATTTAATAACCACTCCATCACAATATTTATTAACTTCAGCTTCATCAAATTCACTGTCGTTATCACTATGCATCTGATTAATAGTGGCACCATATTGGTTTTGTAGGACACAACACTTATTTGTTATGAACTCAACCACATCAAACTTTTCTCTAAGAAACCTCATGATAGAGTATCTTGAAAATTCATTGACCATCACAAGTATATATCTCTTGCCACTAATTCTCTCCATATGTGTAGGTACCATAAGATCCATGTGTATTAACTCTAAGACATAAGAGGTGGTAATGGTATTCAACTTTCGATGAGGACTTTGATTTTTTTTCCTTATTACCAAGGACTACAAATCAAGGAAGTTAGGTCCCAGGTGATGGCAAGACACGAACTAGGTTGTTCTTCACTATTCTCTCAAGATCTCAAAAGTTCACATGACCTAGTCGTTGATGTCATAGGTCTATAGATAAGACTATGATATTGTTGTACATAATGGAGGAATTAGGAATAATCTTATAACAATTATCTTCGGTCCTCACTCCTTGCAGTAAAAGTTCACCGAATTGATCATAAACATTACAGTCGAGTTGGTCAAACTTCACCACAAAGTTTGCATCATGAAGTTATCTTATGAAATTCAAGATCGATTTCAACCCTTCGACACACAACACATTGTTTAGCTTAGGAAATCTGGATATCTCAACACAACCATGTCCAAAAATGCTAAACCTACTCCTATCTCTAAAGGTGACTTTACCTTTCTATTTATCCATAAGATCGTTAAAATATGACTTCTCACCAGTCATTTGCCTAGAGAACCCACTATCAAAATACTATTGGGAAGTATCTTGAACCTTAAGAGCAGCGTGACTAACAAAGGCTTTGTCGTCATGCTTAGGCACCCAAGTGGAGGTAACCTTTTATTTTCCATTATCGTTGTTGGTTCTAGTTATAGTGTTAGAAGGATTATTAAGAGGCATAAACATCCTTTAATCCATTAATCTTTGATAAGTGGTGACTATAAACTCATATTTCTCTCTAAGGCTAGCAAAGTCGCTATAGCGGAATGAGAGAGTATGTGTACATAAAATTCTTCCTAACTCGTAGCAAAAGTCCCTACGGTGACCTCTCCTTTTGTAATTGGTGAAAACATAAACTTGTTTATGTTTACCTTGGTTATCTCATTAAGGTTGAACTCTCTTTGGTGGGTTTAGTCGAGTTCCATATGAATCCACCAAAAACTTAAGAACCAATTTGTGTAGGAAATGGGAAGTGGATGCACTGTCATAACATATTCCTTGCCTCTAACATATTCCTTGCCTCTTCCTAAAACCTAAAGCAGGATGGAGAAACATCATTCCTACATTCTTCGATGTATCCTCGATAGTAATCCTAACCTCCTGAGAACGTTCGAGATCTTTCTCAAGTTAGCATACAAGGGCTTCAAGTTTCTCATGAGGTTGTAATAAAGCTTGAAGATCTCTCTTAAGACTAGCCAATTTATTGGTTAAGTCACTATTTTTCCTCTCCACTAAAATAACTCTTTCTTCTAAAGAAACTCTCACCGGGGGCTCTCTCTTTCTCTCTTTCCCCCCCCCCCTGACTTTATTAACTCTTTCACTAGAGATAACATCCTAAGCACCAAATATTTATTTTGCTTTTGTATTTTAAAGGACTCGGTGTAAAGCCCGACGTAGGTGCATTAAAGTCCACTTTCCCCCTCATTCAAATCACCATTTCCCTCACTCTCTCCGGAATAACTAGACTCATTATCGAGGTCATCATGTTTAGAGATGCCCTTATCGACGTGAGACATACTTGATGTACTAACATGACTGTCCATGAACGCAATGAAGATATGTCCATGCGGTGATTTATCCCCGAACTCCACCGACTCGACATCGCTATCGCTAAGAGTGTCATTGTTAGAGACTTTACCTTTGCCTTGTCTCTTTAGCCTCGTAGCACACTCGTGGGATTTATGACCCTTACCGTCGTACTCATAACATTTCTCCTCATCTTTCTTAGGGTACTCTCCTCTCACTTTTTCAAAACCTTTCTTACCCTGCTTAAATTTTTTTTCTTTGTCAAAACCTTTATTTTATTTGGAAGAATTTTCTTTCCTTAGTTTGAGAATTTTTTTGAACTTTTTGCAAAAATGGCAAGATCATTAAGATCAAAATCAAATTCAAATTCGGAAGATACATTATCTTTCTTTTTAAATTGGTATTTCTAAGCAATCCCCATTTTCCTTTTCTTTTGAATTTTGGAGTACATATCGATTTCGTAAGTTTGAAGGTCTTTTACGAGTTTTTTTAACCTAAGCCTATCTAAAATTCCCAATGAATTAAGATCGTGACTTGAGGGATAAAAATAAATGGTGAGAATCCTAAAATATTTTTCACAACTCTTATCTCAAGAATTCTCTCATACAAATTAAAGCTAGAATTGACTATATTAGATAAACGTGCATAAAACTCATCAAAATTCTCAGTCTCTAACATCATAATGGTCCCAAACTGTGTAGTGAAATTTTGTATCTTAGAAGATTTCACAACATTGGTACCCTCGTAAAGGAATTGAAGGGTATCTCGTACTTCCTTAAACGTGGTATATGCCATAATTTGACGAAACTCGCTAGGAGTGATTGCACCAGAAATTGCACTCAAGCCAGGGGAGTTAAAATTAATACATTTAAAATATTGTTAGCCCAATTATTGATAGGTTTAAGACTTATGACATCGTCATTAGTCACCGTGGATGTTGTCCACCCTCTTTCACAAACAGGCCAAACTCTCTCGTCAATCGACTTTAGTGCCCATCGCATTTTAGTTTTATAATATGCATAATTTTGACCATAAAAATAGGTAGACTATTATACAAATTATCCATATAATTCCAAAATTAAGACCACATAATAAATTAGTATAACCTGCTCTAATACCAATTTGAAAATGCATGGGTTATATGGATTAACTTTTATCTTAGGTCACACACAAAAAGTTTCAATTTTTACGAAATTTTATCCTGTTTAGAATTAGGTGTGCATGCAATATAAATTTCAAAGCTAAAGTATCAAACCAAACACACGAGGAAAAAAATTAAGGAAAAATCCCTTTTGGGCAAAATCTCTATTCATCACTATTTAAGAATTTGACAGACTCGAATGACTTACAGACTACTTAAAAATTCACTAAGTATTGGTCTTCAAATCTTCAACATAATGTAATGCAGTCAAGAACCTCCCATAAAAAGTAGCTCCTCTCCCGATATCCACTGTTCATCCTCACGATGTGAAATCCTTTCTTCTTTAGTAGTAGAGATCAAATCCCAATAAAGATCAACAGTAGAGTGGCACTCTCCAAGGGCTTGAATATGTATGTGTGTCTAGGGTTTGACTAAACTCCACAAATTATCCTTGGGAATGTTATTGGGAAAACCAAAATTGTTTATGGAAAACTAAACTTGTGAGACTTTTAGGACATATATGAAAAATCTTTTTTTGCCAAAAGTTTTAAGAAAATCAGTCCACAAAAGCCCAATATATAGAAATACAATTTTCAAGGAAGCAGACTTCATTCGAATAAAAATGGGCTTTTGTTCAAACGAAATCAATCTTTCATTCTAGTGAGTTCAGTCTTATTCGAACGAATAGTCTAGTTCATTTCGACGAGCTTCCAACGAACGTATTTTAAAATAATTTTTAAATGTTTTTAACTCTTGGAGTTGTTTTGACTTCCAACTCTTCATTTCTTTGCCTTATTTAAAGGAGTCTTTTGGATTCCAACTCTTCATTTCTTTTCATTATAAAAGGAAGTCGTGGGCAACCCTTTTAACATACTTTTGGCACAAATTTTGGAAACAAATATATTTTATATTCCTATTCTTTTTATATACACATTGCCCCTTGAGATTTGTGAGTTCCAACCTTAGATTAGAGGTGTTCTTGGGGCTATTTTGTTGGAGGTTCTTGGAGGAGCTTTTGTAGATCTTTTGAGTTGATCTTGAGGATGTGATCATTGGTTTCTCATCATGGTTTGAGGTATGGGGTTTTACACAATATGCTCCTTAAATCTCGTGAGTGTCATTCTCATTTAATTCTTGTTTAATTGAACTCATATTTGAATTGATAAATTCATTGAAATCTGGAAAAATAATTGTTGGAATTATTTTTATTCATGTGGTATTATTATATTGTTGTTGAGAACATTGTCATGAGATTTTAATATGGCACGGATGTTGGGCACCCGCCAAAATTCCTGTTTCCCGGGCTATGGCATGATAAAGCATATACGGATGTGGTGAGGCTTGGTGACCCGATTAAAGTGTTATTGAGAAATTATATTGATATAGAGCCCTATGTTTAGGATTGTTGATCTCTTTGGTAAGATTCCGTATATATCAGTGAATCTTATTTAGGTTCGGGAGTGATCGAACAAAGAAGTATGGCAGATGAGGGCCATTGAATGGATAGCGGAGATCGTACTTAGGAGGTTATGAAGTATGTTCGAGTATGATGACCGTAGTCGAGGTCACCCCTATTATGGAAAATTGAGGAGAGACATCAGTAGAAGTTCTTGAAATGCGGGAATTGTGTGTGTTACCTAACGAAGGCAATATATTCAAAGGCTTGGACATATAGTGAAGTGTGGTGAACTAGAACTGAAAATTTAGGGTAAAATTTTTCTTGACTTATCGGAGCAAAGTTATAATAGTGGGATTCAACAACCACCACCCACGAATGAGGGTATGTTCTCTATCTAAGGAATTATAAGGCGTATATTGATTTTTGTAGCGATTAATATTATATGGGAAAATGGGTTGCTAAACTTTGACAATAGCACTGTTATTTACGTAGACTCGCCGACGGGTGTAGGATACCTATATTTTCATGTCATCACGTGGGTTTGATTTTTAACGCGGAATTACTTACTTTGGGCATGTCCGAGCATGATATGACTATCGGCATGCATTGACTTGTGATATAGGAGAGCGTATGTACTACTACTATAGCTAGCATCTTGTCTTTTATAAGAGAGTAGATGAGTAGACTTTATTCGAATTAATAAAACCTGTAGAGAGGTTATAAACTATTGACTAAAGACCTGAGGAGTTTCGATGACCGACTACTTTAGGTAATAGTGTATCGGGGGGGTTCCTTGTTTGGATTTCGCTTGCGAGACACCCCACGCATGAAACTAATAACCGTTGGGAGTCGAAATAAGATAGGTCTTTAGGATATGAGTTTATAACCTTTGCTATTATAATGAAAGTTGTACGATAGGGTGTATGGGCGCCCTGGATGATTGGATTGTAGTAGTTTTCAAAATTGTGAAACAGTAAGTAGTTGTGACTTCAGGATTTATTTGTTTAATAAGTGAGGGTCATTTTTCCCAAACTTTGTCACGAGGACAATATAGGGAAGATTGGGTATAATTTAAATTTAATTCAGTTGGAACTATATGGTGAGACTTAGTGTAACATCGATGGGGATTTTCGTTAATGTACTGTATGGGCGGTACTACTTAGATTTCTTGCGATGTGAGATTTATACTCGGAGTTGACCTTATCATTATGGTTCATTTTTCTGAATTTCGGGATGAAATTCTGTTATAAGGGGGGAAGTATGTAATACCCCGTAATTTTAATGACTTTTAAAATGGTTTATATTTTAAATTAATGGATTAATTGGATCTTATTATAAATTAATTCATTTGGGTTTTATCCGAATTGTGGATATTAAAATGGATGATTCTGAATATTACTTAAAGATATTTAGGTAATATATGAATGTGATGTCATTGATATGATGGTATGATATAAATTCGATAATTTGAATTTTTAGTTAGACGCGGTATGGGACGTGTCGGGACTAATTTATTAAATTAAAAAAGAAATTTATTTTCTATTGACCTTATAGTCATTTCGACTGCGCCGTTGCGTCCGGAAGGTTCGAAATAGTCAGAAAAGTCTATTTCGATGTTAATTTTGAGTCTCGGGTCATTTGGAAATGAAAAGACAACCCAAAAGGGCATTTTCGTTATTTTTACAAGGGAGATGAATAGTGATTTCGGGTTTTGTCTTATTATAAGTATTTGGAGATTTGTATTTTTATTCGAGTTAGATAGTTGTAATTTTAATTCGAGAGACTTGTTGTAATTGAAGAGATTGAGATTAGTGGATTTATATTATTGTGGGTTTATTTAGATGCTCTATACTTTGTCACTTGTGGACTTGAGTTTATTTTATCGCATTAGAGCTCCGTTCGCTCTCCCCGAGTGGGCGGGGTGTTACAAATGGTATCAGAGCTTAGGTATACGACAACCCTCGGGGCTTGGGTTTTGGGTTCATTGCGTGGTTAGCAATTTTTGGAGATAGAAAATTTTAGGTGATATTCGTGTTGAGTTTCGATATTACAGGTGAGGAATTATTTTTGGAGACGAGATTATTTTGGGAGATTGTTAGCCTAATTTTTGAGAGTTAGGCATTCGGCGAATTTCGAGGGCGAAATTCCATTATTAGTGGGGAAGTGTAACAGCCCGCGTAATTTTGGGCTATTTTAATTAATTTCTGGAAAATGGAGGAAAATAAAGTTTTTGATAAAATTATTTGTATTGCTCAAATATGTTCGTTATTATTTTTAAAGGCGAGAATTTCAAACGGTTTTGAAAACGGAGTTAAAACGGATTTTAAAATAATTTTTAAATGTTTTTAACTCTTGGAGTTGTTTTGACTTCCAACTCTTCATTTCTTTGCCTTATTTAAAGGAGTCTTTTGGATTCCAACTCTTCATTTCTTTTCATTATAAAAGGAAGTCGTGGGCAACCCTTTTAACATACTTTTGGCACAAATTTTGGAAACAAATATATTTTATATTCCTATTCTTTTTATATACACATTGCCCCTTGAGATTTGTGAGTTCAAATCTTAGATTAAAGGTGTTCTTGGGGCTATTTTGTTGGAGGTTCTTGGAGGAGCTTTTGTAGATCTTTTGAATTGATCTTGAGGATGTGATCATTGGTTTCTCATCATGGTTTGAGGTATGGGGTTTTACACAATATGCTCCTTAAATCTCGTGAGTGTCATTCTCATTGAATTCTTGTTTAATTGAACTCATATTTGAATTGATAAATTCATTGAAATCTAGAAAAATAATTGTTGGAATTATTTTTATTCATGTGGTATCATTATATTGTTGTTGAGAACACTGTCATGAGATTTTAATATGGCACGGATGTTGGGCACCCGCCAAAATTCCTATTTCCCGGGCTATGGCTTGATAAAGCATATACGGATGTGGTGAGGCCTGGTGACCCGATTAAAGTGTTATTGAGAAATTATATTGATAAATGCTTTGAGATTTGCATTTTGATTTGAATATTCGTACTCGTTTTGTTACGCTTTATTCAATTCTAATCCATATTTGTTGAGCATATTTCCTGTCGTATTGTGTACTTCCCCATATTTTCTTTTAGTTGGCAGGTTATCGTGGATTGGGACGCTATGGACCAATTGGGATTATTTTAGCGTGGATTATTTTGGGAAGAATATTTTTGGAAGATTTGTATTAATTATTTTGATGTATAGAGCTTTGGAGATTTGTATTTTTATTCGAGTTAGATAGTTGTAATTTTAATTCGAGAGACTTGTTGTAATTGAAGAGATTGAGATTAGTGGATTTATATTATTGTGGGTTTATTTAGATGCTCTATACCTTGTCACTTGCGAATTTGGATTTATTTTATCGCATTAGCGCTCCGTTCGCTCTCCCCGGGCGGGCGGGGTGTTACACGACCTTCCAACAAGTGTACCTATATCAAACAGAGAGACCCCATTTGAAGCTCGCTTTTGTTCCAACAAACTCATACAGTCATTCCAATGAGTTTAAAACTTCGTTCAAATGAGAATAGAGTCTCCTTCTAACGATATGCAAATCTTATTCCAACAAACCCAAAAAAAATCATTTTAAAAAGTCATTTGATAAAAATGCCTCGAGTAAAGATAAACACATCCTAGAATAAAATAGTATAAGTTTAATCCAAAGACCTAAAAATCATATACCTACGCATTGTGTCATGGTAGTTTTAATAACTTGAACTTTGGAAGGTTCCTCAGTCACTAACATGTCTTCAAAGATCGTGAAAACATATGAGGATCTATTGTTCAGTTTGTAACGGAATACACCAAAATATCTAAATAATGAGCAATTATAAAATCTCGCTCTTACACCTTTCCATTGACCATGATTAGAAATCACTATCAATCAACCATTTATAAGAGTTTACAAAATGTTTTTGTTCCCTCAAAGCACCTCTCATTCTCAGTCATATCATATGCTTTGGATACTTTTAAATTTAGACTTTCTATGTTTTTTTCCCCAAATATCTATTTGAAGGAAAACCTATGTTTACTGTAAGGGAGGTGAATATAGACAATCTCAATGAGTCCTTATGCAAGTTTGGCATAATTGTAAGTTATTCCTAGTGTTTCCTAAAGTGGATTAATTATACTAATAAAATATCTCCACGTTTCAATGCATTCAGCAAATACCAAAAGGTAATATCCCATTATTCCTTGTATTTTCTAAGGGCATGTTCAGATATTTAGTTTAATTATTCATTGATCAGTGATTTATATTCATTGAATCACCTTAGTTCCAAATTAATTACATAAGTGCTAATGGGATCAATAACAAAAGTTAAGATATGTTCAGATATTTATGGCAACAAAAGTGGAGATATGTTCAGACTTGTTCAGATATACTTTTTTAGAATGGTCATGCAGAGTTGTCATATTTCATGTTTATCAAGTTGTATTCGTGTGCTTTTGGTGTTCATATTTTGTGTTTGGATATCTTTAAATCTGATTTCAGACCCGAAGTAAAAACTCAACCTTTTATCCTAATATGGTCAGCTCCATAGAGGTCTTCCATTATTTAGTTTAATTGTTCATTAAATAAGTGTTTTGTGTCGATGATTTGTTCAGATATTCAGTTTAATTGGACGAATCAATATTCGTCCAATTCACTATAGAAGGTATATTCAGATATTTGGTTTAATTGTTCATTAAATCGACGATTTATGTTCACTGGATCACCTTTGTTTCAAAATTAAATTACATAAGTGCTAATGGGATTAATAACAAAAATGTAGGTCGATTCAGATATTTATGATAACAAAAGTGGATGTTTATTTAGATATCCATTTTTAGAATGGTGGATAAAGAGTTGTCATATTTTGTATTTATCAAGTTGTATTCATGTGTGTTTGGTGTTCTGCTCTTGTGTTAGGATATCTTTAAATTTGATTTCAGACCCGGAGTAAATATTCAACTCTTTAACCTAATATGGTTAGCTTAGTAGAGGTCTTTCATTATTAGTTTAATTGTTCATTTAATCAGCGTTTCAAGTCAGTAATTTGTTAAGATATTTAGTTTAATTGGATAAATCAATATTTATCTAATTCACTAGAAGCAGATCTGTTCAGATATTTGTTTAATTGTTCATTGAATCAATGATTTATGTTCACTGAATCAATGTTTTGTGTCATGCTAAATGAGGCTTTTCATTATGTAGTTCAATTATTGGGTGATGTTTAATATTTTTGTTCAAGCATGTACCTCACTACTTTAACAATTTCTCTCAATGCAAAGCAGCCCTTCAGGGATCAATTGGTATTTTTTAAAAGGCTTAACATGTCAATTATCAACATGAAAAGAAATCCTACTATAAAGAAAATGAAACTTGAGTGTATGATCTTTTAAAATTTGAGTGTATGATATTTTGTTCAAGCATGTACCCTACGTTTATGTTCATTGAATCACTATTTTAAACTCCACTCACTTACCTATTACACTTTGTTATTTATTATATCAGGTTGTTATGGCATCACATTGGAAAATTAGCTCCCTCTCACATCTATATTCCCTATCACGATCTCATTTATGTTCTCAAATTGATCTTTTGCCACACTCCCGATTGCAATCTCAATATCGCTCCCATTCAATTTCTGAATCTCGACCGAAAGATGAAACTCAAGTGGTGGTGAAAGCAGCAACTCAACGGATAGTGAACCAACTGATACTTAGAACACTCATTCACATGAGAGAAGGTGCTCAAATAAATATTATTGTTTGTGTGATTTAACGATCTATGTAAATAAATATTTATGTATTTTTGTATTTACAAGGTTTAGCTCCAGCACAACCTTCCACCAAACATAGGGGTTTTACAAAATTAGATGATACATGGGGTATGGAAAAGCTCTTCGAGCTTAATTTCAATGATCTTTATTAACCAGTTGGAGATACTGAAGATATATTATCTACCCATGTAGGAATCTTAGTTCGAGATTATAATAAGTTACCTTAAAAAAAATTATAGATATTTTATTAAAATTCTTTAAATAATAATCACAATTGATATGAATGGTCACTAACATCATAGTATACTGGTATTGGATAAATTACCAAATATTGCCAATGTAGGAGTTAAACCCATACAAAGAGAGAGAGAGAGTATGATAATGTCATTACTTTTGTACAAACTGGTTAATGCATGACTTATGGTATTAATGCATGATTTATGTAGGAGAACACCAATGCCCCTAAAGAATTCAAACAAATGTGTTTGAAGAGGGTCGGCAATTATGGAATAATTGAAAATTAGAAGTGAAGAGAGAATTTTATTGTGTATTTAATACAGATGAAGAGAGACAAAAATATTATTAATCTAGAGTTAAGGAAGATCAGTAGGAGAAACTTGTTAATTATTGGGGAACTCTTGAGGCAATGGTATGAACATATTAATACTAGTTTAACTATATTAATTAAGTTAAAATAAAATACCTGTAAAATATATAGTTTTGTTATAGAAAAATAGTAGAAGAAATCGTCAAACTCGCAAGAAGAAAAAGACAACCCATACTTCTCGAAGAAAAAGTCATGCAAATGTTGCTCATAAGGTGTGTTGATAAAATTTATAAATATGAATATAAGTTTAAGGATATCAAGCTTAATCATGTAATAAATGATTGTGTTAATGAAGAAGGAGTTTAATCAAGGGAAAAAGGTGTCGTTGATTGAAGTGTACATTCAAACACATTACAGGAAAGATGGGATAACCATTGATCATGTTCGAGGGGAAGTAATAGTAATGGAGACCTCATATGTTACTTATATTTCTAATGTGATCCATGGTATTTACTTCGCATACGTCATCTCATATGTTACTTCCATATTAATATTAAGTTGTTTATTTCAATCAAAGATAAAGTTGTAACACCCCGTATTTTTGAGTATTTATTAATTAATTAATTTGGGTAATTTTATATTACAAATGTATCATAATTTAATTGAATTAATTATCGCGTGGTTATTAAAATATTAATCGGGAGGGATAATGGTTAATATTTATATAATATAATTATTAATTGAATAGTAAGTTATTAATTTTACGTCATAGCGAGTGATAGTGACATGGTGATATTTTATCTTAACCAGGAGTCGGGTATTAACTATATTGGGGTCGAGGTAGAGACTTTTATTAGAGTGACTCGGATGACGATTCTGAGTGCACGATTGATTCCAGAGGGGTTGAAATAGTCTTAAAAAGAGTACCCCGTGGTGGTAATTGAGTCTCGGGACATTTTTAGGCATAACCGGACCCACAAATGGGTGTTTAGGTCATTTGGGCTTGGCCCATAAACTTAATTTTGGGATTAGCAATATTTAACCTAAGTTTAAGAGGGTTGGGCAGCAGCTAATATTCAAAGAGGAGACAAGAGGGAGAAATTGGAGAAGACTTTAGAGACTAAATTCAAAGGAGATTCGGTGTGCTTCATCAGATTCATCATCTTCTACGTGAAATCAGACTCTAAGAATCCTATAAGGCAAGTGGTTAAACTTGCTTTCAATCGAAATTGCAGTAGTTCAATTCATATCATAGTGGGTGTGATTTAGAATTCGTTTTGAGAGGGTGACACATGTGAAATTTGGGTTTTGGGGGATTTAAGCATTAAAGATGAAATTAATGTTTAATTAATGTGAGAATACTATCATATGAAGTTAGAATATGATTTAGAATCGAAATCCAGTAGAAATTATTGTTGAATTTGAATTATTGAATCCAATTGAATTTGTGATTTAAATTTTTTTTAGAAAAAACCCAATTCATGAACTCTAGAAGTTTTAATGAGAATCAGTGATGATTGATGATATATATTTATGTTAGAACCTGTTTATAGATGTAATAAAAATGGGGTATCAATTGGGTTGAAGTTTTGGTTGAATCCATGGAGGTTTGAGGGTTAAATGGAGAAAAATGATTTTCGAAGAAGAGGACCCGCAAAGTATCGATAGATCGAGCTAGGGGTGATTCATCAGAAACTCGTTCGAACGAGTTGAGGTTGTCGTTCAAACGAGATTAGTATCTCATTCGAATGAGGTTGATATACAAATGACCCTAAGTTTTATAGATGATGATAGGCCTTTTCGTTACAAATGCGTGGCTGACAGTTTCATATTTTTCTAATTTTTTTTAATTAGTATGATTTTTTTACGAAAGGGTGTCCGAGATCGAAATATTTAGTCAGAAATCAAATCCGGGTATGGATGCTCGGGATTATTTTACCTAAGGATTATAGCTGGATGTATATGAACCTAGAAAGGTGAGAAAAATGAGGAACCTAAATAAGGAATTGAGTGAAATAGATTTATAAATGTTTAATTATGGGCTAATTAAATGAGTCCGGGTATATTAGCAAGTGAAGTTACTTTAAATTATTTAGTGGATGTGAAATAAAATTGATGAACTGTTGATGGTATAACTTCAAACTTCTTCAACCCTGCCCTGCCCTATCGAGGATCACATTATAGGCAGATTGAATGTTTTTATCCATCACGAAGAAGCGTATTTTCTCAGTATAACTTGCCGTCCAGGTGCCAAATAATACTTCTAGCTTGACTGTCCCAAGAGGGTAAAATTTTTCACCAGAAAAACCTATCAATGGCCTGTGGTAGGGTTCCAGTTAGATGAGCTTCAAGTCCAAACTCTGGAAGTAAGGGTAAAACATAATATTTATCGAGCTTCCATTATCAATCAAAACCCTAGCGATGATATCATCTTGGATCTTGAATTTAACAACCAATGGATCAACATGGGGATAAAGTACCCGAGAGAGATCATTCTTGTAAAAGCGGATTATCAGTTTGTCTTTGTTGACCTTACTGGTCCAATCATCTTCGTTCAAATTGATTCTCTAGATATAATAACAAGCTTAGGCCTCATTCAAGTAAGCTTTTCTTTCGGTAGTGTGATCGCCTCCTCCTGTATCGCCACCTATAATTATAGGACAATCAAATGAACCAAAACTAATCATAGCTACCTCACGTTCTGGCTGCTTGAGCTTCTTCGATAGGTCAAGAATATCCTTATAATTATTTTCATTATTTCTTTTCTTATCATATCTAAGATTGCATGAACAATCTGACCTTCCTCTTGCTTCTTTGATTTCTCGTCGATCAATAAACTTATTCAGTTTTCCTCGGTGAATGAGAGATTCTACCTCATTTTTCAAAGCGATACAATTATTTGTTGTATGGCCATGATCCTTGTGGAATTCACAATATTTAGATTTGTCCCCCTTGTTAGGGGGTGCATTCAACCTTTTCGACCGTCGAAAATTTTTATTGTGTTTAATTTCCTCGAGGATATGGTGAATGCTAACACTCAATGGGGGTATCAATTCCATATTTTTTGAGCTTATCTTCCTTTTTTGACTTCTTCTCCTTATTTTCCTTCTGATCTTTCTTCTTAGTCTTTGTGGATGGATTCTATTTTGCAGCCATTGCTTCCTCAGTATTTATTATCTTTCCTGCCTTCTCGATGAGTTCAACCATAGTTTTAGGAGGGTCTTTGGTGAAAGTATAATACATTTTCTCAGGAAGCAATCCACTCATTAGAGCAATGATGGTTATTTTTTCCTCATAAGCTACCATTTCTAATTTCTCGTTATTGAAACGAATGATGTACTCCCTGGTAGTTTCCCCTACTTGCTACCTTACATTTAAGAGATGGGCTACTTTTTTTATCGGCTTGGCTCTGAAACAGTAATTGCTAATAAATGGCTCGATAAGCTGGTTGAAGTTGGTAATTTGTCCTCGGGGCAAGTTATTTTACCATATCTCGGTAAAATATGTAATAGTACTTGAGAATGCTCTACATCTCATCTCATCAGGGACCGAATACATGTTAGTAGCAGCTTAATATTATTCAGTATGTAGAACTGGATCAGTTTTGCCATCATATTTGGGGGTAACCACAGGAGCTTTAAACTTAAATGGAGTAGAAAAATCCACAATCGCCTGAATAAAAGGGGACCCTTTAACGAAACTTCGTTGTAAAGGATTCTTTGCTTTCTCCATCTCTTCTAGTCGATCTTCCAATTAATGGATTGATCCTTTCCATGAAGGATTGCCTACATCAGATTTATGCGAAGCAGCTCTGCTATCCCGACCATGTGTCTACGCTAAACTCTCTTCCTGAGAAGTCTGCTCGGCGCGTACAGATCGTCGAACGCTTGATCTTGATCTGATTGGGGCTTTATGCTGGTCAACTAGATGTTGAGTGTTCCTAGATAATGCTCTAGGAGGGTTTCTATTTGCTTAGGTTCCCAATCGATCGAAAGGCGAAGCTCGGCTCAATCTTTTTAGGACGCTTGGTCTTTCGAAAGAGAAAAAATGGTCATCATAAGACTCTGAGGCTCTGATTGAGGAACTGATTCCTGAATGATAAATCCTATCATGATATGATCTGGAATAGCTTCGTCGGCTATGCCCAGGAGGTGGAGGTGGAATTTCTCTCCGTGGTGATAAAATTATTTATTGTCTTGATATGGATGGAGATCTTGCTTATAGCGACTAAGCCAATTGTCTCATTATTTCCTGCATAGCATCTTGACCTCTGGTAATACTGGCAAGGATCACATTTAGGTCGGTTTCTATAGGCAGAGTAGATGGAATAGGCAGGTTGCCTTCGTTTCTGGCAATGGGCTTTGGGTCATTCATTTTCTTTGAATAAAAGTGTTCTAGAAAGAGAACGACGAGTAGACACACGTTCACATAAATGACGCCAATTCGTTAATGTAAAAAACTGGACTTGATCCAATTTTAGAATCACAAATAAAATATTAAATTGTAATGAGATAATTAAAAGAGTAACACAAGGATTTAAAGTGGTTTGACTATGTAATAAAGCCTACACCCACTGTTATGGTATTGATTTTAGAGATTACAGAAAGCTAGGCACTCTTATAACTAAGAATAACCTAGAATCCGTTCTCTCCCCCCTTCGATGAAAGGAATACAATGTATTTATAGTGACCCGGAGATCAAGGGTTGGAATGTTAAGGGATTGAATGATTTTATACATTTAAGCATTTACACCCGTCCATAATGAATGTGATGGTTGGTTATGTGAACCACGTATGGCAATACCCTTGGTATGATGACGCGTCCTTAATATTGATGGTATGCATTCTTTATGTTGGTTGGTAAGCTCGCCAAGATACTATCTGCTGACTATGATTTTGATCACGTAAGAAGACAAATGTTCATTCCTGATTGGTCCATGTTGGTGGATAATTTTTGGTATCAACAATTATTTTAGGGTAGATTATATTGTCGAACAATATGTCCAACATTTTATTGAAAGAAGAAGTGAGCCTTATCAAGGTGCCGTCTAATATTGTTGTGAATTAGGATGAAACCTTTTAGACCCACGCCTAATAGGGAGTGTCAGGAGGTGATAGGGATGGAGTTGCATTTTGTGCTAGACATGTCACCCATAAGTCAATGGGTAGACGGGAAACGACTAGGTTGTAGGAGAAATCGAGAAATACATATTCTGGATTCGTGGGTAATTGGGAGTATTAATTATCGTTGGTAAAGCTACGCGTGATAACTTGTAGCAGTTTATTATCTATGAGACGCCTTCGGAGGCTTTATGCGAAAATTTTTATTACCTATGTTTCCTTTGTATAAGAGTGGGGAATAACAAGCTTCTCAGACTCGAGATGATTTATGGTTCGTCGGCAATGATTGAGTTAATCTATGTCACGTTCATGCAGTTCATGAATATAGTGAGAGTTACGTCATTATAAGTCAAAGTTTAGAAGTCTGACATGAGTGGTCAGGAATTGTTGCGAGTACCTAATTTTGAAGGGGGGTATGAGGTTCGACAAGAAAGGTAAGCTAGCGTCGCGATATATGGGACTCTTTCTAATCATTGAAAAGGGCGGGACCAGTTGCGTATAGGCTCGGCCTATACGAGCATCTGCATTGGATTCATGATGTGTTTCACGTGTCATCACTGAAGAAGTATCGAAGGAGCGAGAGGGCCTTTTGGCACATTCCATTAAAGGAGATCGACTTACAGCTAGATATTTCTTATCAGGAGAGACCAGTGGCGATACTTGATAATAATGAGCGTAAGCTACAGTCTAA
Organism: Sambucus nigra; assembly: GCA_949130495.1. NCBI lineage: Eukaryota > Viridiplantae > Streptophyta > Magnoliopsida > Dipsacales > Adoxaceae > Sambucus > Sambucus nigra. The sequence continues at coordinate 313,934,392 of OX422211.1, read as the reverse complement.
GGTGGTACCTTTAGTTCGAGTCCAGTGGGGGCACCACAATATTAACGGGTCGACGTGGAAGTGGGAGGAGGATATACGAGAGCAATATCCCGAGTTAGTCATCGTAGGTACATCCCAATTTTGAGGATGGAATTCCTTTGTAAGGGAGGAAGAATGTAACTCACCCGTATTTTTGAGTATTTATTAATTAATTAATTCGGGTAATTTTATGTTATAAATGTGTCGTAATTTAATGGAATTAATTATCGTGTGGTTATGAAAATATTAATCGGGAGGGATGATGGTTAATATTTATGGAATATAATTACTAAGTGAATAGTAAGTTATTAATTTTACATCGTAGCGAGTGATAGTGACATGGTGGTATTTTATCTTAACAAGGAGTTGTGTAAAACTATATTGGGATCAAGATGGAGACTTTTGGTAGGGAGACTCGGATGACGATTCTGAGTTCACAGTTGATTTTGTAGGGATCGAAATAGTCAGAAAAGAATATATGGGGTAGTAATTGGGTCTCATGACATTTTTAAACATAATTGGACCCACACGGGGGTGTTTGGGACATTTGGGCTTGGCCCATAAGCTGAATTTTGGGATTAGCAATATTTAACCTAAGTATAAGAGGTTTGGGCAATAGTTAATATGATTCTAAACCCTAAGAAATAAAGAGGAGACAACGGGGAGAAATTAAAAGAGGCTTTAGAGACCAAATTCAGAGGGGATTCGGGTATGGTTCGTCATATTCCTCCTCTTCTATGTGAAATCAAACTCTAAGAATCCTATAAGGCAAGTGGTTAAACTTGCTTTCAATCTAAATTGCAGTATTTCAATTCATATCATAGTGGGTGTGATTGAGAATTCATTTTGGGAGGGTGACACATGTGAAATTTGGGTTTTTGGAGATTTAAGCATTAAAGGTGAAATTGATGTTTAATTAATGTGAGAATATAATTATATGATGTTAGAATATGATTTAGAATCAAAACCCAGTAGCAATTGTTATTGAATTTGGATTATTGGATCTAATTGAATTTGTGATTTAAGAAATTTCGAGAAAAACCCAATCCATGAACCCTAGAAGTTTTAATGAGAATCAATGATGATTGATGATATATATTTGTGTTAGAAACTTTTTATAGATGTAATAAACATGGGGTATCCATTGGGTTGTAGTTTGGGTTGAATCCATGGACGTTTGAAGGTTAAAAATGAAGAAAAATGATTTACGGAGAAGCAGACATGTTCAGGTATCGATAGATCGAGCTAAGAGTGACTCGTCAGAAACTCGTTGGAACGAGTTGAGGTTGTCGTTAAAAAAAGATGAGTATCTCGTTCGAATGAGTTTGATATCTCATTCAAACGACTCTAAGTTATATATATGGAGATACATCTTTTCGTTACGAATGCGTGGCTGACAGTTTTGTATTTTTTTTATTTTTTTAAATTAGTTATGAATTTTTTATTAAAGGGTGTCCGAGATCAAAATATTTAGTCAGAAATCAAATTCGGGTATGGATGCTCGGGATTATTTTACCTAAGGATTAGAGCTGGATGTATATGAGCCTAGAAAGGTGAGAAAAAGGAGGGGCCTAAATAATGAATTGAGTGAAATAAATTTATAAATGTTTAATTACGGGCCAATTAAATGAGTCCGAGTATATTAGAAAGTGAAGCTACTTTAAATTATTTAATGGATGTGAAATAAAATTAAATAAGAGTCAGGGATATAGACTGAGGTATTACGAGCTAGTGTTACAGGAGTTAGGCACGGGTTAGCCGAATGTTATTTTATATATATATATATATATATATATATATATATATATATATACTTGTGTGCTTTATAAATATCGGTATTACATATTTATTTGAATACATACCCCTCTAAAGCTATCATAAGAGGTTGCGCGATGTGGATGAATCCTCTGGCTAGTGAATGTAAGGAGAGTATAGTCCCCAGGTCATATCGGCTATATATACATACATATATATATATATAAATACATACATATATATATATATATATATATGTGTGTGTGTGTGTGTGTGTGTGTGTAATACCCCGTATTTTTATGACTTTTAATTATGAAATTAATTAAATGAAATTACTTTTAATTATGGGATCAATTAAATTAATTTGGGATAATTAATTAGAAATTAATCCGGATTTAAATGCTAGCGAGTTAAGAGTTAGCATTTGATTATGATAATGTTGTTGCATATTACTGAGTGATTATGGTAATATATGATTATTGAATTTATTAAAGTTGTCGTGAGTTGAAAATACGGTAGTTTCACTAATTAAGTTGGGACGCGCGTGTCAGTCGTGTCAGGACCCAATTTAATGAATTTAAAAGTAATTTATTTTTATGTCATCCGTATTGTTGATACTAAATTTAGTCTGCTGGCATGGACCAATTATGTGAAGACACGTTTCAATCTACATGGAACCCGCGTACATTTTTGACAACACCTTGACTCCGAGGAACTCAACCTCCCCGACCAACTCAGGCGCTCAGAGCAGCAAGTGTTCTTCGAGGAACTTTATTGTACCGAGAAACTCATGTATACCGAGCTACTTAGGCGGTCCGAGCTGCACCTCGTACAGAGCATTTATAACCGGATAATTAAGAGGATTGAATGCGCATTAAATGCAGATTATTATCATACAGACGTACACGCCTATTGGACAACTATGTAATATTCTCACGCATGTACAACCTCAATGGTATAAATACATTGTAACCTCCTCATTACCAGGGGACTCGAAATTTCTTGGTAAACCCATTATTGAGAATTCTGCAAACAGTCAGCAATAACACAAACAGTGGATGTAGGCCATTCTTTCAAGGCTGAATCACTTTAAAAATCTCTTGTCTTATTTATTTTTTATCTGTGATTAAATAATTAGATATAATCTAATTTTTTACATCAACAGATTGGCGTCGTCTGTGGGAAACGACTGAAACTATCATTATTCACCAAAACAATTAATCCCCAATAGCTGATAATCCTGAATCCAGTAATCGAAACGCTGGAAACCCCCCAAATCCATCCATTCCTCCAAGTGTCCAAGATCTGGCTGGAATAATGGCTAATTTAGCTCAGGGCCAGACCGACATGCAAGAAACCATGCGACAACTCATGCAAACTATCCAGGGTGGAGCACCCGCCCAGTCAGGACAACGAAGCATTCAGAGAAATACCCAATTGCCTTCCTCACGAATTAGACGAACATTACTCCCAGAGGAATCTCGATCTAGACATGTCAATTCATATCGCACTGATAGATCTAATGATTTTTCTTATCAACCTGGCCGAACTTCATCAGTACGAGCCACAAATACTGAACAAAACATCATTCTATCTCCAGAAAGGACCAGTGCTCTTGAAAGATTGAGTAGAGTCTCTCCCTTTGATCGTTTGGGTCCTAGGAGGAATAAAAGTCCCCATAGGATGGTGTCGAGGAACTCTCAACGATTCTCTGATTTAAAGGAAGGTTCTGCCCAATCCCGACCAGCTGCTCGTCGTGAAAGATCCCAAGAGGCAAATTCAATACGATCAGTTGCTCGGACCAACAGGCCCGAGGAGGTAAATGACGCATGGAAAGGCTCTATTCAGAGGTTGGAGGATAGACTAGGGGAAATGGCTAAGGCCAAAAATCCTCTACAAAGAACTTTTGTCCAAGGGACACCTTTTATCCAAGCAATTGTGGATTTTTCCACACCATCAAAGTTCAAAGCCCTAGTGATAACACCAAAATATAATGGAAAAACTGATCATGTTCTACATATAGAACAATATCAGGTAGCTGCTGATATCTATGTTGTTCCAGACGAGATGCGATGTAGGGAATTTTCAGGAACTCTCACCGGATCTGCTCAAATATGGTACAACAATCTTCCTCGGGGGAAGATTGCAACTTTCTTTCAACTAGCCGAGCTCTTTATTGGAAACTTCTATTTTGGAGCAAAACCAGTTAAGCGAGTAGCACACCTGTTAAGTGTTAGACAAAAAGCAGGTGAGAGCACCAGGGATTATATTACTCAATTCAATAACGAGAAGCTCGAAGTTATGGATTACGAGGAAAAGACAACAATCACTGCTCTGATGAGTGGATTGTTGCCAAATAAATTATACTATACTCTGGCCAAAGATCCACCTAGGACCATGTCAGAATTAATGGCAAAAGCAGCCAAAATCATGAATGCCGTGGAAGCTATGGCTGCAAAGAAGAGCATGGACACTAAGGAGACCAAAGTTGAGGCCGAGAAGATTGAGAAGAAGGATCAGAAGAATAATGGTGGTAACAAGCAGTCAAAAGCAAAGCAAGCGTTGGAACAGTTGAAGAAATTTAGAAACTATACTCCTTTGAAGGTAGATATAAATCACGTTCTGGAAGAGATCAAGAACAGCGAGGAGTTAAACTGGCCTGAGAAAATGAAGACAGATCCTGACAAAAGGAATAAGGCCAAATATTACGAGTTCCATAAAGACCATGGTCACACGACCAAAAATTGCATAGCTCTTCAGAATGAAATTGAAGCGCTCATCAGACGAGGAAAATTGGCCAAGTATGTTGATCGTAGAAATGAAGGAAAAAACAACGACCGAGCAAGACAGAGATCTAGATCTCCTCGTCGAGCAGAAGAAAATAAGAAAAGAGATTATGAAGATGATCTAGAAGATGACTCCGATCTCCCCAAAAGACCAAGACAGCCACAGCGTGAGGTATTTTCAATTCGTTTTGGATCATTTGATTGTAATGTTATTACAGGTGGAGATGCAGGAGGTGGAGACCTTACTGCAGAGAGGAAAGCATACCTCAATGAGGCTCAAGCTTGTTCATATATTCAACGAATAAATCTAGCTGCGGATGATCGCCCGAGAAAGGTGAACAAAGAAAAACTAGTCATCAGATTCTCCAAGAACGACCTCGCAGGTGTGTTATATCCTCATGATGATCCATTGGTGATCAAAATGAGGTTGAAGGAAGTAATGATCTCAAGAGTCTTGGTGGATAATGGAAGCTCAGCAGATATTATGTTCTACCCATGTTTTGATAGTTTGAACCTAAAGCTATCCCAGTTGGAGCCATATCATCGGCCCCTCCTCGATTTTACTGGCGAGAAAGTTTTTCCACTTGGGACGATCAAGTTGGATATGTTCATCGGTACATGACCTGCTTGTCGAACATAAAGAGTGCGTTTTTTTGTGATAGATAAGAATGTTCAATCAGCTTACAATATCATCATGGGAAGGGTAGGATTGAAGAAGTTCAAAGAAGTACCATCTACTGTACATCAATGCCTAAAATTTCCAATCAACTTTGGAGTAAGAATTGTGAAGGGTGACCAAAAAGTAGCTCGGGAATGCTACTATTCATCGGCCGAGCAAGAAGAACTGGATGAATCTAGGAGAAAGACTACCACCTATCAAGTGGATGAAGGTGCAGAAATTGAAATGTTAGATCTTAGAGATGAGTCGCAGCTCGTAAAAGGTCAGGTGGTGGAAGCTACTAAAAATGTCATTCTGGACGACGAACACCCGGAACGAACAACTCAAATCGGTTCATCGTTGGATACCCCACTAAAATAGGAATTGATAGCCTTCCTAAAAAGCAAAAAACAAACTTTTGCATGGATCCACGAAGATATGCCAGGAATAGACCCAAATTTCTTGTGTCACGAACTTAACGTGAACAAGGAAATCAAACCTGTGAAGCAGCGAAGAAGAGTGTTCAGCCCCGAGAAAAACCAAGTTATACAAGAGGAGGTCGAGAAGCTTCAAAAATCTTGCTTTATTGAAGATGTCAAATATCCAGATTGGTTAGCTAATGTGGTGATGGTAAAGAAGAAGAACAACAAGTGGAGGATGTGTGTAGACTTCACCGACCTCAACAAGGCATGCCCAAAGGATCATTTTCCTTTGCCCCGAATTGATCAATTAGTGGACGCTGACTCGGGACACGAGCTGTTGAGCTTCATGGATGCTTATTCTGGTTACAACCAGGTTAAAATAAAACCTGACAGGGAGAGTACCTCTTTTACTACCCCTAGGGGAACTTACTGTTATAATGTTATCCCTTTTGGTTTTAAAAATGCAAGTGCAACATATCAGCGGCTGATGAACAAGGTGTTTGCAGAGCAAATCAGTCCTAATATGGAGGTTTATGTTGATGATATGCTGACAAAGAGCAAGAGAGCTGCTGACCATCTAATTGATCTAGGTCAAACCTTTGATCAATTAGATAAATATCAAATGAAGTTGAACCCTACTAAGTGCATATTAGGAGTACGAGAATGCATGTTCCTCGGGTATATTGTCAACTAACGAGGTATTGAATCAAACCCAGAAAAGATCAAGGCTCTATTGGGGCTACGATCTCCAACGACGAAGAAGGAAGTGCAAAGTCTCACAGGGTGAGTTGCAGCACTTAATAGATTTGTATCACGAGCAACTGATAGATGCCTCCCATTCTTCAAAACACTCCGAAAAATGTTTGAATGGAATGATGAATGAGAGAAGGCCTTTCAAGAGTTGAAGAAATACTTGGGAGTACCCCCACTGTTGTCCAGGCCAGTGATGGGAGAAAGATTGTACTTGTATCTGGCGGTTTCAGAGAATGTAGTTAGCTCGGCATTGATAAGAATGGAGGATGGAATGGCAAAACCAATTTATTACACTAGCAAGGCCTTCCGAGGAGCAGAGATCAGATATCCAAGACTAGAAAAGTTGGCACTAGCATTGATCTAGGCAAGTAGAAGAATGAGACCATACTTCCAAGCTCATACCATAGTAGTGTATACCGATATGCCACTGAGGCAAGCTCTTTATAAACCGGAGAAATTAAGGAGATTGATGTACTGGGCAGTAGAACTTGGTGAATATGACATAGTTTATGAGCCTAGATCGTCACTTAAAGGGCAAGCAGTAGTAGATTTTATCGCAGAATTCACTTATCCTGACACCTCCGAGGAGCAAAAGCTGAATACCGACCAACCTGTGGATGTTACAGGATCATCAAATTTAAATCCCGATCAACTTAAGTCAGTTGACGATCAGGGGGAGATGGTCGACGAGCAGTAAAAAGTACTAGAGGAGGATAAAAGGAAGCAATAAATATTCCACCGAAGAACTCTGTCCAATCAAAAATTTGAGGACGAGGTACCTATATGGAATTTATATGTGGATGGTTCATCCTGCACTACAAGCTGTGGGGCAGTGATTATTTTAAACAGCCCGAATGAAATAGATGTGGAGTATGCTTTGCGCTTCCAATTCAAGGCTTCTAATAATGAGGCTGAATACGAAGCTATGATTGCAGGACTTAGTTTGGCGAAAACCATGGGGGCAAAGCAGGTTATCCTATTCAGTGACTCGCAATTGATCGTAAATTAAATACTAGGAGTATATGCAACCAAAGGAGAATTAATGATCAGGTATCATGCAAAAGCAGTGGAGGTTTTATCAAGCTTGATCGCAGTACAGATAATTAGAATACCAAGATTGGAGAATGCAAGAGCGGATGCCTTAGCTCGGTTAGCTTCAGCCACACGCACCGAGCTATGAAGAACAATCCTAATAGAAGTCTTGGCTAGTCGAAGCATAGACGAAGATCTGATGATCAACTTTATTACCCTTGATTTAGGACCATCTTAGATGGATCCTATCAGGGTATATATTGAGGAAGGGAAATTACCAACTGACAAACTCGCAGCCAAGAAGCTAAAGTTTAAAGCTTCTCGTTATGTATTAACTAATGGAATTCTATATAGACGAGGAATTATAGCAGGTCTGCAAAGATGTGTGCACCCTTCCGAGGTGAAAGATTTGGTTGAAGAGGTCCATGAAGGGTCCTGTGGAGCTCATGTAGCAGGTCGGACGCTTTTGCAAAGAATAATGACGCAGGGATATTATTGGCCGACGATGAGGGCAGATTGTATAGCCTATGCCAAAAAATATGATAAATGTCAACGCTTCTCCTCTATCCGAAGAAATCCCCAAGCATTTCTAACACTCATAACATCCCCTTGGCCATTTGCCATGTGGGGAATAGACTTGGTCAGGCCACTCCCGACGACAAGAGGAAAGTTTAAATACCTCGTCGTCGCTGTGGATTATTTTACTAAATGGGTGGAAGCTAAACCTCTTATTGATATGACTTATGAGAAGGTATATCAATTTATTTGGAAGAATATCATTTGCAGATATGGTCTTCCCCATGCATTCATTACTGATCATGGAACCCAATTTGATAACGAGGAGTTCGCTGTATATTATCATCAGTCAAACATTTTGAAAATCCACTCGGCACCAGGCCATCCCCAGAGCAATGGACAAACTGAGGTGACGAACAGAACGCTGCTGAACGGTTTGAAGAAAAGACTGGATGATGCGAAGGAAAATTGGATCAACGAGATACATTCTGTACTGTGGGCTTATCGTACTACACCACGAGCAGTAACAGGAGAATCTCCATACATACTGGCATTTGGAAGTGAAGATGTTATACCTGTCGAGCTAGGCCTCCCAACACACAGAGTGCTGAATTTCAATTCTCCTGTCAGCAATTTGATGAGAAGATTAGATTTGGATATGCTCGAGGAAGTTAGAGAAGAAGCAGCAATCAGGAATGCTGCTTACCAGCAACGAACAGCTCTGTTCTACAATAAGAGAGTAAAGAAATGTGATTTAATAGAAGAGGACTGTGTGCTAAAGAAAGTGATTCAAAAACACAACAAACTGGAAGCTAACTGGCATGGACCCTACAGAGTAACAGAAGTTGTTCGCCCAGGAACTTATAGGATTGAAACCTTAGAAGGAAAGGAGTTTAAGAATGCATGGAACGCAGAGCATCTGCGTAAATATTATCAATAGTTCAATCCTTATGTAATTCGGTTTTCTTCGATATGAATAAAGCTTTGGATGTTTTACCCAATACTCTCCTTTTGTTGAAATTTTTTCGGAGTATTAGTGCTACACACTATGCATCAAGTTCAAAATAAAATCCTACCAACTACGGTTGGTCGGTAAATAAAACCCTACCAACTACGGTTGGTCGATAAATAAAAACCCTACCAACTACAGTTGGTCGGTTTACGAACTACGATTGGTCGATAAATAAAAACCCTACCAACTACGGTTGGTCGGTCTACCAACTACGGTTGGTCGATAAATAAAAACCCTACCAACTACGGATTGGTCGGTCCACTAACTACGGTTGGTCGATAAATAAAAACCCTACCAACTACGGTTGGTCGGTCTACCAACTACGGTTGGTCGATAAATAAAAACCCTACCAACTACGGTTGGTCGTTCTACGATAAATAAAATCCCACCAACTACGGTTGGTTGGTAAATAAAACCCTACCAACTACGGTTGGTCGGTCTACCAACTATGGTTGGTGGATAAATAAAATCCCACCAACTACGGTTGGTCGGTCTATCAACTATGGTTGGTCGATAAATAAAATCCCCTAACTACGGTTGATCGAGGAATAAAAGTTCACCAACTCCGGTTGGTCGGTAAATAAATATCTTAATAAATTCTAGTTGGTCGGTAAGCCAATTACAATCATCTCCAGTTGTTTAAATTAAACAGGATCATGTGATAAAGGACGTTTTATCACATAAAGACCAAAGATTGATAAATCACTGCAATAAAATAAGCAACCAACAAGAAAAAATATTCTACAAATTATTTAGAAGAAAATGAAATGACAAAAGGCAAATTTTCATTCATACTAAGTAAAATTACAAATGACGTGAGAAATGTATTACCAAAAATTTTCATTCAAAACCAGAAGGATTACATATGCTGTGGAAAGTAGAAATTATTACATAAAATCCTATTCTATTGGTTTCTTCCCTTTTGCCTTTGAAATAGGTTCTACACCAGCAGGAGGATTGTCTAAGGTATAAGGGGAATTTATGAAATTCAGATCTCGAAGCATTCGAACATTCATCACTGATGGTCGATCAAGCAGACGATCAGGGCGAGAAACATCAACGCTGGAATGAAGATTGTAGTTGCAGAGATATTTGGAGATTAAGCACTGAGGGATTGCCCGAGCAGAAATCCAGCTCATATCAAGTTTAAAAGGTGGCACGGGCAACTCGAGCAATCCAGGGTTATGATAATCCCATAGATAATGGCCCTGCTCCAATTTTAATACACCCAGTGCATTCAACCATCCTTGTTTATAACCCTCATTATTCGCTTGCTGGATTTTATCATCGAGATGGTAGAGGGCTTCATTATAGCCAGCCATCCAAAACTCTCTAGGCTGTTTGTGGAATTGGTAAGTCAACCTTTCCACCTGCTCGTGGAGATTCTTCACAAAAATTTCTTTATTCTCCAAGACGGATCCTTGTGTGGAAAGTTGCTCGTTAAGGTCCAGAATCTTCTTGGACATCTCTGCCAAAGCTTTATTTTTCGCAACCAACTGAACTGCTTGATTTTCCAAAGATGCTTGAGTTCTCGCCTCTTCAGTAGTTACCCGAGCAGCCCTTACTCGTCCCCGAGAAGCTCTTGCTCGTCCGTGAGCAGATGTAGAGGGGCCCAACCTCTTTAAAGTTTCCAACTCGTCTCTCAAATTGGCATTTTCAATCTCCAGAAATGAGAAACCTTCGTCATTGACAGGGACCAAGGCTCCCGAGGTAGATGCTGCAGATTTTAGTTGAGATATTTCTCCTCGCAAGTTGTTGTTTTTCCTGCTCCAGTAGTTTTACGATCTGCCTATGCTCTTCTTCCTCGGTCTTCAAAGTCCTCTCCTTAAAATCATAAGCAGTGACTAACTTATCATATCCTTTGTCAGCATTTAGTTGCTGATAATTTTTCTCATATCCCTGATGCAAAAGGGCAGAAGATTCCTTGTATTGTTGCTGAAGTTCCTCGATGATACTCTGGAGATCTTCAATCATCTCGTAATAAGCCACATTATTGGCAACAGCTCGGTCGAGTAAGCATTTCAGATATTGGTAAGCTTCCACTGCTCGTTCAGAGGCATCTGAGCCCAGGATATCAAAAATTTATGATTCATCCAAATCTGTATGGCCAGCTTTGAAATATTCATTATATTTTTTCATCAACTCAGTATTGTGAGCTGACAAGAGTTCCATCCTGGATATAAACTAGCAAAGAGAAGTAATAAATAGGATTAATAAATGATAAAGGCAGAACAAGACAAAGAAAGTCAACATGAATAACAAAAACTCGAATTTTTATTCATCAAAAGACAAGTACAAGGTTCAGGGTTACATTCAAAAGATATAATAAAATTAAAGCCCGAGCAACTTTACACCTTCTCCTTGTGTTTTGCGACTTCCTCGGAAGGCTGAGATGAGGAGGTTGGCTGCTCAAAAAATATTAGCAGTTGCTCGACAAAGGTACTGGTAGATTGAAGCTACTTGGTAGGAGTAATAGTTGGTTGGGGCTGCTCGTAGCGAAGTTCAACAGTAGGGACCTGATCCCCAACCATCATTGAAGATTCTTCAGAGGTAGCTTCATCCTCTTCTTCTTCGCCAGGGGAAGGAGGAGGACCGTGAACATGACGTTAAAATAGCTCAGAACACTCTGAGACCTTTAACTTTCCATCTATCCCTGAAGAATTTGAGGCTAGCAAAATCCAATTGAGAGGATATGACAGTTAGGCCTTTGTTCCAACCTTTGTCCCAACCAGTTTCCTTTTCACCTTCTCCGAGGAAATTTTCTCAGATAGAAGTTCCTCGGCAGCTTTTAATTTCCTTTCTGCCTCTTCCTTCTAACGATCAGCTTCACGGAGTTTGCCTAGTTCCTCTTCAGCAGTTTTAAGCTTGGTCTCAAGCTCTCCAGCATTCTTGAGCTTTTCTTCAAGCTCTTTAGTTTTTTTCTTAAACTCTTTCATTTTCCTCTCCAACTCCTGAGAGGCCTCCACATCTTTTTCTCTCTCTTGCTCAACGGACTTCAGTTGCCTCTCCCAAGCAACCTTATCTTCTTCATATTTCTGACAATAATCCTTTAAGGATTGAGTCAGACCTACAAAAGCCTCCTCCACACCTCCCGAGGAGCTCGAAGCTTTAAGAGATTCATCCTTTTTCAAAATAGTATTGAAACATGTTACCAGCTGATAAGAAAAATAACTTTGAGTCAGTACAAGAATAGAACATTGAAAAATGAAAGTTTAGATTAGTAATACTTACTGAGGCAATATGTTGAGCTGCCAAGGTAGTAACCCTATCCCGAGAAAGAGTGTCTTCAAGGCCTTGGATTTCTGGGATAATTCAAGACTTCACAGAGCCCATGGCAGAGCTCGGAGCAACAAAAGTGGGAACACGACTTCCAACAGTTAGAGGCTGAGAGATGGATTCAGCCAATTTATCCGAGGATCTTTTCTTTAATTTCCTCGTGGGAGCAGGAATATTCTCGACCAAGGATGTTGTCTTGGTCGGTGATATAACTATAACCTCGCTGGGAGGAAAAACAGCTACAACCTTGCTCGGAGCCACAGGGGGATTCTCAATAACTTTCTTAGCAGCAGCAGGAGGGGGTGCATAAACTTTTCTTGTCCCTTCCTCTGGGACATCCTGCTTATTTCTCTTTGCCTCTACATTGGCAGAGTCTGATTTGTCAAAGTATGAAGGAGAGTCAAAGTATGAAGGAGCTCTTCTTCTCTTCATTCTGTCACTGAGAGGAATATTTGATTCAGGAGAGGAACCTTCAGAAGCTGGTGCTGGTTCTAAGTCACTTATTACTGGACAAGCAGTAAAAGATGAAGTGTAACTCTTATACTGCAATAAGTACGAGGCTGATCTGATATATTTGTCAGCAACAGTTTGGGGCAAACTCCAGATAAGTTTCAAGTGCTTCAAATTGACATCAGTTTCTTTAGGGGATTTCTTTTTGCTATCAACTGCAAATAAATAAAAATTAAAATGTCAATGACGTATTTTATTAAACACAAAGAAAACATAACTTCAAAAATAAAATAAATAAAAATAACCTATCCCATTGCCATAGGGAGGGCATCTAGGACCCTGATACACATCATCTCCATTTAATGGAGCATGTTGCCAATTTTTCATAACAACCCCATGCTCGAAGTAATCCCTGTTGGCATCGGGGAGATTGACAACTAAAGCCCTATTTAAAAACCTGGTTTTTAAATAAAAAATGCTATCACTAACAACCCATCTATAGCAAAGCATAATTTCGGGAATTCCTAAATGGGTTCCATGAATCTGATTTAACCTATGGACTCCATTAACTATTCTCCAGGTATTCGGAGCTATTTTTGCAGGTACCACGTCAAAATATTGACAGAATTACAAACACAAGGGGTTTAGAGGAAAAGAAAAGCCACATTCAGCTACAAAGAGACTGGGGAACCAATGTCCCTAAGCCAAACGAAAATAGTCAGAAGGCTCAGAAAGCTCTTCCAATATGACCCAGGAAGGAATAGAAAAATCAGAGCAAAATTTATCAAGTGACTCAACAAGGTAAACTTTGATGAACAAAAGAAATAAAAGAGAAGGAAGAAGATCTTACAGGAAAAAGATGAATGAGGTGACAACGAACAATGGAAGAAACAAACGCACAAGACATAGAAGAAGTGAAGAAGTTCTAAAGATGCAGATTTGAAAAAGTAAAAGACGATCGAGTTTTCTGAAGTGTGTTTAAATACTTTACCTCGAGAATGGAGAAAAGCAATGATTACCAAGATGGACGATTGCGTATTCGGCGGCTAAAAAGAAGAAAATGGCACGAAACACGAAGCGGTTATTAAAATTCAAAATACTTTAAAAGGCCTGATACTATGTACTCACAAAAGGAGTTATGTACAACGAACGATTGTTTGAAATTCATACAGTTTAGGCAGCATAAATGTTCCATACTTTTCTTTAACATCAAACCACGAAGCATTGGGGGCTTCTGTTGATACTAAATCTAGTCTGCTGACGTGGACCAATTATGTGAAGACACGTGTCAATCTACATGGCACTCGCGAACATTTTTGACAACACCTTGACTCCGAGGAACTCAACCTCCCCGACCAACTCAGGCACTCCGAGCAGCAAGTGTTCTTCGAGGAACTTTATTGTACCGAGCAACTTAGGCGGTCCGAACAGCTCATGCGGTCCGAGCTTCACCTCGTACAGAGCATTTATAACCGGATAATTAAGAGGATTGAATGCGCATTAAATGCGAATTATTATCATACAGACGTACACGCCTATTGGACAGTTATGTAATACTCTCACGCATGTACAGCCTCAATGGTATAAATACATTGTAAGCTCCTCATTAACAGGGGACTCGAAATTTCTTGGTAAACCCATTATTGAGAATTCTGCAAACAGTCATCAATAACACAAACAGTGGATGTAAGCCATTCTTTCAAGGCTGAACCACTTTAAAAATCTCTTGTCTTATTTATTTTTTATATGTGATTAAATAATTATATATAATCTAATTTTTTACATCAACACGTATGATCATTTTGAGTGCACCAATGTGTCCGAAAGGGTCGAGATAGTCAGAAAACACTAGTTGGGGTTTAGTTTGAGTCCCGGGGCATTTTAGGCCTAACTGGCAACCCGGGAGAGTATTTTAGTCATTTTGACTTTTTGAGGAATAGTAACCCACGAATTTTAGACTGATGATATCAGCCAACACTTGAGTCCCTTAGGGTTTCACAACCAAAAATCATAAACGACAGTTAGAGAGGAAGAGAAGAAAGTTCCCAAAGAAGAAACCACCCTAGAGGCTTTTGCACCACCGTCACCACCACCAGATAGATCGGAAAGAGAGGATCACTCCCATACCGTCTGCTTCAAAGGATTAAAATATTTATTTTCCACGCAAGTGATTTATGTTGCAAAGATTTATGGCATATGTTCTACATGAAAAATTAGATTTGAAGACAAATTATAAATAATTGTGATAATGTGAAATTGGAGACTAAATCATGATCTTGGGTAGGTTTGCATGTAGTGGACCTTCTGGAATCATTAAGTGAAAGAATTATAAACTAAGACTTGGGAAATCATGAAGTTAAATTGAGGTTTATAATGATTTTTGAAGAGATGATGAAAAACTAGGGTTATAGCATTATTATTGACTTCTAATCCAAGAAATTGATATTTTGTGATGTTTTGATGAATCTTGAACGTTAAGACTGGTGTAGTAATGTTGGTTTCATGATTAGTATACTCATTTGGGAGTTTGGGATGTTGTAATGTGATTTGGAGGTGTAAAAGTGGTAGAATCCCGTAACTGTTAAAGGAATTCTGGGCAGATAACTGCTTGATCGATCGATCGATCCAAGCATGTCGATCGATCGACCCCCTTGGAAAAAGTGAAGTATTTTCCTTTGTATAATTGAATAACTTCCAACCTTTAGCACTCTTTAGTGATGATCGATTAAGCACATTGGTACTTAAGGAAGACCAGTAGGATGGTGTTTGAAGCCCAAAAAATTATTAGATTTAATTGAGGTTAAGTGGTAGACTTTCGAATATCCGACTAGTGAGGTACGATTGTAAGTTGTGAGAACCTGAATATATTTTTCTCCAATTATAATTTGAGGTTAAAGACTAAAAGGGGGAAACTTCAAATACTGAGATAACCTTAGATACTAGCGAGAGACTTAGTAACCTTTTTGGGATAGGGTATGTACTCGGAGCTATACGTCGAGAATTATCGCATTAAAATCTATTGTGTAGAATAAATGGGACGATATTATTATATGTGTGAGACATACGATATGGGGCTGGAATATACCTATACTAAAATGATGATTACCTAGTTGTGTGAATACCTATTATATGGATGATTATGTGTATGACATACCTACCATATTTTCTATCACGGGAGGTTGATTTTAGGGAAAGGACCGTCTTATCTTTGTGTGCCTTCGGGGGGGGGGGGGGGGTTAGACTGGTACCTTAAGGACATAGGACTATTAATGACTTATTTGTGAGTTGATAAGTCAGCTGACCATGGGAGCGTAGGTATGTGCATGACCTATGGGTATGTGAACTATGTTCGCCTCCACTATGTGTGATTTGTATTGAAACGGTTCCTGAGTGATTCGGAACACGTGATCCTTATGTACGAGATGTACCGGGATTCGATAGCAGAGTATGCGTGCACCGCGGCTTAGCCTAGGGGTGCCATATATGTATATATGTAATATGTACTTGTGACTGATTCACCACTACTTAATAGATACGAATAATTAAGGAATTTAATGGAGTTAAGAACAATGCAGACTTAACTAATACTTGAGCTAAGTACTCTGATTATTGAATGTGTGAGTTGTGAATATATTCTATTTAAATAAAATGGGTGGCATCTAAAGTAAGAACCGTCTAGATAGGGGTAGCATAGACTAGACAGGTAGTGGTGTAACTAGGTGGAATTTAAAGGATGCGTTAGGAGTGCACAATAGTTGAGGGGTGAGGATCTCAAGTGAGGGCACGTGACTAACATGTTTAATATATGTGTTGTTTAATATTGTAATTTAAACACTTGCAGTTTTAAAAATATTTTCACCTCCGGCTCTGACCTGTTTGCTTCCAAATCTATTTTGTTTTGTAAAGCCTTTTAGATGCCCAGCCACAGGGACACCAAGCATAGAAGTTCCATTCTGAGGACGTGTTGTAACTGCTGTGGAAGCTACAGAATCTCGATCTTAGACGCCTCCATATTTATCCTTCGTTCATTCAGAGTCATTTGTATCAGTTAGGGCATGCCACCCATTCTTATTTAGAGGTTGTAGTTACAAGCTTTCATTATTTCAAATATTTATTTATTTATTCAGACTCTCGTATTGGGATTTTATTTACTTTGGTATTATTATTATTGAAGTGTTTACTCCAGACTCAGTTTATTTCATTTCGTTGGCTATTCATATGATATTGTTTATGAGATTGATGTATGGTGATTTACTTACTTAGTTATTTGTTAACTTAATTAATAAAATTTGACATCTCTCTTTTTAAATATTAGGTGACTAGTAATTAACTAAATGTTTTCGACAGTGATGCTAAGACTAAACCAACTTGATATTCTGTATTAATGTAATAAAGGAGTAGCTACCCGGTATTTAATTAGTCGGGGTGTCACATGATGGTTGTATTACGTGACATTTGTGTGAATGTTGTAGTATACTAGTACGTATATAATATGAGTAGATAATTATATATAGGATTAATACATAACTGTGAATGTATTTCTTTTATAACTAATGTGAAAGTTATATGACTGAAAATGGGTCTCCTATATAACTAGTGTGAACGTTATATGATTTAATCTAGTTGAACCGATTAATAAGTGAGTAGATACGTTAATCATCAAAGTAAGAATGTTCGGGTTGGAGTAGTACGACAGACAAAGGTGTAATAAGGCTAGTTAGGAGGGGAATCATAACTAGTGAGGTTAAAAGGCAAGCATAAGGTGTGCACATTAGATGAGGGGTGACTTATACCTCAAGAGAGTGCGACACTAGCTTAAATATGAAACGTGTGCATTCATATTTAATTAATTGCAATTTAACTGCTTACTAAATATTTTCAAAACGTTTTACTTGGGCTCTGACCCGTGAAAAAAATCTTTTCCAAAATCTTTTAGGTGTCCATCCACGGTGACGCCCAGCTTAAGGATTCTATCCAGGGATGCGTAGTTGCAGCTCGTGTGGAAGTTGCAGGACTTTGCTATAGACACCTCATTTCAGCATTCATTTGGGCATGTCTCCCTCAGATTTAGCATTCAGTTTATTTATTTGACCTTGTGTATCCAGTTTATTATTTTAGTTTATTGTTGAACCGATAGTTGATTCAGTCTTCTTTATTCATATAATTTATCTGCGATTGGATTTAACATCAATTTGTGTGGATAGTGTAATTATTTTTTATTTCGCATGTCGTAAATTAACGAAAGATAAAATTTGAAACCGGTCAATTTAATTACTATGTGGTTAGTAACCTTAAAAATATTTTCCACGGTGATGCTAATGTAACACCCTGTAATTATGTGCATTTATATACTTAATTAATTCGGGTAAATTTTAAATTACTTGTGTGTCGTAATTTAATTTAATTAATTATGTTACTATTTATTTAAATATTAATCGGGAGAGTGATTGGTTAATATTTATGGAATTTATACTACTAAGTGAATAGTAATAAATTATTACATCATAACGTGTACTAGTGACGTGATATTTATTTATCTCAATAGGGAGTCAGGTATAGACAAATTTAGGTTTGAGATCGAAATTTTTATGAACTAATTCGGATGTTAATTCCGAGTTCACGATTGAGTCCGGATGGGCCGAGAAAGTCGAAAAAGTGTACCCGGAGGTGATAAATGGGTCACAGGATATTTTTGGGCATAATTGGGCCCCATAGGAGTATTATGGTCATTTTAATTAGGCCCATATGGCTAAAAACGGAATTTGGAGATAAAAACCTAAGTTTAGGAGTTGTGGGCATCCATAAGACAATTGAGAGAAATCTAAGAACGCAGAGGAACAAAAGAGAGAACTCCTTGGAGCCAAAAAGAAAGAACAAGGAAGGTGTTCTTCAACAAAGCAAATCTCTATATCAAAGGATTAATCAGACTCTACGAATCATAAGGCAAGTGGTTAAACTTGCTTTTATACAAATTATTGATTTCAATTCATATCATAGTAGGTGTTAAAAACATGATTTTGGGTTGGGTTGATACAAATTGGTTTTTTAAATTTGTGGATGTTACGAATCAAGTTTTGGGGGTTTATATGATAGGGCATATGAATCCATATTATACTGTGAAGAATTTGTAAGATTAGAGATCTTTTTATTGCAAAAGTTGTGGAAAAATCATTTAGACTCATGTCTTTATATACAATTGGAGATATAAATTGGGAATTAAAGATTTTGGGATTTGTGTTGATTCGTAAAACTTACTGTGTAAATTCTGGGTAAGAAATGTTTTAAGGTCTTGTTAATGGTAGATGACTGATTCTGGATGAAAAGAGGGCTCAAACGACCAGGACTCTGGTTCGAACGACAGTGATTGTAGTTCAAACGACATCACTTGTCGTTCGAATGACATCGTTTCTTGTTCGAACGAGATGGCAAAATTCAACCCATTTTTGGTTTTTACTGTACTGATCGACCTGGGTAGGAATTTAAGGGATAATTAGGTACAGTAAGGAAGTGTCTTAAATCTGGGATGGTTTGGGATTTTAAGAACAAACAGTATGAGGTTGTTTTATATTTAATGTGAGAGAGACATTAAGGTTAGAATTAATTAATAAGTGTGTGTCAAACTTATTAAGGGAATTTGGTCATTTGAATTCTGAATAATAATCGGGCCAAGTGAGCGAGTCCGGGCATATTGGTTGAGTGACGCCAAGGTATTTAATTAACTATTGTGAGGAATAGATTAATTTAGGGTCGGACCATAGACTCGGGAATGTAATAAATTAATTAATGAGTAAATTAATTAAATTAGAGTCGGACTATAGACTCGGGAATGCTTAGGCTAAGTGTTATGGACATTGTACACAATAAAGCCGATATTAAACTTAAAGTATACATACAGTAGTGTGATAATATATATATTGTGTGTGCTTAAATATCAGTGATTAGATATTTATTTAATTTATATACTCTAGTGCTTTCGGGGGAGGTTGCGCGATATGGGTGAATCCCCTAGCTTGAGGAGTATGGTGAGTATATCCCCAGGTCATAGCGTCTGTTATATGGGTAAGGGGCTTATCTCACTTTCAGGAAGGAAATATGACCGCCTCCATTACGTTTATTCATTACGTTCCGATTCGGCGGACCATAGTTGTCTCGGAACTCCAGGTGGGACTGAGTAGCCTGGGTTGATAACACTTTAGAGAATACATCCGGTGAGTTATTACTCGGGAGGATGGGTTATTAATATATTCGACATATATGTGAATGTTGTAATATGGTTTTACGTATATAATGTGATAAATAGTTATATACGGGTAGTTAAACATATGAAGTAAATTGTAGTAATTATATAACTAGTGTAAATATTGTATGGACTTAAAGGAAAGATAATTATTTAATTTAAAGTGATGAGTAACTTATATATATCTGATTTCAAACATACTCGGGCTAGAGTAGTACGTTAGGAGAGAATTATGTCAAGTATATAGTTCTGGGTAGAAAAGTAGGTGGGATATAAAGAAAGCGTTAGGCGTGCACAATAGCTGAGGGGTGAGTCTGTCCTCGAGGGAGTGCTACACTAGCCTAAATATGAAGCACATTCATGCATTTTTAAATTTCTTTAATTTATTAACTTGCTAAATATTTTTAAAATATTTTGGGTTCTAACCCTTGCTATAAAATATTTTCAAAACCATTTAGGTGTCCAGCTATAGGAACGCCAAGCCTAAATTCATTCCAGGGATTCGCAGCTGCAGCACATGTGGATATTGCAGTATTTGGATAGGCACCTCTATCTTTACTATTCCTAGTGTAGGGATTCACATCAGTTACTTTGAGCATGTTGCTCCGAGTTTTATCTAGTTATTTTTATTTTTGATTGTATGGGATTTATTATCTGTTATTTACGTTGGTTTGGATTTAGCCGATGGTTTATTCGGCAAGACTTTTTATTATGTGATGATTGGTTCTATTAGCATTGAATATGTTATTTTATTTTCGTACTTATTTTTGTCTTGGATTAATAAAGATGAAATTTGGCACCAATTTTTTGAATACTAGGTGGTTAGTAAGTTTTAAAAAAAAGTTTTTGATGGTGATGCTAAGAATGAACCATATGAGGCTCCTGTTTTTAATTTGATATAGGACTGATCACCCGATATTTTATTAGGCGGGGTGTCACAGCTAAGAATGTGCCAGATGGGACCAACGTTTTTTTTTAGTAAAGGGTTGACCACCCGATATTTTAATAGGTTGGGTGTCACAAAAGCAAAAAATTGATCAACTTTCGTCCGAGTTAGCAGAAGTTGTGAGTCACAAAGATGAGATACTTTTTGAAGTCACGGGACCCGATAAACATAGTCATTGTCGAACATACGGGCACAAATTATCCTCGACTGATGTGCATGGCACTAAGAGATTTAAGGTTATTTAGAAAGATTATGAGAACCTAAGAACCGAGATAGGGTTAGAGATTCGATCTAAATTTGAGGTTAGAATTTACCATTTAGAGGCTCAATTTGTATGATGCATGCACACATAGCAACCTCCCCTTCTTTAATATCTAAACAGTTTAATGATTATAATTATGTACCTTTTGTGTTTAATTAAATATACATGTCTCTTTATACACTAATATCAAACTATGTTAAAACAAGCTCCTCGATCTTTCAATGTGCCACATGATTCTCCTTTGTAGCCTTGACAAGAATTAGAGGAAACCAACAAATTGATTTATTCTTTATTGGCACCGCAAATAAATAACCGTTTATCTCAAACTCGAGAGGTAAGTATATAACT
Organism: Sambucus nigra; assembly: GCA_949130495.1. Classification (NCBI taxonomy): domain Eukaryota; kingdom Viridiplantae; phylum Streptophyta; class Magnoliopsida; order Dipsacales; family Adoxaceae; genus Sambucus; species Sambucus nigra. The sequence continues at coordinate 313,912,921 of OX422211.1, read as the reverse complement.
TTTCAAAAATACCCTTTGAATCTCAAGAGGTTAATGACTTTGTAATTATATACCTTTTGTGTTTAATTAAATCTACATATCTCTTTATATACTAATACCAAATTATGTTAAAATAGGCTCCTCGATCTTTCAATATGCCACATGATTCTCCTTTGCAGCCTCAGCAATAATTAGAGGAAACCAACAATCCGTTTTGACCTTTATCAGCACCGCAAATAAATAATCATTTAGCTCAAACTCAAGAGATAAGTATACAACTTTTCAAAAATCCAATTTAAACCTCAAGAGGTTAATGACTATATAATTATATACCCTTTGTATTTAATGAAATATAAATGTCTCTTTATATACTAATATCAAATTACGTTAAAATAGGCTCCTCGATCTTCCAATGTGCCACATGACTCTCCTTTGCCGCCTCAAGAACAATTAAAGGAAACCAGCAATCCATTTCGACCTTTCTCGGCACAGCAAATAAATAACTATTTAGCTCAAACTCGAGAGGTAAGTATACAACTTTTCAAAAATACGATTTGAACCTCAAGAGGTTAATGACTATATAATTATATACCTTTTGTGTTTACTTAAATATACATACCTCTTTATATAGTAATGTCAAATTATATTAAAACAGGATCCTCGATCTTCCAATGTGCCACATAATTCTCCTTTGCAACCTCAACAACAATTAGAGGAAATCAACAATCTGTTTCGACCTTTATCGGCACCACAAATAAATAACCATTTAGTTCAAACTTGAGAGGCAAGTATACAACCTTTCAAAGATAAAATTTGAATCTCAAGAGGTTATTGACTATATAATTATGTACCTTTGGTTGCATTCATCATTTGAAAGTAATAACTTCGTCCAATGGTGATATTTGGTTGCTGATTTATTTATTTTTCAGTGTGTTTAATTTTTAGGATGGCTGAAAAACAAATGAAACTCTGCCAAAATTTTGCTAGAAATTTGTTTCATTTTATATTAAATTTACATATAGAAAGCTAATAACCACTTTGGTTTATATTGACTCATTTAAATTGAGTTTATATCATTAGTTTTACACGATAGTTGAAAAGTTCATTTCATGGCCTTGGACTGATGTAATTTGATTGTTTGATGTAGATTGAAAATGCTCAACATCTGGCACCCGAGGCTCCCAAGATTGTTATTCATCTTGGTCAACAAGTGGGTTCAGTGTGAATTAGAACTGTTTTCATTTTTGGTTGAGAAAGTGAGATTTGGTTGCATTCATCATTTGAAAGTAGTAACTTCGTCCAATGGTGATATTGGGTTATTGATTTATTTATTTTTAGTGTGTTTAATTTTTGGGAGGTCGAAACAAATGAAACTCTGACAAAATTTTACTAGACATTTGTTTCATTTTGCTAAGTATTTCTTATTCTTATTTGTAGATAAAATCATCAAAAAAGATGAAGAATTACCATCACCAATAAAAGATCCTGAGCAGTGGGGGTGGAAAGGTAATTCGCATGTGAATATAGTAAATAGTAATTTAAGTTATTAAGTTATGTTATTTATTTGTGCAGCTGATAATATATAACTCCATTTTTTTATAGGCAAAAATTATAGACCTCGTTGCTCCTAGACTTCCAAAAATAGTTGTGGGACATGGATTCATTGTGAGCGACGACCTTTTAAAAAAAGTAGGGGTATGATATTAGGTCAGTACTTTTGGTCAATATATATTGAGAAGATATTTATACCAAATGAACACGTACCTAGATCTTATGAAATACTTGCACACTTGGAGATGCCTATCACACAATCGTAGTGTGACATATTGCTAATGTAATAATTTTTATTTTTATTTTTTAATTACTTAAAATATCTAAATAATTTCATATTAGTGACTGAATGTTGATTTTAATTTATGTAGGTGGAAGAGGAAGTTTGATCTTCATGAACAAGACTAGACTTATGGAGGTTCTTTTTTTCCCAACCTTTGTCTCTTCCATTTTTGGACATCATTAAATGACATTATATTTTGATAGGATATTTTTGTTCCAAGTTCAAATATCTTTTATGTAAGGTAAATGCTATTTATTTTATATTAATGACATTTTAATTTTATTGCAATTGTTTAATTTAATCTTAGTGTGTGAAATTGTTTTGCATATATATGTTATTTTTACCAACTTATATATATGCAGTGTTTTTATAAATATTACAATGTAATTTTAACAACAAAGAAATATGGTAAAATTATATATGTTGTAAACCATTTTCTCATCATTCCACAATCATTTTTCCCGACATATATGTAATGCCACAAAAAACATATCTAACAATTTCATAAAGTCGCAAAAGATTTTTTTGGGACTCTTTAAATAGCATAAAATTCTCTATCCGATAAATCTCGTAAAAAAACTCATTTTTGCGGCATTTTTATAAAAAAGATAGTCCAATTATCGCCAACTTTTCATGACATTTATAAAAATGTCGTTAAGCTTTTACGACATTGATCTTTGCTACACTTACTCAAATGCCGAGAAATTTACCGTAAAAAGTTTTCTTAGCATTAATGGTGCCTTTCTTGGCATTTAAGTAATGCCAACAAAAAAAATCTTGTAGTGGCTAAAAGCCCTCTTCGAGTCATCTCCCCACCCCAGCCCTACTACAGACTTCATTAAGGACCCTGTTGATGCCGATAAGATAACATTAATGCTATTTACAGATAAATATGAAGGTATGAAGATGATGATTGAAGATAAAATGGTGATCACATCAAACACATAAGAGACAAAGGTTTTTAAAGTGGTTCGGCTATGAATAAAGCCTACGTCCACTGTTATTTTATTCCCAGGGGTTTACAATATCACAATATGGTGTAGAGAGAGAGAGAGAGATGTGTATCTTGTGTATGGTGTCTCTTAGTTGTCCGTCCCTTTGGCTAAGGGAATACATGTATTTATAGTGATGGGAGTTAAAGAGATACAATGTCTTTATACATTCAGACATTTATATCTATATACAATGAATCTAACTGTTGGTCTTCTAGGATGGTTGATCTTCCTTGAGTTGCTTGGTATGCCATGTGTTGGTTGGTATGCCGACCAACTCTCCTCGGGTGCCGACTAACTCTCATTGGGTGCCGACTAAATCTTCTCGGGTGCCGAACAAGTATAAATATTGCCACGTAGGATGACAGGTGTCCTTTTCTGATTGGTCCTCGTAGATGGAGAATTTTTGCGTCAACAGAAGCCCCCAATGCTCCATGCTTGATGGTTCACTGAAAGGATGGAGTATTTATTCTGCAGTGTTGCTCGGTGCTAGTGAAATTCTTGATCTTCCTTCTTGATTTGTTCAACATAAAGTGTATTATCTCCCGGACGACATATGATGCAGGCTGATCGATGGTTGCTAATCTTTTTTTTAAGGAACTCTGTTCGACGTGTGCTATGTATCACCCCTGGGAATTTGGATGCAGCCATGCCATAGTATGAAGCTTGTAGCTTGTCATAATCTTCAAGTATGTTGATTGGTTTGCTAGCCGACCAACTACCTCCTATGCCGAGCAACTGAGTGCTAACTTCACGTTCTTAATTTTTCTGATTTATGCTCCTCTGAATACTTTGTCGAGTAACATACTAGCTTTTGAACCCAACTCTTCAATCTGATTAGTACCAAGCTAGTGGTGGACTTTGAAACATTTTCATACAACGTCTTCTTTAATGTTGGTCGGGACAGTAGTAGTAAAGATCAAAGTTCATACAACTTCTTCTTCAATGTTGGCCGAGACAAAATTAGTAAAGATATCAATGTTGTAGATGCTGAATCTAACTACTGAACTTCAATAGCATGTGCATAATAACTCCTGAATATGCCTCCTGAACTTCAATAGCAAAACTAACTCCTGAATATACCTCCTGAACTTTAATAGCAAAACTAACTCCTGAATATGCCTCCTGAACACCTGAATATGCCTCCTAAACTTCAATAGCACAACTAACTCCTGAATATACCTCATGAACTTCTTAATACGCCTCCTGAACTTTAATGGAAAAAACTAACTCCTGAGTAAAAACAACTCCTGAATGATGATTGGTCGGGGCCCCGACCTTATAAGTTTGTGGAGTTGAATTTGATGCTCGACTGCTTGATGTTATAAGAGTGTGCCACCGAATGAACAACTATATTTGTAATATAAGCCCCCAAGTGTGGAATATGAACTTTGAATGCTTTCTTGGCCTTGAAGTATGTTGGTCTTACTAGAAAAATAAGGCCGAGGAAATGTTCCCTGAAATGACTCCCCGAGATCTTTGCATGTTTGCATTTTCATTTTCTTAGAAATACTTTGTAAGATGCTTTCCTTGTTGTTTGTTGTTGAATATATATATGTATATATCTGTAGAATGAAAAATTGCCCTGTTTTGCATAGAAAATGGAACTTGTTCCACCTGCTGCTTAATTATAGTGACTTGTCACTCTTTGGGCCTAAGCAATGGAATGATTTTCATCCCATATTCCTACTTAGTAGTAGTAATCCCGTTAAGATTACCTTGTTTCTTAGACAGTGGATGCCCCGGGAGGTCACCCATCTTCTTGCCTAGTTTGGGGTGTCTCTTGAGATCACCCGTGATGCCAACATTGTTGGTTAAATTTATTGTTACCGACCAACCGAAGTTGGTGGTTGTTGCCGACCAACCGGAGTTGGTGGTTACTGATGCCAACCAACCTTAGTTGGTTTGCTGAATATATATAGAGAAAAGAAATTTCCAGACCAACAGTTCGTTGGGAATAAAATATAATAAATGCCGGAGACCTCCTTGAAGCTGGATATATATGATAATAAATATTTGTCGAGCTCCATGCTAAGATAAATATAGAATATGTATGCAACTAGATATAAAGAATGATTTAGAATAATAATAAACTGTCTTGATGATCTGTCGAGGCAAAATTGCATCATGCCGAATAAGAATAATATCTTCCAGAACATAAGAATAAGGTCGAGTACTTTGTCGGGCCTGAATATAAATAAGAATTACCCCGACCAATTATCCGTTGGGGGTGAAATATAATAAATGTTGTAGTTCTCCTCGGAGCTGAATATGATAATAAGTATCTTGCCGAGCTCCATGTTGAGATGAATAAAGAATATGAATCCCAATGGATATATAGAATAATTTGTGCTTGAGCAGATATCTGAGCAATAATAAAGTCAATAGTGTTTTGCTGAGGTGAAATTTCATAATGCTGAGCAATGATAATATTTTTCAGAAGTTTAAGCTTGTGGCCGAGTAGCCATTTATGCTCGATCGAATATATATATCGGAGCATTAATAAGATTTCCAGGCAATCATGGCCGAATACTCAGTCGAGATCGAAAATTGTACCTGTAAAAAGTAATAACTTGCTCTACCACATGCGTAGGCTGAATTTATTAGTTATCATGAGAATAATCTAATCAATCAAATCAATATATGATATGTATTTGCTCGGGCAATAAGGCAATAAAAATTTTAAAGTATGAAATAATATATGTCAGGTTGATCTGTAGAGGCAAAAATTGCATGATGACGAGCAATAATAATAGTTTCCATAAGTTTAAGATTGTGGCCGAGCATTCGTCGGGATTGAGTCCCTATGGAATTTTAATAAACTGCCCGAACACCTGTCGAAATTAGATCAGATGGTATTGTCATGAGAATAATTATTCATCCAAACAATATATAATGTGTATCAACACAAGGTAATAAAAATTTCAAAATATGAAATAAAATGTTTTGTGCCAAATGTGTGAAGCTTAAGCAAATTTTTATCAAATATGACGCTATAAGGTTTGATTTGGACTTTTTATAAAATAATTTTAATTTTAAGCAGAAGACCAAGTATAAATTGATTTTTAAAATATTTAGCACTCTAGGAATCATTAGAAATTCAGTAAATGCTCAAATATAATTTTTTGGTCTTGAAATATTTTTCACATGAAATTTTTGTGAATTAATAAATCAGAAAATAATCAAGTATGCACTTTAATTTTTCTCCATGCAAATTTTCAATTAGGAGTTTTATGTTTTGAATTAATAAAGGATAAGGATAAGAATAAGGGGATAGTCTTGTCCTTTCGCAACAAAGTAGTGATTTCGTCAAAGTCAAAATGAGAGAAACAAAGGAATCGTCAATTTTCAATTCTGGTATTAGCTTTCTACTGCCTCCGACCAAGGCTGAGATGTTGTCGACCAACAATTGATTTTCCCGACCAACTATATACACGCCGACCAAGAATAGGATGAGATGTTGCCGACCAACAATTGATTTTTTCGACCAACTATATACACGCCGACCAACAACTGATTTTCCCGATCAACTATATACACGCCGACCAAGAATAGGTACATCCGAGTAGAAATAGATGTAGACGATCAACGAATGGGAGCTCGGGAACTCCTCAGACTGCATAATATCCATCGCCGATCATAATGAAATGGATCCGACCAACATTTGATTCCTCCGACTAGCTATATATCGTCGACCAACACAATTGGTGCTGGTGATGTTTATTGTTGTAGTAGTGGTTGCCGACCTGCTCTCCAACAAACATTCGGCCATACTTGCAATTGTGAGGTGCCACGACCTGTCATATATTTATTGACCAGCTTTGTAAATGCCGACCAGTACTGAAATCAGTTTCAAGTGTCGCCGACCATAAAAATTTGACCCTGAGCAGAAAATTTTGGTGTGACCATGAGCTACCTTTTACAGTCGACCTATGCCGGAAGTTTTTCAGCCGTTCTTTGTTGATGATTGGAGTTGGTAAACTGAAATTCGGTGGAGGATTGTTGCCGACTTGATGCCGACCAAGCGTATGAGAACTGCCGAGTAGAAATAGATGCTACCGACCAACAAATAGTACGCCGTGGAGCTCCTCTTGATGTATAATACATGATGCCGACCAACAAATATGTATGGCCGACCAATATTAGATGGTCTGGAGCCTACGGTGACCAACAATTGGTATGTCGACTAACAATTGCCGACCAACAACTGTATAATAGCTGCTAATAAATTTCTGGTACATTAACCCATATCGTCTCCTATCAGTAATAAGGTTCATGTTTTTCTTTCCAGACAAACGACTTTAAAATAATAATCATTGACCACGAGGGTTTCACACTGTGATACACTTGATGAGTTTTTCAAATTGGTCGGAGCTCTGGAAACTATTTTTGTGGATCTTCATTTTTGTTACCAGTTCCCCTAATTGATATAAGGTCTGATATTTTGTCTGAAGAGTTATCATCCGATCTGTTGATGAAGACTTGTTGGAGTAACAAACTGATGCAGTTCCTTATGATAATATAGATCTATGTCCATGTCCGTTCGTTTTCTCCCTTTTGTCAGATGTGAGTAAATAGTTTTTCAGGAGAGAGAAAGTGGTCTTGGATTCCTTTCCTATTTTCCATTTGTGGAGATAAAAATACGATGGATGATAAAAATCATGACGAAATTTATATAAAAAAATCAATCATCGAGACTTATTGACATTAAGTATACGGTTCATAAAAATGAATGAAAAGAGATTTTAAGAGAGAGAAAGTAAATCTGGGTCATAATTTCCAGGAGAAAATTAGTTATTGATTTTAACTTTTCCCATTCTTTGATGAGAATTTGAATAGTCATCAAAGATCTTTCAAAATTCGTTTCAGAATCAATAATGAAAATTATCAAATTTTACCATCATCGTATATACTGGTAAATATAATCATTTTAAATGTTTATTCCATGATATAAAATTTAAACTTGAGAATCAAGTCAAAAGTTATGATTTATGAAATCCACCATTTTACAGAATTCTTAATAAGAATTCTAGGGGTGTTCAAAAAATCGATTGGACCGGCGGACCGAACTGGGCCGAACTGAACCGCCCTATTTTTATCAGTTTTTTTTATCATCGGTCCGATCTAGGTTTGTTTTTTCCAGACCGGTCTAGTTAGTTTGGTCCTCGGTTCGCCACTTTAAATAACCTTTTTGGACCGACCCGGACCGGTTGTTCATATTACTATATATTTTTATTATATTTTTATATATAAAATAACTTAAATAAAGGGGGAGGGTACGACCGTAAATAATAAAAAAAAAGCCTAATGAACTAAACCTAAAAACCTTCCATTCTTTTCTTCATTTGTGCCCGGCCATTTTTCTCTCTAAAGACCTATCCATTCCTTCCCTTCCCTTCTTTTCTTCTGTTCTTTATTTGTGCCCTAAGCTCTTCTCGTCTCCGCTGTTGCCTTAGATCTTCATCTCCGCTGCCACCGCTGCTATCGTCTCTCTCCGCCGTCGCTGGTTCTTTATCGCAGCTGGTAGGGTCTAATCAACTCAGCCTCACTGGCGCAACCTTCCCTCATCGCAACCGCTGGTTCTTTATCGCAACTGGTAGGGTCGAATCGACAACCGGTATAGAACTTAACTAGTACATTTATTAACTGATGCTTTACATACTTTGAAAGTCTTTACATAATGGCTTTTGGACTGATTTTACATACACAGAACTTCTTTACATACACTATGGCTTTTGGACTGATTTTACATACACAGAACTTTGTAAAAAGAGCTCTCCAAAATCAGTGTCACTTTCTATATTATAGATAATATTTTATTCTTATGGTTCTGTATATATGGTAGATAATAATTTATCTAAATTTATCTTATATATTGTAGAAAATGGCTGCTCAAACGGATGAAAATGAAGGTGGCCTTCCCTCTACTCAAGCTGTAATGTAAGGCACAAATCCACCTCTTCAACCCCCTGAAAAACCAGAGGTAAAATCTTAGAAACGAAAATCGTATGCTTGGGATCATTTTACTGAAATTCAAGGTTGCGATCCAAAGAAACGTAGGGCAAAATGTAATTATTGTCCCTCAACATATGCTTGTGATCCAACAAAAAATGGAACTAAAAACATGTTGGCCCATATCTCAAAGTGTAAGAAATTTTCGGGAAGGTGTGATGATAAACAAAAAAAATTATCTTTTAAAAAAGAAGATGGGGAGTGTGTGGGTCTTGTAGCAATTGGTTTTAGTTTAGAAGCTTGTCGTGATGCTCTTGCTAAGATGTTAATCATTGATGAATTGCCTTTTTGGTTTGTTGAGGGCGAGGGATTTCGACAATTTATGAGAATTGTTCAACCAAAATTTACAAAAATCTCAAGTCGTATTACGGTTGCAAGAGATTGCTTAGCAATATATTGGAATGAGAAAGTGAAGCTACAAAGTGATTTAAAGGGTAAAAGAATATGTATCACGACGGACACATGGACTTCCATTCAAAATATCAATTATATGTGCTTCACGACTCATTATATTGATGATGAATGGAAGTTGCAAAAAAAAAGTCTCAACTTTTGCCAAGTCCGTAGTCATAAGGGGGAGATGCTAGGGAAGGTTATTGAATCATTGTTAGTGGAGTGGAGGATTAATACCATTTTTATCGTAACTGTTGACAATGCTAGTTCTAACAATGGTACCATTAAATATTTTCAAAGAAAAACCAAATCTTGGAAAGGTACTATTTTAGAACATGAGTATTTGCTTATACGATGTTGTGCTCATATCTTAAACTTAATTATGGGTGATGGGTTAAAAGAAATGGATGAGTCGGTTGTTAAAGTGCGCAATGCGGTGAGGTATGTGAGGTCCTCCCCGTCTAGGTTGTTGATGTTCAAAATGTGTGTAGAGAAAGAGAAAATTGAGAGTAAGGGTCTGTTGTGCTTGGATGTTCAAACAAGGTGGAACTCCACATATTTAATCTTGGATGCAGTTGAAAAATTTGAGAAGTCTTTTGAAAGGTTAGGAGAGGAGGACAAAAATTATGCTTCATACTTTAATGGAGAATTTGAAATCCAAGAGGATGATGAAGTGAGGGGGAGGGGAAAGGGTGGGAGGACTATCTTAGGGCCTCCTTTGAGTCTTGATTGGGAGAAAGTGAGGGCACTTGTAAAATTTTTGAAGATATTTTTCAATGCAACTTTAAGATTTTCGGGTTCATTATTCGTCGCTTCAAATTTGTTTTTCAATGAGCTTGTTATAATACAAAACAATTTGAACCAATTGAAAAGAAGTGGGGATTATTACATAGCTTCAATGGCAGATAACATGGTTAAAAAAATGGATAAGTATTGGAATATTGAAAAGATAAACTTGTTGTAATTTGTTGCGGTCATGCTTGACCCTAGATATAAATTGGGGTATGTGTCATATTGGTTTGATAGCATGTATGAAAGTAGTGTGGCAAAAGAGATGACAAGGAGAGCAAAAAATGTACTTGTACGTTTGTATGAGTGGTATGGTGACAATAATGTACAAAATGGTTCACAAAATGCATCTCAACGTGACGTCGTTAAATTAGTAGTTGATGGTGGAGATGATGATGTTGATGGGCATGCTTTTTTAGCTATCCAATTTAAAAAACATTTAGAGTCGGGAGATAGTGTAGGGCGTAGTAAGTCGGAGGTGGAGAAGTACTTGATTGAGACTAATGAAGATGCAACCAATAAAAGATTTAATGTTTTAGTGTGGTGGAAAAGTAATTCATTTAGGTACCAAGTTCTTTCTCGTGTGGCAAGGGATGTATTGGCAATTCCAGTGTTTACCCTGGCCTCAGAGTCGGCATTTAGTACGGGGGGAGGTATACTTGATCCATTCCGTAGTTCACTTTCCCCCAACACGGTGGAAGCCCTTGTTTGTACTCAAAATTAACTCAAGTCCTCATCAAAATCAATTAGTCTTAGAGATGCCATGGATGAGGTGGAGCAACTAGAACAATTAGATGGAGGTAACTAACAACTACCATATCATATTAAATACTTTTTTTTTCATGTAAAATATTATTAACTAACATCTTTCATATCATGTTATTATTTCAGATTTGTTGGGAACATAGCCAAAAGTGGATTGACATTATTTGATATGGATGAGCTATTGAGGTAGAGTGAGTAACTAAAAATTTTTTCAAATATATTTTCGCATTTAATTTGGACTATTTTTTATCTATTTGAAATTATTTGTGATGAATTTCAGGTTGATGGAGTTCATTTTGGGCAGTGTTATGGACAATTTTTGGCAATATCGCGGACTTTATTGTGGACATTTCATTTATTTTTTAGCTTTTTATTGTGGACTTTATTATAGACTTGTACCTCATTTTATAGTTTTTGGACAACCCTCTTTATGGCTCTTTCTGGACTGCATTTTATGGCTTTTGGACTGCATTTTGGACAACTCTTTTTACGAGTGATTTTTGACAGTTTGGGCAGCCTTCTATGGCTAATTTTGGATGGCTTAGATAGCCCTTTATGGATAATTTTGGATGTTTTGGACAACTTGCTTATTTGTTTAAATTTGGACAATTTTTTGCTTAAATTTAGACACTTTTTATACTAACATTTACTTTGGACAGCACATCACTTGTGTTAAAAAATGGACATGTTTTATGCTAAAAAATGACAGGTTTTATGCTAAAAAATGGACACTAATTATGTAAAGATTTGGACAAGTGTGGACATTTTTTTAACGTGATTTTCATTTTTTAAATGATTAATTTATTAATCTTAGGACCGACAAGTTAGACCGAACCGATCCTATAAAAAACCGGACCGACAAGGGTCGGGGGACCGATACAATCGGTCCAGTCTTGGTGCGTTTTTTTAGGACCGGTTTAATCGGTCCGGTCTTTAAAAATCCTAAAAATCAGACTGGACTGGACCGCGAACACCCCTAAAGAATTCATCTAACAGTTATGATTTTAAAATCATGATATGCAATATTTTGCAGATAAAAATTAAACAACTAATTTATGTATATAAACATAAAAATCATGATTGAATCAAAAGATGTATTCACAATATATAATTGATTATACATAGAGAAAATAAAAACTTAGCTTTTGATGGAGAACAATGCTTGTAACACTTTCCCACAGACGGCGCCAATCTGTTGATGACTAGAAACGGCATCCATTTTATCTTATCGGCATCAACAATAGATAAAAATGAAGGTATGAAGATGATGATTGAAGATGAAATGGTGATCACATCAAACACATAAGAGACAAAGGTTTTTAAAGTGGTTCGGCTATGAATAAAGCCTACGTCCATTGTTATTTTATTCCCAGGGGTTTACAATAGCACAATATGGTGTAGAGAGAGAGAGAGAGAGAGAGAGAGAGAGAGAGAGGTGTATCTTGTGTATGGTGTCTCTTAGTTGTCCCTCCCTTTGGCTAAGGGAATACATGCATTTATAGTGATGGGAGTTAAAGAGATACAATGTCTTTATACATTCAGACATTTATATCTATATACAATGAATCTAACTGTTGGTCTTCTAGGATGGTTGATCTTCCTTGAGTTGCTTGGTATGCCATGTGTTGGTTGGTATGCCGACTAACTCTCCTCGGGTGCTGAACAAGTATAAATATTGTCACGTAGGATGACAAGTGTCCTTTTCTGATTGGTCCTCGTAGATGGAGAATTTTTGCGTCAACAGACCCTAAATCCACCCTAAAAGGAAAACAACCCAGCCTAAGAAACACGACCTGCCCTAACATGCAGTTAGTACGGGGGTCATAGAGCAATCAAAGGTAATTCCAAAGGTGTCTCAACAGAACCTGACTCACTGCATCTCCAACAACATAGGAACCGCTATACTGAAGAATTGAACCACTACTGGATACGTCTCATTGCCCATCATATTGAGCCCTTTGAGTTTGTACCGTTAGCTAAAGAGTCACCCCATCCCCTTTCCTAATGTAGCCCTCTATGAAGACTTCTATACTATTATCAATGCTGTTCTCCCTCCCCTTAATGGTATAATTAATAATGATTGAGAATATTTGCACGTGTGTGTTACATGTGTTGATTATGAATACAAAAATTTATTAGAAGTCACCCCTAATAATGATAACTCTATAGCTTTACAATACTTAAAAAAACTTGACCAAAGTAAAAGCAATCGTATGTCTCCCAAAGAGGATGTCACAATAACCATAAAATTGGACCCTCCATAAAATCCTAAACAATTAAAAATAGTGTCCTCCCTAGATAAGCACGAACGAAAAGAATTCACGGACCTCCTTGCCAGTTTTATGGATGTTTTCTCTTAGTCCTATGCTGACATGCCAAACATCGACCCGATTATTATCATGCATGAGATACCCAGTCTCCTCGATGCAAAACCCATAAATCAAAGGCTCAGTAAACTCATACATGAATGGTCCTCGGAGGTAAAGGAAGAAGTAGAAAAGCAATTCAGTGTCGGATTCATCCGAGTGATCGAATGTCCAACTTAGCTAACTAACATCATATTGGTACCCAAAATCAACGATAAAGTTCGAGTGTGCGTAGACTATAAAGAAGATGATTCCCCATACCACACATCAAGTTTTTGGTAGACAACACAACTAGTAACGCGCTCAAGTCCTTCGTCGATGAATTTGTAGGCTATAACTAGATCAAATTACCATCAAGAGAAAATTGGGTTCATAACCCCTTGGGGGACATACTGTTATATAGTAATGCCCTTAGGTCCCAAAAATGTTGGTGCAACTGACCAACGAGCAGCCACAACTATCCTGCACGATCTCATACACAAGGAAGTAAAAGTTTACATAGACGACTTGATCATTAAATCCAAAGACGGATAAGGAGATGTCCCAGCACTCTGGAGATGATTCTAAAGGTTACGCCTTATCAAAATGAGGCTAAATCCATAAAAGCGTGTCTTCAAAGTCACTAAAGGGAAAATGCTCAAATTCATTGTCAGTAAAGGCGTGATCGAGGTAGACCCTGCCCAGATCATATTCATACGAGAAATATCACCACCCAAAATAGAAAAGGAAGTCAGAGGGTTCCTAAGCCAAGTACAGTTATAATCTAGTTTATCAACTAGCTCACCACCATTTGTGAACCCATTTTCCAAATATTCAAGACGGACTCACTCAAAGAATTAAATGCTCAATTCCAAGATGCATTCGAGAAAATACAAGAGTACCTCATTCATCCATCGGTGCTAGTTCCTTCTCAACCAGGACAACCACCCCTACTCTACACGACGACCTAGAAATACCACTACCCAAAATCATATGAGAAATACCACCACCCGGAATAGAAGAGGAAGTCAGTGGGTTCCTAAGCCAAGTACAGTTCATAAATCGGTTCATCAACTAGCTCACCACCATTTGCGAACCCATTTTCCAAATATTCAAGAAGGGCCCACTCAAAGAATGAAATGCTCAATTCTAAGATGCATTCGAGAAAATACAAGAGTACCTAATTCATCCACCGGTGCTAGTTCCTCCTCAACCAGAGAGAGAGAGAGAGAGAGAGAGAATAAGTTCTTTATGGTAGGAATATGAGTCGCCTAGGCTGCATGTAAAAATGTATCTTAAATTGGTTCAGGTTTAAAGTCGCAGGTTAGGTGTGATGTAAACATTGTTTATAAAGCGTGCACATGAATGAACAAACAATCTCCATTCATTACCTATTACCTTTGTGTACTAAATACAACCTCCTCTTGAAGCCATTTTCAGCCCTCAAATATACAATTGTAAATTTCAATCTCGGTCGTTATTTATGGGAGACTAAAAACCATTCTCCATGTACTATATAAATACTATCGTTTTCTTTATACTTTTCTCAAGTGTCGTGGTCAACTGTTTCCAATAATTCCACTATCCCCAATGTTACCATCAACATGTCGGCTGTCCTAATTGTCGCTATCGATAATTCCCAACCACTTCAATGTCCCCAACGTCGCCGTCCGAACAAACCCCAATATTTTATTTATTTATTTTTATCTCTATTCATCTGTTCTCTTTCTCTATACTCATCGCATTTTCTCTTTCCATTTTTTTATATTCATCTCCTCTCTTTCCTCTCTCTACATCTCATTCCCTTTTGGTTTTCAATTTTCGAGAAAAAATTGACTATTCGAGAAAATTACCTTTGATTTTTACAAAAAAAAATCTAAAACTTCATTAAAATTATTCTTGGAGTTTTTTTACAAAATGAAAAAGAAAAATTACATACATTACAAATGTTTTTTGAAACAACATCTCTTGACTTAAGGTGTGAAATTGCATTTGGAAGATTTGTTTTATTAAATCAGTAAAAATGAAATTTCAAATTTAATTAAAGAGCTAAGAAGGGCAATACCATATGATAAATGAGGGTAATTGAGCAATGAATAATATTTCCCTCAAGGGTATTTGAGTCATTTTATATTTAAATAGCGAGAACGTGTTGTTTTGGTTCAGTTGCCGAGGGATGAAATTTTAGAAAAAAAATTATAAGGGGTGATTAGTAAAACCAAGATACATTATTGGGGTTTAGTGTAATTTAGCCTTAAAATCAAGTGAAATGTGGTATAGATTTCAATGGATGGAGCCTAACAAGAGCCTTACCACTTTAACTAGTACCACCCCCTCGCAACTCTCAAGCGTTGCCACTCTAATCTTCATCTTCATCAAAGGTCCGCACACCTATTTGTGTTTCCTTTGGTAACCCATAAAGGTAAATTAATTGTTTGTTAGATTTATTTAATTAAAATAAAAAAACCCATAAGCAAATTGGTTACTCTTTTCCATAGCCATTGAAAAAAGTCCACTTATATTGGTAGTGCTACGGCACAGTTTTGTCTGTATGAGTATATCAATTTCTTTTCTTATGTCATTAAACATTGGTTTATTGATTTCTTTGGTATATATCTGAGTTTAATTTGAAATGGATATGGATTCCCATATAAATATAATATCTTGGATTGGATTCCACTTGTAACTTGATTTTCATGTTAGTATTTTTCTAAATTTCTGGTCTTTTTAGCAGTTCGTTGTTTCTTATTACTTGTTTTGTTACACTGAGCAGGGATGCTGGGAAATTCACTGGCCTTTGACTCCTCACCATGCTTTTGCTTTTCCACTGTGTGTACCCATTTTCTAATCTCAACTTTAGGGAAACATATGATTACCAGTAATAAAATAAATTACTACATTACTATTTTATTTTCTTTTTCTTTACATTTTACCAAAAAAAAAATGATTACTAGTAATACTAGGTATACCCCTTAAAAATAAACTTTTAAGTGGACCCCACGTCATGCGAAACCCACAAACACAATCAATGTATTGTTGACACCATAGAGGGTTTGTTTTTAGGGTCTAAATCGAGAGTATACCTGGTATTACTCTATGCTTACTGGCTGTACTGGAGCGTTTTGTAACGGTTTTAGTAGTAATATGAAACGAACAAAAATCCGGTATCAATGGACTGTAATACAGATGTTCACTTGGATATATGATTCACCCTTTGATGCTATGGATTTATTTGAAATTTCACAAACAGGAAATTCACTTGATTGCTGTGCTTTTCAAACTTTAATGACCTATCTGGAGTGTTGGGAACAATAAAGGAATTGGGTAGAATTTGATTATAAAGCCTGGTCGTGAAGTGATTTATAGTTGATGTTTTTGGGGATTAATCAAACTGATTTCATTGATTTGGGGATTCATTCTATTCAATTGGTCTTTAACAATAACCACTTCTCAAAAGTGGACAAGAGAAACATGTCCAAAAAGGAACTAAACCCATTCCTATCTGATTCTGGTTGGAGGGTGGAAAATAGGTTCCTCAGCTGCCTAATTGCCTTCTTATTCTTCTTCTTCTAGCTGGAACTGAAGAAGAAACTTCAACTCTAACATCACTTTATAAATACAGCAACCTCGCATTCTCCAATAGTAATTTAGGATCGTGTCGCCTTCTCACTCCCCACCCCTTAAATGAACACTATAGCTCCCTCCCGGACATCGAATCATTCTGATCAACGAGGGGTCTGAATTACGCAAGGAAAGAGTGGGCAAACTACCTTGGTCAGCCACCATAACAGATGCACCCCCTTCCTTCTATACTTTCTTCTCCTTCTCCCTTCCTATCCACTGCTGCTCCAGTTAATTATTGCACAAAATATGGATCAGGAATGTTAAAATTTGGTGAAACTTACATATCCTCTCCCTCTCTCAATCCATGAAACACACACTCAACATGATACGAGATACGACACAATGCAAGATACTCGGCACGTGATACGGGATACAACACAACTTGGGATACACAATACACGTTTTTTCCAAAAAGCAGGATACAATTTGTGATGAGAATTAGGATTTATTTTAATATTTTCTTGCATTTTCTTGTAATTTTTCCTTTCTTTTTAGAGCTTTATTAGGTTCCATGTTTGGGACTAATATGTCATTTTTAGATATCAGTTACTTTTTTAGTCTTTTTGGGTATTAGCTTGATTAGCAAGCTAACTCTTCCTATAAATAGGCCCTCGGCCCTCATTTATACTTAACCTTAAATATTAAGAATAGAGAAGAGAGAGAGAAAGAAACCCATTTGATTTCTTATTTTAGTTGTTGTTGTTGTTGTGTAGTGTAGATGTTTTATAGTTAATTGTTGTGTAGATAACTTCTTCTTTTTACGCTTCCGTACCTAAATTCGCATCAAATTGGTATGAGAGCATGGTTTGTTCTTGGATTAACCATGTTTATTGAGGATTGAGATTCAAATTGGATTCACCCAGATAGCTTTTAAGTATACCCTAATCAAATGACCCTTTCCCCTCAAAAAAACCCTGTCAAACCTTCTAGGGCCCAAAACCTAACCGTACGTACTCCAACTTTGTCAAGGTCCATTGGAAAACACTCCTCACCTGTTGATAAAACCCAACCAATACTGAAACAGCACAAGACCTACTTGGACTATTACCGACACCATTCCAACAGACCGAAGGTTATATTCCTGCCACTGATTCTTCTCCACAAAGCTGGAAGGTACAAATCTTAGGCCCAGCAGACCGGAACCAGCCGCTGATAGGGACGACCGAGCCCTCTGATCTGATCCGCCCTCCTGCCGAGGGTCCTGAACAAAAAAAATTGCCGAATCTTGTTTTAATGTCTTCCATTCCAAGAACCAAGCGGGTCAACCCCGATATGGTCCTGCTCCCATCGTGAACCAAGTTGAAGACTCCAAAACTGAACTTTTAAACTCAAGATTTATTCAAATGCAAACCCTAGCCAAATCCAACAACACAAAGGTAATCCCAAACCTTATTTTCCCAAATCCTAAGCAACCCTAACTCTTGCTCCACCTAGATACGCTAATTCCCTACCAATTTCTGAAAATTACAACATAGCTCCTGTCTTTTCTAAAAATTACAAATCTTCCCCAAATCTACCAAGACCCTACGATTTTATCCCTCCCCCACCCGAAGAATATCTTTCTTCCAAATTATCGTGGGATAGTTCCAAATACGGACTCGATTTGAATGCATGTGCCGATTTCGACAAGGTTAGTTGTGCCATCATCAAGAAACTCCAAAGTCTTCAAGATTCTTGGGCCGAGACGGATTCATATCTATCTCAAAAGCTTCACACATTAGCGTATAGTGCTTATTCCATCGGGGAGTATGAGATCTGCCGTCAACACCTAAATAGGTGTTGAGCGGAATATTTTGAGATGGAGATGACACGTGAACAATGGGAACGTGCACGAACGAGGTATTTGGTCCCATATTTGAAGTATTTGTCCATCGGTGCCCCTCCTACTACATCCGATGTCATTCCCGTGCACACCGATGATACTAGCTCTTCGGTTATGCTTTATGAGGATGTCTTCAAGGTTGTTGAGCCCCGGACGATGCTTGATAGTGATTCCGTGTTCCTTCCTTGTGAGTTTTTTCCCTTATTCCAAGAGGATGGATGGATCACTCGTACTCGATATAGGGATTTGGAGGTATTTGAGGTTGTGGACTTCGTTCCTATCTTTGACGTAGAAGATGATGGGTACTTTCTATGTGATTTTTTTGATTTATTTGGGAGACTCGCACTCACTATCGCGAGGTGGAAATATTTGATTTGACGGACTTCTTTCCACTTTTTGGTCACGATGATGAGCTTTGTGATGATGGTTTGGTGGTTGTTTCCTTCGAGGAGTATATGTTGCGTGAGGTGATCACGATTGGTGTGGGATTTGTGGATCATTTTTGGGTTCCTTATGAGGAGTGCTCCACGACTCTTTTACTTGATTTGATGCTACGGAGGCTCTTCACGAGCAATTTGGATGAAATTTGGCATCAATGGCCCTCTTCGCGGCAATCTTGTGTTTGCTCTTTCGTTGGACGGATTAGAGGCCACACTCCTATTCATCGGCAATGGCATAAATTTGTGGTTTCTCTTCGTGGTTATATTGCGAGTCGTTATGCGGGACGCTTCAAAGAACGACTTCCCTTTCAAGTAGGGGAGCTCGCGGATGATGCCCTAAAACGCATTTTTTTTGCTCGGGATGAGCTCTCTCAAGTAGGGGAGAAAGATGAGAATTAGGATTTATTTTAATATTTTCTTGCATTTTCTTGTAATTTTTCCTTTCTTTTTAGAGCTTTATTCGTTTCCAAGCATGTTTGAGACTAATATGTCATTTTTAGATATTAGTTACTTTTTTAGTCTTTTTGCGTCTTAGCTTGATTAGCAAGCTAACTTTTCCTATAAATAGGCCCTTGGCCCTCATTTGTACGTAACCTTGAATATTAAGAATAGAGAAGAGATAGATAAAGAAATCCATTTCATTTCTTATTTTAGTTGTTGTTGTTGTGTAGTGTAGATGTTGTGTAGTTAATTGTTGTGTAAATAACTTCTTCTTTTTACGCTTCCGCACCCAAATTCACACCAAATTGCTAGAATATGTATAACATATATATTTTAAAGAAATAAAACAGAATATGTTCCATGGAAAACATAATCATTACTTAACATCAAATTTAGAAATTGTTCCATACAAAATAGCTGAAATTTTAGAAATTGAACCATATAAAATTGAATTCAAACATAATGTAAAAATTCAGAAATTGTTCTGTACAAAACAGAATTCACCATCAAATCATAACATACTGAACATGATTTCAGAAATTCAAAAATGAATCCACACAACAAAAAAATAAAATAAAGATAACATTAATGATCCATAGCCAAAAGGCCCAAAGGGGAGAAATTCCCATTTCTCAATCACTATGACGTGCGCATGGACTGGCCCCACGTGGGCCCATTTAATTTCTCATTTAATTTCAGCATGTTTATTTTATTTTTAGTATTTTAGTATTAATTAGTTATTATCTAGATTATCATTAGTTTTATTATTTGAGATAATTAATAGGTTATTTATTAGTTATCTAGCCCAAGTTTAGGATTATTTATAAATAAGATCTTTGGCCCTCTCTTGTAATCAATTTATTTATTGATGAAATTTGAGAGAAAATATGGTTTTATTATTATTATTATTATTATTATTATTATTATTATTATTATTATTATTATTATTATTATTATTATTATTATTATTATTATTATTATTATTATTATTATTATTATTATTATTATTATTATTATTATTATTATTATTATTATTATTATTATTATTATTATTATTATTATTATTATTATTATTATTATTATTATTATTATTATTATTATTATTATTATTATTATTATTATTATTATTATTATTATTATTATTATTATTATTATTATTATTATTATTATTATTATTATTATTATTATTATTATTATTATTATTATTATTATTATTATTATTATTATTATTATTATTATTATTATTATTATTATTATTATTATTATTATTATTATTATTATTATTATTATTATTATTATTATTATTATTATTATTATTATTATTATTATTATTATTATTATTATTATTATTATTATTATTATTATTATTATTATTATTATTATTATTATTATTATTATTATTATTATTATTATTCGTGTGTCTATTCATGAGTGTGTCAGTTCCGCTGCGTTTCTCATCAAATAAGTATCAGAGCCATTCACTCTTGGTATCCACGTATCCGTGTGTGTTTTTATTGAATTGTGTGTATATTCGTGGATTTTCAATCATCATGCCTTCGAAGGCAAGAACGATGGTTGGATTCGAAGAGGCCATAACCTCCATGATGGATTAGATTGAAGCAAGGGCCCAAGTCGCTGAAGAAGCAGCCACCCTTAGTGACAACCGCATCCTCGTCCAATCGCTCCTCTCACGAATCTCCAGTTAATTGGCGACACAGGGGCTCCTCCCAGTGGCTGCCGACACGTCGCCCTTGACTTTGCGATACAGCTGCCAACCAAAATAGACCTAGCAGACTAGTCGTAGCCTCGTTGAGTGAAATCCAAGCCATGGTCCACCTCGATGTCGTTGACGTAGAATTTATGGCCATAGTTGAGGCTCAGGCAGAGGCAGAGCAACTCTTGAAATCTCGTGCGGTAGCTGTAAAAGTCGCAGGCAAGGCCCTTGATCGCCGCGGTAATGTTTCAACTAATTTTTCACAGCTGAGAACGTCATGGTTGACGGGTTGATTATTGAAATTAGTGATCATTCAGGAAAGACACTAAATTTAAGCCCTCTTGAACCGTGACATGTGCAACAAGAGCCAAGCCCTAAACGTGCTACCATTCCTAATAAGCTTACGGTGGACCAGCAGGTAGTAGGGAAAGGGTCTTATGCAAAATGGGTGCCAAATGAAGAACGAGTCTGCAATAGGTGCAAACAATTGGGACATGTGTAGATTGAATGCCCCAAGCAAGGAAAATCAGGGAGATTGGTGAAGTCCAAAGCTAAAAATACGTCCAAACAACAATGCTACAAGCCAGTGGGCTCTTCCCTCAAGTCTTCTCCATCGTCAAGTGAAGTTTCAGGAGTGGAGAGTAGCGATGAGTCTTCCGGAGAGGAGGAGCGTAGAAATCAAAATCAGATGGGCCGAGCAGTGGTATACAGTATTTGGAAAGGGCTTTCATCCCGTTCATCTATGAACGAAATTTATTCACTTGCGTGCAAACCTTTCGTCACTAGGAGAGTACATGGATGACTTTCACCTTCTCTACACTCGGGCTAATCTTCGGGAGAGTGAGGACCAAAAAGTAAGTCATTATATTAATGGTCTCCAAGATAAGATAAATGCTGAATTGTTGTTGAGGGACCTTCGAATCATGACAAAACCGTTGACTACGTAAAGAGGATGGAATCCCACCTTCGCGTTTAGGATGAGATCTGGCCTACCCCTACTATTTCCGTTGATACTAAGACTAATACAATATCGTCAAAAACAATTTTCAAGTGCTATTCGTGTGGAGTGATTGGTCATGGATGTCGGAGTGTCCGAAGAAATCCGTCCTCATTACCAAAGGGGAACAAATTGAGATTGAACTAGAGGTTCAAGAGCAACAGACCTTAATTACTCGGATCCATGTGCCACCGCCACCGAATACAGACGACATAATACTTTAAAGCTTGGGACAAGCTTTTTCTTAGGAGGAGGGAGTGATGGAAATAGGGGCTGCACAAGGAGATTTTCTAATGTGAACAGTGCCAGTTGGAATATATTTTTTTTATGGTAATTATCTAGTATTAGTTAGGATTTTATTTAAATAAGGTAGTAGATTTGTATTAAGATATTTATTTAATTTCCTTGTGTAATTGGGCTTTTTTCTTTCAAGGATGTAAAGCTTGTAAATAAAGACATTAGGCTCGGGTTTTAAATTAATTTTTAATAGATTGAGAGTTTTAGTTGATTTCTTATTTGAGAATATCGTGTGTGTTGAAATTCCATTGCGTTTTACATCACATTAAGTAGATTCCATGGAGTCCTTATCAACCGCTTTCATCGTGGTATACGAATTTTTGAAAGGTTTGTTGCATAAACTATCTTAATCATTAAATATATACCACTTAATCGTCATCAACCTCTTTCATCCTAGTATAAGAACTTTTCAAAGGTTTGTTGCAGAAACTACATTTGTAGCGTACATTTTGCCCCACCCTGACCAAGTTTCTCATTTATTGTAGTATAAGACAAAGTGGCTTAGTTGCAAGTTTCAACCTCATTTGCTAATGTTGTAGTGCACTGGAACCAGTAACACTGTAAGCCATCTTAGTTCTTAAACCACATATTAAACCACCACCACAACTAAAATTTAGGATAGTTAAAGATAAAATTTAGGAGTAATAGGTAACATGCATCATTGACATGGTTAAAAATGCATGAGATCCTTTGACTGGGTCAATGGTGTCAAATGTCCTATTTTGCCAACTCAGCACATTAAAATGACCAAGATACCCGCAAAATATCTTTTGACGGCTAAATACCTTGTTTTTTCCCCCAAAACCATCAAATTTTAAAAAGTTCATAACTTCAAATCTATAAATCCAAAATTCACAAAATATATATATTTGGAATCTACTCGTCAAGATCTATCAAACAACACCTATATTTGATGTTTTTTGAGGGAAAAATTAAAACAAATAGATTTACTATTTCTGTAAAACTTCCATTTTTTTTTCGGCGAAAAATCTTCTTCTCTAACTCCGGCGATGGTGTTGCTGGCGCATACCTGAAAAAGGAAAGAAATAGACTAAGAGAGAGAGAGAAAAATGAGGAGAGAGAAACACTTTGGAGAGGATGTTGACGGTTTCCGGCGAGCTTCTTCGGTGGAATGTTCTGACGAGTCTCCGGTGGGGTGGGGGTGGGGATGCTAGAGAGAGAGATAATGGTTGTGTGTTTGTTTTTAGAGAGAGAGAGTAAGTGGCTTTAAAATGGGTATGCGTGAGGGGTACATTTGTCTAAATATATGTGCTCTATAATAAGAAAGGACTTGGTGCATTTTATGTATCTTTGACCCAATAAATGAGACTAGCCCATAATAATGGCTAAAATTTAATAAAGGGAAATTTGTCGATAGCCCTCTTGACTTTTCATTATCTAAGCTAAGGACATGTCGAAATCTTCTTTATATCTCAAGAATACCATCTTTTCGGTCAATTAACAATAAACCCATCTACTACGAAGTTACACTTGTATACAAGTACATTTAAGGTAAATCTATAACACCAAAATATAAACAAGTACATAGTTACGTTAAGACATTAAATAAATATAAATTTATTCATTTTTCTTGATTTTTGGGTGTTGTGAAATTATGTAGATACATTTTCATTGCAGAATCAGTTGGAAAAAAGTGTAAAAAAGTGTCCTTTGTAATATAATTACATTTAACTACTGAAAGTAACTTTTTTTTCCTTCTCAATAGTAATAACAGTTTAAGCATACAATTTGATTGTAGCGATGGATTAAAATTAGAAAATAACAATGTATATATATTTTTCTTTTATCGTTTTTCATTTAATCTTGTAAGTTATTAAACATTGGGCCCCATATTATGTTTTCCGAAATTACTAAAAACTACCACTTGTGTCCAAAAAGGTGTCCACAGCGTGTCCTAACAAATATTTGCGTGTCCCAGTCTGTTTGACTTGAAAAAAGCATATTGTAAGACACGCTCCCAGTGTGTCTGCTCCTATGAAGCACCGACACTCTCCTGGAAGCCACGAGTCAGCTTTGACACGAGTCCGACACGCGACACGCTCCGACATGTTGCCAACACGCCCCGACACGTTGAGACATGTTTGGACACGTAAAAATGACACTTTTTATTTTTTTTTAATTTTTATTTTTAAAATTTTTTTGCTTATGTGATTATGATTTTGCCTTTATTTATGAGTTTTAATGTTAAAGTGCGTTTGAATTTTGTTTTATATGGTCCATTTTCTTTATTTCATGTTAAGAATGCTCTAATAATGTATTTTATGGAAAAAAATCTGTTTTATTTCATTAATATATATATATATATATTTAAATATATTATATATTTTAACATATATTATATATTATACGTATCCTAGCGTGTCGTATCGTAGTTTTTGGAAAAATCACGTGTCGCGTGTCGTGTCGACACACGTATTACGTGTCGAGTCCGTGCTTCATAGGTCTGCTCGTGTCCGTATCCCACGCATGTCAAATTGGATTTGCTGCCCTTGTCCGCGCTCTATAACTCTCAACTGATCCAATTATCTATCTTCCCTAGATTCCATAAATAGTCCAAATCCTACTCTAAAATCTAAATCATTCGTAAATATCTACATGTTACTGCCGTAAAGCTCACAACAATGGAGAAAAGTGTTACAAGGATCAGTCGAAGCAAGTAAAGACAAGGGAATTGTATCGTCAAAAGCTCAGAATAATGGTTAAAGGGCGCAGCGAAAACTGTAGTTATAGCCACAAAAGAGGAGCATAAAAAGATTGTACCCACTGCACAAGACTCCCCTCACACGGAAGAACAAACCGTAAGAAATATCTATGCCTAGCATATCTATGACCGTACCAAAATCCTGAGACTAGCATATCCTCGATTGTTTTAATTTCATTACAACAATTTTACTAACATGACAAGTATGTCTCCTCATACTATATATAGAGAGAGCGGATCAAGTGAGGTCTCCCAGTTTGAGGTCCCTGAATGAGGTCCATTTTTTTAAAATAGTAAAAAAAATATTTTGGGGTTGATTTTTTTTTTTTATGATTTTTAAACATTTCAGTAGGATCATAAAAAAATAATCAACTCAAAATGAGTTTTTTTACTATTTTAAAAAAATCGGTCAAACTATGTCAGTTTTTAATTTGTTAAAAACTGACATAGTTTGACCGATTTTTTTAAAATAGCAAAAAAAATCATTTTGAGTTGATTATTTTTTTATAGTCCTACTGAAATATTTAAAAACCATAAAAAAAAAACCAGCCTGAAAATATTTTTTTTACTATTTAAAAAAAATGGACCTCATTCAGGGTCCTCAAACTGGGACCTCACTTGATCCTTTCCCTATATATATATATATATATATATATATATACACACACACACACACACACACACACACAGAGAGAGAGAGAGGGTCACCTACATCATGATGTATACATCACACCTAGTTTTAGGCCTTAAGAAATCTTTTTTCCAATTTTTTTTATTTTTCTCTTGAAATTAACCTTCCAATCAACCCATATTCAAAAAAATTAGGTCAAAATACATTTTGTAGCTATTTTTAAAAAATCCATAAAAAACTGTTGGCGCAGACCCTTATAAATAAGGTATTTTGAGCAGTTTTTTTTGGATTTTTTACGGCTACAAAATGTATTTTGGCCGAATTTTTTAAACATGGGTTTATTAGAAGGTTAATTTCAAGAGAAAAATAAAAAATTTAAAAACAAAAGTTTTTTAGGGCCTACAACTAGGTATGATGTATGAATGAAGTATAGAGCATGATTTATGTGAGAATTCTCGTGTGTGTATATATATATATATATATATATATATATATTTATATATATATATTTGTTGAATATTTTACAAAATTGCATCTACAGCCTATAATTTAATCATATTACTTTGATGTTCACATGAAATGAAAATTGTATTTGTTATATGTATATAAAGGTCCTACCTAGTGCACAAGGCTATCACTTAACTGCAGGGTTTGGGGAGGCGGATGTCGGCTAGACTTACCCCATATATGGAGAGGTTGCTCCCATGTCTTGAACCCGAGACCAACCGTAAATTGGGTGAGCGCACTTGCCAACGGTAAATTCTGGTTTATGATTAACCAATAAATTCATTATATATACATTTATTATATGTATATATATAATGAATTTATTGGTTAATCAGAAACCTGAATCTTATAATTTGTTAGCAGCTATCAAGCACCTCTTATGTTTTTGTGGTGGGATCAAAACCCTTTGGGGTTGCAGTTTAAAATTGGAAGGACTACCTCACTCGTTTAACCTTTCTCCGATCTATATTACTCCCATCATACCAAATTAGTAGTCGTTGTTTGAAAGTCAAAACATTTTATGATAAAATTCTACTTTCCAAACTTTTACTCCTAAAAATGGTGAATATTTTGAATGCAAAATATGCACTTGCATCATTGTTCTGTCATGAATATTGTTTGGATAGGTAACTTTGTAATCTTGCCTAGTTTTATATACTATTTTTAGAAAGTTCACCTCCTTCTTGGGCTGTCTTGAATTAAGAGTCCCCTTTGCTTTTTGGTTAAACATCTATGAACCAAAGGTCACGATAGCTAATATGTTTGATCTTGGCCATTGATTGGTGGTATCCTTAATTAACGCAAAAGTCAAATAGGGACTCTTAATTGAAATTGAGGGAATATTAATTTGGGATGGACTAGAAGAGGAAGGACTAATAATTTGGGCAGAGGGAGTACATATGTGATTCCATCTTATTTAGATAATTTTAGACAAATGAAAAATGAATCTTATGATGTGTTATTTCTCATTTCAGTCATATCCATTAGCTAATGTGCACCTCTCAAATGGTATTCCACCAAATGTGACCTGTCCCACTACTTTTACATCTAGTAAATGGAGATCACATTCAACCTTAAAAACTGGGAGCGTAGTAGTCTTAAGCGATGACGACAGGAAGACATGGGACACATGCAGACAAGCTCTGTCTACATTCGAATTTAGCGGTGAGGAGGAAGACAAGATACTCGGAAAAGCATTTGGATTGGTCCACTCTCCTTACTGGGGTGAAGAGAGAGAAAAACAAGTGCCGAAATTCGAAGTTGTAAGTGATATATTGGATTATTTGAGGAGTTTAAGCCTTTCTGATGACGACCTTTGCAAGGTTCTAAAGAAATTCCCAGAAGTTCTTGGATGTAGTCTTGATAATGAGCTGAAGGCTAATGTGCAGTTACTGGAAAAGGAGTGGGGAATAAAAGGGAAGTCTCTTAGGAATCTTCTTCTTCGCAATCCGAAAGTATTGGGTTATAATGTAGATTGCAAGGGAGATTGTATGGCACAATGCACTCGATGTTGGGTACGTTTTTAGCTTTATTTATTTTATTTAGGTTAAAGTTAAATATAAACCTTGGTCCATTTCATTTTTTTGGGTAAGAAAATAACTCTGAATTATTTTAGTGCAAGAAACCCTCTTAAACTACGCATTTACAAAGATTTCAGTGTTGCTAAAAGAGATATGTCCCTGGGAGGGTCTATATACAACCCAATACATAGCTCAGGGATATCTTGCATCAAAATGGTTCAGACGGATTTTTCACAGAAATTGAAAAGTTCAGAGCATTATTTACACTTCTTCCCTTTTATTTCTTTTGGAGTATTTGTTTCCTCGATACAAAGGGAACAGACATATATTGTAATTAATACTCTGTATGTGTTAAAGCCCCTGATTGGTTGCTAATTAAACCATGTCTTGCTGTCTGTTCAATTCAATTACTAATAAATATTTGATATGAAGATGTCAATATCTTGTTTAAGAGCGAGTAGTGTCATTTTGATTCTAAAGTGTTATTTCACTTTAGACAGATTATGGAGATCACATTCATATACCCTCCATTTTGTCACTGTAATGTGGAAATATTTGTCCCATTTGATTCTATTATTCCACGAAAACAAAAAGATGTTAGAGCATTCCCAGCGAAGAAGCTAAGCTAAACTGTTACCAGAAAAGTTTTGCAGTGCAATAGGAAAGTAATTTTATTTGAGGTTTGGCATGGAATAGAGTTGGTAAATAAACTAAGTTGTTAAAATCTCCCACGGAACAATGAGTTCTGTTTGAGATTAATATGTTATAACCCCCCAGTATTTTTGAAATGTTACGTGTGAGCATGGAACCCTAACACGTCGTTTGATGCAGTAACCTAGGTTTATATCATCTGTGCATTGCAATACTTTAAGAGTAGGTACCCAAGAATTACCGTACGAATGTTCAATTACACAATTTGCATCGGGAATGCTCTTGAGAGTAATGCTTACTAATGGGACATGAAAGATGTCTCTTTATAATTTTCATAATGCATGCAAGAGAAATAAACTAATAAAATCATAAACATGATATTGCATTTTGATTGGTTGGGGCCTAAAAAAAATGTAAAAATATACTAGTAGGGTGATGAGATCCAAGGATTAATTTTTTATTATTTATTTTTATTTTTGCTTTAATATATTACTGATTCTCGATTTAGACATATATATTTTAATTTAAAAATTAGACTTTGTTCAACGTTGTTAAAAATTCTATTAAGTTTAACTGTCACATGGCATTTTAAATTATATGTAATTTAAAAATTCTATAAAACAAAAAAAAAACACACACAAAAAAAAAACTCTTTTGTCAGCAACCCCCAGACCCACACCCACCCCTCAACTATACACTCCCTCCCCACCGCGAGCAAACCACATCTCTCTCTCTCACACGAGCGCGAACACAAACTAACCAAATATTTTCAACTATTTGAACTATTCGATTCGGTTGATTCCAACCATTTGAACAAAATTGGACACAAATCAATAAATCGATTTTTTCCAAATAAAAACGAAGTAGTAAATTGATTTCTTCAAATTCGAGCCAAATTGAACACAAGTTTGGTGGTCGTGAAGTGGTGGATGGGTGGTGGTTACCGGTGGCGTTGAAGTTTGTTGTGACCAATGGTTTTTCTCAATAGCAAATGTATGGGCACAACCTTCAAGCATGAGTGTGTGGGTGCAAACTTCAAGCTTGAGAGAGAAGGGGAGGGAGAGAGAGGGAGGGAAATTGGGGAGGATGATGGTGGGCAACGTAATTGGGATAGAGGATGGTGGGTGGTTTGGGGGGTTGATGGTCTTGAAAACAGAGAGAGAGAGAGAGATTTCTCCGTCTTTTGTGTTTTTCTTATAGATTATATAGGGATTTTATAATTATTTTTCAGAATTATTTATTTTTGGGATTTTAAATTACTTTTAATCAAGAATGTCATGTGATAGTTAAAGTTAATTGGGTTTCTAACCATTTTGGGCGGAGTCTAATTTTTAAATTAATACATATTTACGTTTAGGGAAAACTGCAAAATTAACATCAAAGTTTATGGTCATTTTCCATTTTAGACACGATGTTTCACAAGTTACAATGTTAACCCTAATTTTTTTAAATTGGTGCTATTAAACTCACTGCCACATATCGAGATGGCATCATATGTGGCATGTTTTTAAATGTTGTCCATAATGTATTTACACATGGCTCAAAAAATATGTATTACACAATATTCCATCTTTCACAATAATTAAATTCAAAATCTGTAAAAATAAAAAATAATCAACTATTTAATTCAATTGGTACAGAAAGTTAAGTTAATAGATACAACACCACCAGCGTCCTAACTCCAAAAAGCACCTTCGCCATCATCACCTCCAAACATCATCGCTGCCATTACAACACCCAAATACCATTACCTCCATGACCACCTAATCATTGAAAAATTGTCTAAATAACCATCGCCCACCACTTCATCCATCACCACTTCCATCCGCCTATGCCTGTCAATGGGTCGGACCCGACTCGAACCCGAACCCGATCTGTATAATAGGGTCTGAGCATATTTTTTTAGACCCGAGACCCGAATACCCGAATACCCGTTTATTAAATAGGTAGGGTCTGGATCTTATACAAGACCCGGATTCGAAGCCCCGATTCGAATTGTACATTATTATTTTTTAAATATATATACATATACTATAAATTTATATATATTTATAAATAAATCTTATCAATATAATATGTATGTAATATATATAAAAATATATATTTATGTATATAATAAATATAAATAATATATGTTTTATTTATACTAATAATATTCTATAATACATTACAAAATATTTTAATTTAAGATTAAAAAATAAAGAAGGGGGATAATATAAAATAAATGCATATATTTGGTCAGACCCGGACCCGAACCCGAGACCTGAAGATCCGAACGGATCCGGGTCTGGATCCAATATTGTAGATCCGATGAAGACTCGAACTCGGACCCGGACCCGAACCCGAACCCGATGAAGACCCGATTACATGGATTTGGATCTCCCTAAACCCGATCCGGCTCCGACCCGTTGACAGGCCTACATTCGCCATCACATGACAACACCATTTGGAAACCAACCGTTTGGCGTCCTTTAAACACTAGAACCATATCCTCATAAATTGCGAGAAGAGCACATTTTACCTATTTTTTATCCTTAAATTGTGCTTGTTATAATAAAATTAGAATTTTTTCCCCAAATATGTGTAGATCCCCCCCCCCCCCCTCCTCCTGAAGTCCGCCTAAGGGCCCCAAAATGCCAGAGCCGACCATGGTAACATTAATCAATGATGTTATAGGACCACACTTTTAATATTTAATATTTCATTCCCTCCATCATTAATTTGTGCCACACTAGGTTTAAAAAAAAGGTTTTAAGACTAGCATTTTCTGATATATCTCATAAGTTAAAATTCCCCAACATATGGGGAGATCTATTGCAAATGAGAAAGTAGTTATAAGATTCACTGGATTATGCCGCCTTATATAAATTCGGGATATTCCAAATAAATGGTATGAAGATTAGACATTGATCAAAGTTGTAGAGGGTAAGGCGAGCTCAATAAGATAATTGATATGTTTAACAAAGAAATTTGCATAAATTTATGCGTATTTAATTCAAGTGATATATATATATATATATATATATAGAGAGAGAGAGAGAGAGAGAGAGAGAGAGAGAGCTATAAAATCGGCTCAAGTGAAAAACGTCACCATTTTCTACTATGACACCCCATAAAATTCATAAATAGATTGATCAAGTCTAATACAAAATTTACGAAAATAAAAAAATATTTGGTAACATTCTCGGCTTAATGAAATAATTAGAACTGCACAAGTAGATAAAATGTGAGACAATAAAATACTGAATAAATAAAAACTATCACTGATACCATACAACTAACAATACAAAATAAAACCATCTCTAGAATACAAAAATGTATCTTAAAATATAATAATCATCTCTGACTACAAGTCCACATGTGCAATCTCTTACTGAAACAAAAATAAATACATGAAGTAGATGAGATACACTACTCGACTCCTACATCGTAGGAATGAGGAATAAAACATCGCTAGAGATAATCCTCCAACGATCAACCCAAGCCTATAGCAACATAATGGCCCAAGACTTGTAAAAAGAGATTCAACAACAACGTAAACAAGTTTACAAAGATTAAGAATTTAACTGAAGTTGAGCCATAATAATAATAATAATAATAATAATAATAATAATAATAATAATAATAATAATAATAATAATAATAATAATAATAATAATAATAATAATACATCTTCTTCCCATGTTAAGTGGATTTTAAGTCATTTAAGTTACCTAACCCAAACAACCTAAAATAAGCATGTGATTCTACTCCCAAACACATCTATGACCCATGTGAATAAGTTCATATCTTAGTTCATTTTTCTTCACTTTCTCATTCTTAAATTAATCTTTTATATTAAGAATCATTTTATCTTACGATATGCTCTTATCTTAAGCTCATTTTGCTAACTAATTGAAGTATTGCTAAAAATCTATAAGTATGATACTGAATACACATCTCAAGTCTATAAGTCTTGAACAGTCTCATACCACTAATATAGTATATACGTCTTTAGTATATTTGTTATATAAGTGCGGGCCCCGATACATACAAGTAAAGGGCTACTCACAAGTCCACAGATAAACGAAGGCCTATCCCTATTGTGACACCCCATAAAATTCATAAATAGATTGATCAGGTCTAATACAAAAACCACGGGAATAAAAAACATTTGGTAACATTCCCAAAATAATGAAATAACTAAAACCAAATAAGTAATGACAAGATAATGAAAAACTAGATAACACAAGACCAACTTTGATACCAATCACGATCAATAAAAATAAACTAGCACCTGAATATGGAATATATCTCATACGAATGCCCTACTCTAAATACAAGTACTACATATACAAGTTGACTTAAACTAAAAGTATAAGAAGAGGACGAGCTACATGTGCTCGACTCCCTATAACCTAGGAGTAATGAACGAGACGTCGCTAGAGATGCTACTCCAACGAACCCGGTCTAGAGGAACCACCGCAACCTAAGACTTATGAAAACATATATAATAACATCGTAAACAAGCCTATGTAGAATAAGACTATAACTGAATCTGGGCCACATTATAGCTTATACATCTTCCTCTCCTCTTTTAGTGGATTTTAAGTTATTAGTTACCTAACCCAACAACCTAAAATAACATGTGGTTCTAAATTTCGAACCCATATATAGCCCATATGATTAAAGTTTTACCTCATCATCCTTTAATCTTTACCATTACAACATTAGGTTAGTCTTTTTCATTGTAAATCACGTGAGGTCTAAGGTCTCAAATCTATGGTATGTCTAAGTAAAATAACATGCCTATATCTCAAGTCTATCCATATTAGGCTATCTCATGCCAATAATGCAATATACACGTCTCTAGTATAAGTAATATGCAAATCCGAGTCATAAGTATGTAGGTAGGCATCCATTCAATAAGTCATATACATCTCTAGTATTGTACATAAATTGGTGCAACTATCTCTAGTACATAACACATAATCTCATAAGCTATGATAAAGACAATCTCTAAGTCTAACATCCATACATAGATAGAGCCCCGAACAAGTACAAATAAATGGGCTTCTCGCATGCCCGCACATAATAAAGGCCTTTTCTATCGCCTTCGGGGATTACTTATAGGCCGTTCCAAACCTATGACGGCATCACGATCGAGGGATAAATCACTATATCTACCCATTATTCGTATGTCCTACCATACCAAAGACTATAAGATGAAATCTCTCTACAAACCCTCTCAGTACGCAGATACCTAAACATAGTACCTTGGGGTAAAATGACCATGGCAAACTCGTCTACTCACCGAGGCACCATCGTAGTTCGTGTCATATGTTCCCCATTATAGAATCCCTCCTAGCACGCCACCGTGAGCATTTACAAATGGCATCTATTGCACATTAATCATTCAATCAAATATGACTCTTGATAACGGGTTCAATCAAATAAACATATCTAATATCTAATATTAAAAATGGTGTCTCCTCTTGAAAATGTGCCACATGGCATAGTAATAAGTTTACATTTATTAGCCTTTACTCTTTGGTTTGGGTTTAGTAGAGCTTGGAAACCGTGACCTGAATACAATGAACTTACAAATGTGAGGAATGTGAGAGGATTTAGAACGTTTCAACGAATTGTGTTCCAGTGATCTGAAAACAATGAACCTGCAAATGTGAGGAATGTGAGAGGGTTTAGAACGTTTCAGAACACACCTCTTCATTTTCCTATATATCTTTTTACAGTATTTTTCCTTTCTTATTTTATATATATATATATATATATATATATATATATATATATATATATATATATATATATATTTTTTTTTAAAGGGATGCATTTGTTTATTCATATATCTTATGTGCATTAGTTTATTGAATCAGAATGCAGTGCATTAGTTTATTGACGCATTAGTTTATTCATCAAGAATGGACGTCATCAATCCAGGGAATCAAAAGTCTTATTGAATCATAATGCAGTCATATTAAATATTGTTTAATAAACTTGAAGATCAAATCATCTATATGATCTTACAGATGTTTTTCATATTTTTCATTTGCATGAACTTAAATGAATGGAATGAGAATTGTTTCATGATAGATTTCGTATTGCCTTAATTCTGCCACATGAATCTCAAGAGTTTTTTTAGGTTTAAATATATCTCATCCTAAGAGTTTTTTATGCAATATTATTATGATTTGTTGACTGTTTCATGCTCTATCAGTTGGTTAAAAAATATGGGACAACACGGAGTCTTGAAAAAGTTGATGAGCAGAAGATGGTACACAAGGAGATTTCTTTGGGTTCTGCACTGATGATCATAATAATGGTATCCACGCAAAGAATTTTAAGGGTGGAGATTTACAACTCAGATCTTTAGATGTAAGTTAGCTCAATTCAATATTGAAGTTTAGAATTATTTATTAATGTTAGTAATCTATAAGATTTGTTTTTACTATTGTTTTGGAAATCTTTTTTAATATGTACTGATTTATAAGATTTTTTTATTTATATTTGTGGACATCGTTTATCAGCACTCAAGTAAAATTTACAATCGTACCATAAATTTTATATATTTTTTATTCTGTTCTTTTTACAGTTTGATTTCTTTTATTTTACTTATTTGATATTGATTGTGTACAATCCTGTAAATCGGTTAGTTTCAATCATATAACATATTTGATCCATTGGAAATTCGGTGATTTTAGGAAGCCACATCATGTATAAGCACCAAATAAATTTTGCAGAGTTATCATAAAGAGATTATTATTTGTTTCCTTTGATTTCCAGATTAATCCATTTTCATTTACTACTTTTTTTTTGCTGTAACATTGAGTTTGTTAGTTAGTTATGCACATAAGATGTTTGTTCAGTTGCAAAGCGATTTTGAATTATTATAGGATGAAAACATCAAACTCAACACAAACATTTTGTGTGATATTTTAGATTTTGAATACAACTTGTATTGATAATTCTAAATTCTTCCAATAAATGGAGGATGTCCTTTGGCATATTTTTTTAAAATTAAATTATATATCAAATATTTTTGCAAATATATATATATATATATATATATATATATATATATATTTTAAAGCGTCTGCGCATCGCGTAGAGTTAAAACTTAGTATCTAAATATAATTTTGGTGTCTCCTCTCTGAAGATTGACACGTATACAATAGTCATTACTCTTTCATTAGTGAGCCTGCAATAAAATCTTAAAGAAGAAGAGATATATAGTCACAAAATAAAGGGGGAGGAATGGTTTCTATCGTTTAAGAGGAGAGTATAGACGCTTGAGTTCATTTTCCCATTCAAACGCAGAAAGTGTAATTTAGTTCTTCAGAATATTATTTCTCAAATGACAAAAAACCTTGCCCTTCTATATTCCACACGTACCATATTCCTCCAGGTCACCCCATGCATAAAAAAATCCCTATCGAAAGTAAAAAAACAAACGCTATATATACAAACATCATCACATACGCAAATATTATATCATAATCGTACCCCTCCCCTGAGAATACCACAATGACCAAATACGCCGATGGTGCAGTGCTCCTCCTTCGCTGTCAATTGTGACCGTCGATCGTAGGTGGGACGTAGCCGGATGTTTTGAAAATGCCTTCACAAGGTCTTTCAAAATTCTTTAGAGACGATAGCGATCTCTCTATGGGGACTAGATGGGCGGTCCCGATTTTCGAATCTAATGGGTACTGGAATTACCGACACCAGGTGATTATTTCGCGTTTTTACTTGAACATCACGTCTTTTGTTTGTTAGTTGAATTTTTCCATCTTTGCTTTGGTAGTTTTGTGTGTTTAAATAAATTGGTGTTATTTATGTGGCTGTTCATAGAAAGTGGAAAAACATAGTTTGTTTCCACTATTTTATGGCTTTCAGTGATGCAATTAATTAATGGACGAGATGATGAAAGAAGAGGCGAATGTTAGCAGGAGAAGAGACGGGAGTCTTTTGTACGGATGATAATTTTACGGAGTACTAAAAAATAATCACATCCATATGTATAAAAAATTTCATATATGTTGATAATTTTATACATCTTTTGTGCTGCCTTTGTACATATCTGTTGATGGAAGTAAGATGATAATGTGTGGCTGTGATCTTTACAAATCTGGAATATTAAAGTGAAATGGCAACTAAGTGACAACCTTTATTTTTCTTTTACTAGTAGCTGTTAAAGAAAGTATTGGGTTTTATTCAAATCCCAAGTATGGATTGACATGACTAGAGACTCGAAATGGTGTCATTTCTTCACTCGCTTCAACAAAATCCCAACACACATATAGTGTTGGCAAATGGGCGGTTATGGGCGGGTAAAAAATAGATATGGATAAATAGGGACGGGTCAAGGGCGGGTCAGGCAGAATAACGTGGATGGGTCAGGTCGGGTCAACCTTGAGTCGGGTCGGGTCAACCCTAAGTCGGATCGGGTCAAACCCCGGATCGGGTCGGGTTGACCCATTTAAAAAAAA
Organism: Sambucus nigra; assembly: GCA_949130495.1. Lineage (NCBI taxonomy): Eukaryota > Viridiplantae > Streptophyta > Magnoliopsida > Dipsacales > Adoxaceae > Sambucus > Sambucus nigra. Next base: position 313,875,960 of record OX422211.1, on the reverse strand, counting down.
AAAAATTACTATACCATATACGGATAAACATGGTATAATACTTTTGAAAAAAATATTCAAGTAAATACTGAATAAAAAAAATCTATAAACTCTTTAGTCGCTTAAAAAATCAAAATGAAATTTATATAATTTAAAGTTTCTAGCATTTAAATTTGAGGTTCCTAACAGTTAAATTTTCATTTTGAAGTTTAACCTTTAAGATATTGAGTAGCCAACTCTTTTAGTTAAAGTAATTTTGAGTTTTGTTTGTGGGAGGTTCCAAAACCATTTTGACCCGTTAATGACCCGCCAACAAACTGACTTATTTGATCAATCAAATCATTTTGACCCACAAACAAAATTAAAGGTCCCTAAACACATAGTTTTGGCCGGGTTATGGATGGTTTCATCCTCAAGAGCCCATATTGTCGGGCCTACACACATATTTCTTCCTCAAATTTGTTTAGCAAAATCTTTTTATCCTATATTCCGTCTTCATATTTTCGCTTTTCATTTATATATATATATATATGCCCATATATGAGAGAATCAGGTACGGGCGCCACTTACGGCTGCCCCGTACGGGATTTTTTTAGGGATCTAAACATTTCAGGGTGCCCATAAAAAAAATCACCCTAAAATGTTTTATTTTGATAACTACTTAAAAACTGGCAAATATTGACCCATTTTTTAGAAATATCAAAATAAAATATTAATAAATTATACTACTTTGTACCCAATAACTGGAAAATATCGACCCCTACTTGATTGAATTAATTTATTAATAAATTATACTACTTTGTACCCCAAAAACTACAAAAAACTCGCGCATCGCGCGGGGCCAAAAACCTAGTATACATAACGATTCAATGCTACATGTCACATTTATAGCCCCTCACTAACGGGTTAAATCAACATAAACATTGATATATACCCATCACTATTGGAGTATCCATAGTAATCCAATCTAATAAAAGGTAATACACCTGTTACCCCTATCCGAATTTAAATGTTAGTAGCCCTATTTTCGAAGGCCTTCTAAATTCTAGATATATTTTCACACCCAGCTTATACTATAATACACATAACAACTATATTCATTCTCATATAATTCTAGCCCAAATGTATTTAGGCTACACATCTCGGTATCAATCTACACCTAATTTATATAAACCATATAATATGATAATTACCCATCTTTAGGATTTTTTAACTCATTCTTAATCTCACCCAACGGATAAATTCCCAAATAGTCTATTACAATGACTTTAATAATCCCGAACAACAAGTCCCAATCCTTTAAACTTCCGAATTCCCAAATAACAACCCATTCTACTCTCAGGTTTGCAAACTAATGCCCTAAACTCAAAGAAACCTCTTTAAACCAATTAATTTCACAATTGACCCAATAACCCAAACCCCAGTTTCCAACATTTCTAATCATAAGAATCTATTTGCATTCTATAAGTATATAAAATCCAAGGTTCTAAAAAACGCGGGGCGTGATCGAGGCGTGGAGGCCAAGCCTTAAGCCTTAAAAGCCTAGGCGGGCCTTGACGTAAAAAGGCGTGAAAAAGCGTTTAGGTCTTTTTAATATATTTTAATATTTTTTAACCATAACAAGGCTATTAAATACTAAAATTGTACATATCATAAAAATATGGCTGAATATTTGCAAATAAAAATACTATTTGATTATTTTGGATGAGATAATGGTCCGGTTTGCAAAAAAATCTTTAAAAGGCGATATCGTTTCACTAACGCATTGTTGTTTTTAGAGAAAAAGTACGCCTTAAGGGTTTTACCAAGCATAAGGCGTCAAAATCTTAAGGCGGGGCGTTTCTCCCAAGCCTCAAGCCTAGGCGTGCCTAGACGGAGCCTAGGCGGGTGTTTTAGAACAGTGATAAAATCTATAAGCTAACTAATCCTAGCCCTAGGCTCCACCACTTAAAAATTCAACCAAATACACAAAAACCCAAACTTGGCCTAACTTAGACCATAAGAAATCCTACTCAATTATGGAAATCTAGTCTTAACATCAATTATTGAATTTCACAACTTTAATCAATTTTAGGAATCTAAACCATTATCCCAAATTAGAACTCTATAATTCATAATATTAACATGTTCATAATTAATAATTTAGAGCAAGGATTATCCATACATTAACCCAAAGTCCCAAAATTCCATTTAATAAATCAATAGGGAAAATATTCAAAAATCTGGGGGCATTGATCGATTGATGACCATCGATCAATCGATCCCTACAATTATTTTGAAGTTTCCCTCTATGAGAATAATCTTCTCCAATACCAAAATTCTCAACCCAAACCTCCATTAATGATTCTAAAACCTTCATCCAAGTTCCATAATACATCCCAATAACATATATATATGAAATCAATGATTTTATCATAAATCTAACATAAAATCCCCCAATTATATAAAAACCCAATTCATCAATGAAGAACCCTAGGTTTTCAAATATCTGCAATTAATACATGATTTCTTCTGATTTATACATTTAATCAAAGGGCTTTTTAATAATTTACAATAGGAAATATCTTCTACTCATTCCTTAACAATTTCAATCCAGGTTCATAAGGAAATCAAACAATATAAGGGGAAATTAACCTAATTTTTATCTTGATAGATTAATTACGAAAATTAACTATTTAATCATCTAAAATCAGATTTATAACATAAATAGTTTTAGATTTTAATGAGTAGATATGTCTTAATCCAGATGCAATCGTAATCAAATTCCAAACAAACTTACCTTATTTGATTTGGTGGAGAGAACTTTGCCAAAATCTCCAAATTCCTTATATTCTCTTCAAGTTCCTTTTCTCTCTCTCTCTCTCTCTCTCTCTCTCTCTCTCAAGGAGCTTCCCCAAATTTTGTTTTCTGAATAATGAGGCTCTTAAGATTTCATTAAGCCCCTTAATTTCCGAAATTTGGGCTTATGTAAAAAATGGCCCCCTCACTAAATGGTCTAAAATAGCCTATAAATGCTCTAAAGTTCCACCTAGTTCCTATACTGACCCAATATGCCTATAACCCACCATTTTAAACTAAAAATGGACCTTCTACATATCCAAAAAGACGAATACCAAATATACCAAAAATAAATAACTAACAATTCAGTTATTTAGTAATTAACCGATACGAGTCCAAATATTAATAATTTAATTAATGAGTTACCGTATCTTAAATCCGATTTCAAATCCGAATTAATTAACACACAAATGTAAATAGTTACATCTCACGTCACAGTCAAACACACATCATTAATATTTTATTCAATATAATAATTCACAGAAAATACGTTGTATTGCACCTATGGCCTCCGAGGATCACTCGTACGTATTAGGTATAGTTATAGGTTATTCCACAACTATAACCTCAAAGAATCAACAAAGGATAATAATTATGCCTTCACATCAATCATATTGCCCCATACCTAAGATATATTAGAGGATGCCCAGTTTTATCACCACGGGATAACACGAACACTTTCATCACATAGTGTTTGGGGTCAAAATGACCAATGTAAAACCTGTCTTTATCACCAGTGTACCAGCGCAATCGACATCACACGCGCCCCATAAAATTCCTTCTAGTACAACACGCCATGAGCAGACTCACCACCCTGGTATGATTGCACATAAAGAAGATAACAAGTATAACCCTATCCCTATGCAACCTAGCCAAGCGAACAAATATAAACCCTACTCAATAGGATTACACATAAAGTCTTTTAATAACATGTTAATACACACATTAACTTATAATCGTATGTGTGTGTATATATATATAATATTAGCTCAAACTCCCAAGGCTCTCAAAGTCTAGGTTTCATCTCACCTAACAACCACAAGGATCATTATAAAACAACCGCTAGCCTACTCGGTGGGTCACCACCACATCCTCACCTCATATATGATAAAAGCTATTGTTAAACATTACCTGATTTAACAAATTTCAACTCAAATCTTTATTTCCTTAAAATTGGTTTCTATACTCAGACGTAATACTTATAAGATCATCTCAATTAATTCCAACCCTACAATAACTTCAAAATAAAACCCTAACCAACCGAATGCAACACAAAGACCCAACCCTAAAATACTAACCCAAAATTTTAGCCCTGCGTACTGCTGGTAAAATATTCATAAGAATTTCATAAAAAATCCAAAAATATGAAACTAGCATCATAGCATTCGTAATTCAATTATTTACAATTACATGGGTCAGATCTCGTTCAAGCGACACTCCAAGCTGTTCAAACGAGATATCCAATCTCGTTCAAATGAAATTCCAATCTCGTTCTAATGAGTTTCACGCAGATTTCATCTTCTCCAAGTGCTAAAAATGACAACTAACAACCCAAAACCTAATTTTAAAGCCTCTAAATAGCCTAAATCCCTTCCTCCTTAAAGCTTAAGGTGTATAACAACAATACTAACCTAAATCAACCAACTCTAGGTGAATAAAATCACATCTAAGGATCAATTTCATATTTATACAACTTAGAAACCTAGGTTCATGTTTTACCCCAAATAACTCAAATTTAGATCAATTTCTGAATTAAAACAAGTTTTTTTTACTTGATTCGTTAACATGATTCAAAGGATACCAATATATATTAGATTACAAACTCAATTCAAAGGTTTTATCCTCAATTGAGCTTAGTTCATTAAAAGAGGATTAAGGGTTAATATCACCATTAAGTAAATTTCTTAAATTGAATTAGTGATTATTAAAATTAGATTTATAAATGTATAATTTAGAATATAATGAACAACTACTACCATAACACAATCCCAATTAGATTCTTAGACGATGTAAATTTACCTATGGATTGGTTGAGGAATCAATCCCCCAAACCTCCAAATTCTTCTTCCAACTCTTGCTGACTCTTACCTCGAGCTCTCTCGAATTTCTCTAATTGTTTAAGATGTGTTTAGGTTATGTCTAATGGTCAATAAAGATAGCTTCCCACGAAATTAATCGCAGCCCCATAAGGGACTCAACCTAATGAGCCAAAATATACCTCCAAATGACCCAAAATTCTACCCAGGCCATATGCTAACCCAACAGACCCAAAACCTATTATTTTAAGTAAAAAATAGGCATTCTAATTGACCCCAAAGACAAACCAAAATATGTTACTAAATAAACTAATATTTATCCGATCTGAGTCCAAATATGAATTATTTACTTATTTATTAACTAAGCGCAACACGATATTATAAGAATCTACTTTACGATCAATGAAACCCGACACCGAGGGGATAATCCAAGTAATGAAACTCTCGATACCAAATCCCTGACCATTCCATAGTCGCCCATTATACAGTGTCACTTCAAAATATTTAGTTAATGAATTACCGTATATTAAGTCCGATTTCAAATACGAATAATATAAATAGTGACATGACATGTCACATCAAGCACACGTAATTAATTTTTACAATTAAATAATGTACAAAAAATACGGGATATTACTTCCTCCCCTATTAAACAAGGAATTTCGTCCTAAAAATTTGAATTTATTCTACTTCTACTCGTAAGTTTAAGAATATCTTGCGTGTAGCTTCCTCACACTACTATGAGGGAATCTATTCCCTCTATGACTTAATACACATTAATGCCTCACTCGTCATAATTCATATTCGTTTACTACTCTTGTCCAACTAGCCTACCCGATGAACAATCAACTTGTCCCTCAGAAACCCTTTACGTCATGTATCCGTCGAAACATCGCGCGCATATTAATGGTGACCGGGTAAGGTCAAATGACACCGACATCACCCTATCCAAAATTACGAAGAGGAACTTCTCATCGTGTTGCCAACTTCCTTTTGGAATACCAAATTCATAATTCCCCACATCGAAGAGATCATCAATAATATCTAATCTCCCTTTTGAAGTTCCAAACCAAGCTTCAACTCGTCTCCCTATCTCTTTTTTCTACTTCGATAATCTTTATACGCTCTATTATGAACACCACTTCCTTCGAAGTTTCCTTTGCACGCCCTAAAATGAAGAACAATCTAACTCTACTCAAGTTCTTCAATCTAACACAAATGACCCCAAATGGCTCTATGTCTACTTTATAACCCGGAATCCCGTCGAAAATTAATGGGTCTACTCTCCCTCTTTTACATTGTGATTTCAAACACTGTAATTGTTCGAATGTCTCTGGTGCTTTACCTTATTTACTGGAAGGAGCACCCTCTCGGCACAAACTATACCAATAACTGCTTCACCATACCAATAATACAAACTCTTCAACTTACTGTATACGCAATTGCTTCTGGAATGTAAAGTGGAGCACGAAACGCGCACCTTGATCAAAACTACCTCCCATAGTTTGGGACCCTATGGCATAATAAATCTCCCTTATAAAATGTGACCTATATGCTGTCGTTTAACGAAGAAAGGGAACTCCTCCAAATTATGAATTATATACCATCTTAGGGTAGAACATTAAATGCTTGAGTCTGAACCACCCATTACCTAAGTATGGGTGTAACGACCATCACTGTTACACCTCTCCTATTTCAATAAGATGTCTTCTCCAATCACAATGAATTGATCCCCCGTATTGTTATAATGCACTACATGGCGCACGCTCTATATTGCATCAGAAAAATGCTTTCAAGATATTTTTCTCTCGATTCCACCACTGGTGATAACTCGTTCACTTTTAAATTTTAAGAGGAAATCACTCTCCTCGACTATTCCAACAAGTCGTTCATATGAACAACGAGCATTCATCCCGTCTCGTGACCTTCCCTATCTCCAGGTGGTCCATACATCCATTCAGTGAACCATGTCTCGTTTGGTGCTTTCCCCATGGTAACATTTTCTAGGAATAGCCTATTGCTAAAAAAATGTAGTGTCTTCTCCCACGATACTCTATATCTCCAGTGGAGTCATTTCAATAAGATACCCTCACAACGGTCCAGTGCTAGTATCACTCTAAGGATATAACTAGTCTCTTATGTAGATGATAACTCGACACCTATCCAAATAAAACTGGAAGGATCTCGGACTATTGGTAATATCTCTACGAAACCGTAATCTCCTCTAATGTGCTCACATTTATACATAGACATGTGTATGCTAAACCCTCACCGGATCCCAAGAAAAACTATAAGAACTAAACCCCGCCCAAAAATGACAACATAACAACCTACCCTCGATAATCGATATATGTGTATTACATATCTACCCCAACAATCTCAATAATAATATGACGATCTCTCATCTAAAAGTAAACAAAGAGACTAAAAGCCAAGTCGACCAAACAAACTACCACGTCTCAGAAATCATGATGTAAAGAAGACCCCTATCCGCTAAGGTATCCACATAACTAATGTTTGGTGAATAAAATCTATATATCTCATACTCGTAGTAACCACACTACTAATAAAGAATGACAACTCCTTAGTGTCTAAGTAAGACTCATGCACTTGAGCCGTAAACATAACCGTAAGCATCCCCCGTGGTACCCTAATAACACCAGTTGCCTAAGGCAATAACTAACTAAGTGGTCACGCTTCCCCATAAATGTAGCACCTTCTTCTAAAGGGACTATCGAGAGGAAGGCCCTATAGATGGCAATAAAAAACAAATAATCGTAAGCTTTCAACATTCACGAACTAACTCAAACTCAAATTACTCTCATTTCATCTTTGAAAGTCCAAAACGCTTTTAAATTATCTCTTGAGCATTGAAGCATTTTGTTTTGCCAAAAATCTTCAATGCTATTTTGTTCGACCAAAGATGCACCCAACCCTTGTCTCCAAAGCATTAAAGAAAAAAGTGGCAAAACGATTGTGCGGTAGTCCAACTACCGCAAAAAGGTTAAAAAATAATAAAATTACAAAAAAGTGAAAAAATTGCTAAAAGACAAAAAAAAGTCATTCACTCAACAAATGTTGCGAGAACCTAAGGTTTGATGCTCCTGAACAAGCAAATTTAAGAGCATCTTCCTCCTGGATTTTCTTGTTCTAGGGAACTTTGTTGGTTTGTACAATGTTTTAGAGAGCTAAAATCAACAAATGGTGGACGAAACTATCATCATGATATTTTTCTTCATGATAGGTGATGGCCAAGACCCTTAGTAATATACTATACATTTGACGATTTAGAATTGTTTTGGATTGTCATGGTAAAAGTTATAGACTCATAAGTCATGCTTATAAAGTATTATGACCTTTTACTACAACATTATCTTCTCCAAATAGAATTTTAGGTCCATACGATTCAATCCCCGAGTGCTTATTTTTTATTTTTTATATCCACTTAGAATACTTATTCACCAAAAACCTGCACTTTCAAACTTAATTGAAAAACTATGAACTTTAGTAATTTTTCTGTCGGTGATAGTGACCGAGTGTGGAGGGAATGTTCTATGAGTCAAAAGACAAAATGGTGGAGATATATATATATATAATGTATTCGACTTATTTTAATGCGAAGAAATCGAGTCACCGCACATTTTTTTGAATAGTTACAAATTCAACAATTTACCAAAAATAATGGCCCAATATGGATCGTTTCTCTCTATGGTAAAAGGCACCCTAATTTTTTGTCTCCCCCATCACATGCTAAAAAAAGGCAACGGACTATGACACCCACATGATTTAGAAATTAAAAAAAAAACCTCAATACATAAAGGGAAAAAACCAAAAATAATTTTAAACAACTCATTCCTACCAAAACTTCAAACCCACCGAAGCCAAGATGTAAACCTAGACACACCTACTTCTCACTCAACCCATCTTCTTAATCTATTTATTCATACTTAGCTTCACACTTGGTTTTTATAAGCTCAAATAGGTGATCATGGTTGATTTTAATCATCCATTGGAGCAATGGAGCATGAAAAATCCTACTCAAACACAAATAGAGAAGTGGTCTTTTAAACTCAAGGGAAACATCAAAGATGAACTTCTTAAATTATACAAACATTTACATTGCTTTTAGATCATTTTAAACATTAAATGCACCCATATTCAACGTTGCAAATAAAAAAACCCATCCTAGTAAATTTGGTGACACTGTGATGAAAATGATGACAAACTCGACATTAAGTCACTGGAAGGAGTAGGATTTTGTTCAAGATGGGAACTGATACATTTAACAATGAACCACCATATAGATCTACAATACTTAGTTATAGATTTCCAGTGTGTCACACTTAAATGTTATTTGACCCCAACTAAGTGTTATATGTATTTGTAGGCACTTTCAGAGTTAGAGAGCCGAGTATAGTTCTTAAAGCTCGATGATATAGAAGTAGGTGTTATGCTACATACTCCGTAACGTATCACTAAATATATGTTTTTTTCTTTAACTTATCCGTTGGTAGGAAGGGGAGGGGGGAGCGGGATTGACCGCAAGACCCCTTGGAAGGAAGGGTCAACGGTAACCATTAGGGCAAGCCCCTTTGGTTATCACCAAATATATGTTGCCAATGTTAACGCTACAATTTGAAAATTTGTAAACATATGTTCCTTTTAACTATTACCTGTTATTTTACATGAAATATAATGGGAGGATATTGATGCATCGTGTTCTAGGGGTCACGGTAATCAAAGCAATCCCTTGTCACCCACTTCCATTAAACATGACCATGAGTTCGATGTGAATGATAAAGTTGAGGATGAGGGATGCTTAATGAAAGCAAGACATACTTGTAAGCATTACAGGATTTAAATCATGTTATTGAACTTTATGGAAGGCACGCTACTAAACAATATTAATGTATAAACCAAGAGATAGTTGAGATTTTCATACTAACAATTTTACAACTGAAGGCGAAAGAACTTGGATTTAAGAGCTTGTTGTCTTCTATTAATTTAATGTTAATATTTAGATATTTTTTGAGGTATTTTCTAATCGGTCATCAATTTGGATTGGGCTCAGTCTTATAGGAAGAAGATGCGAGTAGTCATTGTTACCCTAAAGTTTGAAAACCCAAATCCGAGAAGAAGAGGGAGGTTAATCATGAGTTATGAGTGGGGTGGGGAATACTGAAATCCTAAAAAAATGGCACCTTAAAATCGGGGTAACAAAGTCACATAAGAAGAAAGACAAGAGGGTTACCAAAACACAAAGGTTCAATTGCTCGTTTAAGCTTAATCGTGGAATGTTGAAGTAAGTTGTGGTATGGATAAGTACGAGATTGTTAAGTCACTAGTTGGTGACCCGTATGTTGGTCGGTCGAGTCGGGACGAGATTTCCATTGCTAAAGACTCGATTAGTGGTACAGTTATACGTAAACAAGTCCTACATACATGGAAGAAGATATCACATAATAATATGTCCATATGAACACAATATAAAATGTGAAGAATAAGTTCAATTATTAAAATATGCAAGGTAGGACTAATATGCATAAACTTTTGAAACTAATTACCGATTAACATTATGTATATTGGACTTGTGAGGACCCCCAGATGGATGACATAGAGAAAATGTTTTACCCATCCCGAGTCAATACTACGAGAAAGTATTTTAAGTGTTGTTTTAATGGGCTTCTATTAAAAAATCAAAAACTTATATATCACCTTGTGAGATGGTGGGAGTGACATCAACCTTTCGTGCATTTTGCATTGCATTTGACTTCAAATCATTTAAGAATGAGGATTGTTTTGCGTGGGCATTGACTTGTTTAAGGACCTATATAACCCCAGAAATTTAACCCGAGTGATGATTACTAATCTCCATTAGTCATGTATTAACGCCATTAAGTTTTTTCCACGAGTACACATACTTATTTTCTTGTTCCACACACGGACGTGCACACCCACCCACCCACCCACCCACCCATATATATGTATATATATAAATGTTGAAATGAATCATAAGAAGTTTGGGATGCCGAATGATGGTTGCAAGAACTTCACGAGAGAATAACAAGTGGTAATAGAATACGAGACTCAAATTAGTAAATGATGCATGGATCAGGTTCAAAATCAACCATACCACATTCCCTGAGGCCATGGACTACATTTAGAAGGCATAGTTGTCAATTTGTGATAAATTTTCACTTTCATAAAGGAGTTTGGTTAAGTACACGGGGAACCAGATAACTAACATGGTCGTGAGCAGTGTTTTAAAAGGCGCGCGTATGCTTGAGGCTTGGGATAAATGTCTCACCTTAAGCCTTTTACGCCTTATTCTTGGTAAAAGGATTAAGGCATAATTTTTTAAAAACAAAAACACTTTAGTGAAACGATATCACCTTTTAAAGACCTTTTTTTTTAAAAACGGACAAATATCTCGTTCAAAACAATCAAAAGACAAATGGTATCCCAAATCTCTCCACCTCTTGTCCAAAAAAACAAGCATTTTTTCTTCTTTATTTTGTTTTTTTCTTATTATTTAAAAAAAATAGTATTTTAGTTTGCATATGTTCAGACATATTTTAAGGTGTATACTATTTTATTATTTTTAATAGCCTTGTTATAGGTAAAAATGTTATAATATATTAAAAAATGCCTAAATACCTTTTCACGCTTTTTTACGCCTAAGGCCCGCCTAGGCTTCTAAGGCTTAAGGCTTGACCTCCACGCCTCGATCATGCCCCGTGTTTTTAGAACCTTGGTCGCGAGTACACATGTAAAAATAAATAGGAAAGTTGGCTTGTCCAACCTACATTTGTTTAATTATGGAAGAAGTTGATATCCTAAGGTGAGATTCTTTGTTTGGACTGTGACTGGACAAACCATTTTGACGATGGAAGGTCTGCAGAAGAGAAGTTATCGTCTGGCTAGTCGGTGCTAGTTATGCAAGGAGGAAGAGGAGAAGACCAATCATCTGCTTCTCCACTACAGGGTGGCAAGAGATTTGTGGGATAATTTTCTGGCCATATCTAGGACCATATGGGTCATGCCTGCGTCAGTGAGGGAGCTTTTAGAGGTGTGGAACCCTCCTAGGGAGTGATGGGGTGATAAACGGGTCTGGCAGATTGTCCCTCATTGTATTTTTTGAAAGGTATGGAAGGAAAGGAATGCTCGGTGTTTTGAAGGTGTTGAGATGACGCCGTCGATACTTCGTTATCTTTTTTTGAGCACCCTCGTTAGTTGGTACAAAGCGAAGATTACCATCACTACTCAAGATTTTCTCGACTTTGTGGAGGAAATCCACATTGCGATGTGATTTGGGAGTTCATGTTGTTTGTGTCTGGTTGTTTTTCTTTATTTTCAAGTTCTGCTTTTATTTTGTATACTTCCTGTATATGGGTTCGCTCCTTTAGCATTGGATTTAATGCAATCATTTATTTATAAAAAAAGAAGAAGATAGAGATTGACTTTGAGAAATTGCATGTGTGCAAATGACATGCTCATAACCTTATGAATTTTAATCACATGGGTGCGAAACTCGACACATTGGTGCATGAGACCTATTTGATAGGGGTTGTAGGGGTGAATGATGCTACTTGTGGTCATGTGTGCTGACGATCTATGGGCGTCTATGTGCCTATGATTTGACGCTGCACTAGAGGCAAGGAAATAAGTGCATACCCCTTGGTGCATTGGATGATCATCGACATATATAAGAGTATATGTATACTCATTTTCCCCATAATTATTTAGTTGTCTTGATTTCATTTACCTAAACCCACTTTGAGCCATGGTCTCGTTTGATCTTGAAAGCTTCATGTTAAAAAATTTAAGACTAGACTTCTTCATCTTCATTCGAATTAAACCTCATCACATAACCAATGTTAATGACATCTTAAAATAACGTTAAAGGATTTAAATGAATTATAGAACCCTTTATTTAACATAAATAATGTTGGATTTTATTAGATTAGAAAATGTTTTAAATCTTGTATGCGTGTTTGAGGCTATTTTTGAGATTAGCAATATAATATGTTATATAATTGTAATATATAAACATACTTTAAAAAGATGTGCATATTGTACGTTTAAAGTCTTGGTTGTTATTTTGAGAACTTCGTTTTGGTCAAATACATGAATCGCTTCATTGAAGGAAATGGACTCTTCACTGTAACGAATAACGTTTTGCTAGTCGTGCTCAGTGGCGGATCCAGGATTTTAGTCCAACCGGGGCTAAATTGATTCAAAAAAAATTAACGGCACTAATAATTAATTAACTCATAAAAACCAACAATCGATAAAACATAAATACTGAATATGCCAAAATTTCATATCAATCCATCCATACATAACCAGTTTTTGCAAATACAAAGAGATTGTTTACAATATTCCCCTACGTGGCTTCATATTTTGAAAATATTGAATGATATCTTCCGTATCAACATTTTTGAAGATATCCTGTTCAATGTACGTCACCAAGCAATCATTTGTAAAATCATCTCCCATTCGGTTACGTAATGTACTTTTCACGATTTTCATTGCGGAGAATGCTCTTTCCACACTTGCAGTTGCAACCGGCAATGTCAAGGCAAGTTTTATAAGCAAGTACACTAATGGAAATAATCGATCCCTCTGAGTTTCAACCATCTTTTGAGCAAGATCACCAATCCCTTTCAAGTCTTTGAATTCTTCCTTATCACGCACACTATATATATAATTTTCAAGTTGTTCCCCAATGATTGTGAGTTCAATCGGATCAAAATCATTAGGATAAAACTCCGCAAATCGAACTAATCTTTCCACATTGAATTTGGAGAAGTTCATACTTGGATCAAGACATGCCATACATAAAAGTAACTCTGTATTCACCTCATTAAACCGATGGTTCAACTCCTGTAGTTGCATATCTATCACCGAATAGAACAATTCAACCCGATAGTGATGAAGATTTGTCCTCTCTTCGACGTTTCGACGTGATCTTCCATTAGCCACAAAACAATCTTCCATATTTATGATTACAATGTCGTGTGTACTACAAAATAAAGAGACTACTTTCAACAATTTATCCCATCCATGCTCCCTCATTTTTTGTAAACGCATCTTAGCTATTTTAACAAGATCCATTGCATTCACAATATCTTGATCCCTCCGTTGTAGTGATTGCGACAAGTCATTGGTAATCCCCAAAATTGCTTTCATTAACTGCAATTTGAACACAAAATCAAAGCACTGCAAATAGCTAATCAGATCATATGCTTCTATTCTCTGAGTACCTACATCACCATCAACTTGAACCACCTCAAGTACACCAATCACAACAGAGAACAAATGATCTAAACTCAAAAGTGTACCGTAATGTGAACCCCACCGTGTGTCCCCTGCTCGTGTGAATGCTTCTTCTTGGTTTAAACCATGACCCCTCTCCCGATCACCGGTGCATATTCCTTCAAGGATATCATCATACTGTTTTATTCGAAATATATCTCTACGCTTGCAAGATGCTCCAACAATATTCGACAAAATTGAAACTTTGAGAAAGAAAGAGCCAATTGCATTATGATTGTTTGCAACCGTTACCAATGCCAACTGTAGCTGATGAGCAAAATAATGAACGTAGTAAGCTGAGCTATTTTCCCTTAGAATCAGACTCTTCAGCCCATTGAACTCCCCTTTCATGTTGCTCGCTCCATCATAACCTTGCCCACGAATACTTGACATACTCAACCCATGTTTCAGGAGAAGTGACTCAAGGCTTGCCTTAAGTGTTAAAGATGTATTGTCAAGAACATGTACAATGCCAAGAAAATGTTCAACCACATAGCCTTTTTTGTTCACATAACGTAAAGTCACTGCCATTTGCTCCTTCACAGAGATGTCACAGGACTCGTCAACTAGTATGGAGAATACCTCATCCCCAATTTCTTGAATTATGACTTTAGTGGTCAAAGAGGCAGCGACATTAATGAGCTCTTTCTGAATTGATGGAGCTATCATTTGGTGGTTTTCGGGGGCCTTTTTCAAGACAACTTTGTTTATAGCTTCATTTTGCTCGGCAAGGAACTGTAAAAGTTGAAGAAAATTACCCCGGTTAGATGACCCCACAGATTCATCATGCCCTCGCATCGCTAAACCTTGGCGTAGTAAGTACTTGAGGCAATTCAAGGATGCAGTCAGACGAATACGATAATCAACTCTTGTCTTATCAGAATGGTTAGACAAAGACACTTCGATGTGTTGATCTTGTTTCATCAAGTCATCAAAAGCATTCATGCATTTGTTATGAATACTTGAATGGGGGCCAACATGATCTTTAAACACTTGTTTCTTTTTCCAATTTGAAAAGCCTCCAGTAACAAATACACCACCACCCCCTTGCCCCCCAGTATTTGGTCGGAACAAATAGCAAAACAAACAAAACGCAGCCTCCTTTGCCACACTATACTCTAACCATCTCCCAAACTCCTCAAACCATGACGGAATAAATTTACATTTGCCTGTTCCAAATTGTATCCATGGGAAATTGTGATTTTTTGGTTGACAAGGGCCCCTAGTAAGATATGCTCGACGAACTAACTCCATTTGTTTAGAATCACCATATTCCGAAATAGATTTCCTCAAACCGGGATCCGATGGTAGTTCATCCAAATTCACCCCAATATTAGGTGAGTGTTGTGAGTGTTGGGATTGAACTTCTTGATGGATACGATTATCGGACTCCGCAATGGGAGATGATTGAACCTCAGCTTCGGATACGGTTTGTGGGATGTCCGCTCTTTGCCGTTTAAAAAACTTCTCCATGACTTCCTATTTAAAAAAACAAATATTTTAGACTACATATTTCTATATACACAAATTTTTATATATACCAATTTTTATATACACCAAATTTCTGTATAAAAATTTCTATACAAATTTCTATACATTTGTAAGAAATGTAATGTGTTTTTTGGATATCAAAGCCATGTATAAAAAAACCACAAATTTCTTACAAATTATTTCTATTCTATATACACATTTTGTGTAACACAAAAATCACATATAATAATCCAACCATAACCATGTATAAAAAAACCCACAAATTTCTTACAAATTTAATAATCCAACCATGTATAAAAAAACCACAAATTTCTTACAAATTATTTTTATTCTATATACACATTTTGTGTATACACAAAATCACATATAAAAAACACACATTACATTCTAATAATATATACAAAAAACACACATTACATAATCATCTCTCACAAAACCATATACAAAAAAACCATTCATATAAGAAATTTTTACCTTAGCAGTGTTGGCAGCAGAGCACGGGGGGCGTGAGGGCCTCAATGGTGAGGCAGCGGCTGCTGAGCAGGGGCGTGAGGGAGGGAGGAGGAGAAGAAGATGAGAAGAAATGGGTTTTCTTTTGGGTGGGATTAGTGGCGGATCCAGGATTTTAGTCCAACCGGAGCTAAATTGATTCAAAAAAAAATTAACGGCACTAATAATTAATCAACTCATAAAAACCAACAATCGATAAAACATAAATACTGAATATGCCAAAATTTCATATCAATCCATCCATACATAACCAGTTTTTGCAAATACAAAGAGATTGTTTACAATATTCCCCTACGTGGCTTCATATTTTGAAAATATTGAATGATATCTTCCGTATCAACATTTTTGAAGATATCCTGTTCAATGTACGTCACCAAGCAATCATTTGTAAAATCATCTCCCATTCGGTTACGTAATGTACTTTTCACGATTTTCATTGCGGAGAATGCTCTTTCCACACTTGCAGTTGCAACCGGCAATGTCAAGGCAAGTTTTATAAGCAAGTACACTAATGGAAATAATCGATCCCTCTGAGTTTCAACCATCTTTTGAGCAAGATCACCAATCCCTTTCAAGTCTTTGAATTCTTCCTTATCACGCACACTATATATATAATTTTCAAGTTGTTCCCCAATGACTGTGAGTTCAATCGGATCAAAATCATTAGGATAAAACTCCGCAAATCGAACTAATCTTTCCACATCGAATTTGGAGAAGTTCATACTTGGATCAAGACATGCCATACATAAAAGTAACTCTGTATTCACCTCATTAAACCGATGGTTCAACTCCTGTAGTTGCATATCTATCACCGAATAGAACAATTCAACCCGATAGTGATGAATATTTGTCCTCTCTTCAACGTTTCGACGTGATCTTCCATTAGCCACAAAACAATCTTCCATATTTATGATTACAATGTCGTGTGTACTACAAAATAAAGAGACTACTTTCAACAATTTATCCCATCCATGCTCCCTCATTTTTTGTAAACGCATCTTAGCTATTTTAACAAGATCCATTGCATTCACAATATCTTGATCCCTCCGTTGTAGTGATTGCGACAAGTCATTGGTAATCCCCAAAATTTCTTTCATTAACTGCAATTTGAACACAAAATCAAAGCACTACAAATAGCTAATCAGGTCATATGCTTCTATTCTCTGAGTACCTACATCACCATCAACTTGAACCACCTTAAGTACACAATTCACAGCAGAGAACAAATGATCTAAACTCAAAAGTGTACCTTAATGTGAACCCCACCGTGTGTCCCCTGCTCGTGTGAATGCTTCTTCTTGGTTTAAACCACGACCCGTCTCCCGATCACCGGTGCATATTCCTTCAAGTATATCATCATACTATTTTATTCGAAATATATCTCTACGCTTGCAAGATGCTCCAACAACATTCGATAAAATTGAAACTTTGAGAAAGAAAGAGCCAATTGCATTATGATTGTTTGCAACCGCTACCAATGCCAACTGTAGCTGATGAGCAAAACAATGAACGTAGTAAGCTGAGTTGTTTTCCCTTAGAATCAAACTCTTCAGCCCATTGAACTCCCCTTTCATGTTGCTCGCTCCATCATAACCTTGCCCACGAATACTTGACATACTCAACCCATGTTTCAGGAGAAGTGACTCAAGGCTTGCCTTAAGTGTTAAAGATGTAGTGTCAAGAACATGTACAGTGCCAAGAAAATGTTCAACCACATAACCTTTTTTGTTCACATAACGTAAAGTCACTGCCATTTGCTCCTTCACAGAGATTTCACGGGACTCGTCAACTTGTATGGAGAATACCTCATCCCCAATTTCTTGAATTATGACTTTAGTGGTCAAAGAGGCGGCGGCATTAATGAGCTCTTTCTGAATTGATGGAGCTATCATTTGGTGGTTTTCGGGGGCCTTTTTCAAGACAACTTTGTTTATAGCTTCATTTTGCTCGGCAAGGAACTGTAAAAGTTGAAGAAAATTACCCCGGTTAGATGACCCCACAGATTCATCATGCCCTCGCATCGCTAAACCTTGGCGTAGTAAGTACTTGAGGCAATTCAAGGATGCAGTCAGACGAATACGATAATCAACTCTTGTCTTCTCAGAATGGTTAGGCAAAGACACTTCGATGTGTTGATCTTGTTTCATCAAGTCATCACAAGCATTCATGCATTTGTTATGAATACTTGAATGGGGGCCAACATGATCTTTAAACACTTGTTTCTTTTTCCAATTTGAAAAGCCTCCAGTAACAAATACACCACCACCCCCTTGCCCCCCAGTATTTGGTCGGAACAAATAGCAAAACAAACAAAACGCAGCCTCCTTCGCCACATTATACTCTAACCATCTCCCAAACTCCTCAAACCATGACGGAATAAATCTACGTTTGCCTGTTCCAAATTGTATCCATGGGAAATTGTGATTTTTTGGTTGACAAGGGCCCCTAGTAAGATATGCTCGACGAACTAACTCCATTTGTTTAGAATCACCATATTCCGAAATAGATTTCCTCAAACCGGGATCCGATGGTAGTTCATCCAAATTCACCCCAATATTAGGTGAGTGTTGTGAGTGTTGGGATTGAACTTCTTGATGGATACGATTATCGGACTCCGCAATGGGAGATGATTGAACCTCAGCTTCGGATACGGTTTGTGGGATGTCCGCTCTTTGCCGTTTAAAAAACTTCTCCATGACTTCCTATTTAAAAAAACAAATATTTTAGACTACATATTTCTATATACACAAATTTTTATATATACCAATTTTTATATACACCAAATTTCTGTATAAAAATTTCTATACAAATTTCTATACATTTGTAAGAAATGTAATGTGTTTTTTGGATATCAAAGCCATGTATAAAAAAACCACAAATTTCTTACAAATTATTTCTATTCTATATACACATTTTGTGTAACACAAAAATCACATATAATAATCCAACCATAACCATGTATAAAAAAACCCACAAATTTCTTACAAATTTAATAATCCAACCATGTATAAAAAAACCACAAATTTCTTATAATAATCCAACCATGTATAAAAAAAACACAAATTTCTTACAAATTATTTTTATTCTATATACACATTTTGTGTATACACAAAATCACATATAAAAAACACACATTACATTCTAATAATATATACAAAAAACACACATTACATAATCATCTCTCACAAAACCATATACAAAAAAACCATTCATATAAGAAATTTTTACCTTAGCAGTGTTGGCAGCAGAGCACGGGGGGCGTGAGGGAGGCAGCGGCTGCTGAGCCTGAGCAGGGGCGTGAGGGAGGGAGGAGGAGAAGAAGATGAGAAGAAATGGGTTTTGTTTTGGGTGGGATGGGTTGGGAACTTGGGCGGCAGGCAACAGAGGCAAAGAGAGGAGTTTTTAGTTGGGTTTTCGTTGGAAGCCACTTAACCAAACAGATATAGGTTAAAAAAATAGTGTTTTTACCTAAATACCCTTATTTTTTTTTTTTTTGGATATCTCAACCAGGGCGATGGCCCCGGTTAGTCTTGAGCTCCATCCGCCCCTGGGTGGGATGGGTTGGGAACTTGGGCGGCAGGCAGCAGAGGCAAAGAGGGTAGTTTTTAGTTGGGTTTTCGTTGGAAGCCACTTAACCAAACAGATATAGGTTAAAAAAATAGTGTTTTTACCTAAATACCCTTATTTTTTTTTTTTGAATATCTCAGCCAGGGCGATGGCCCCGGTTAGTCTTGAGCTCCATCCGCCCCTGGTGCTCAGATCAAAATTTTGACTTGTTTCATAGGAGCTCTGCTGAAGCAAAGAGCCTTTTCACTTTAGGGAAGTGAAGCTTTGTTGGTTTCACCGTTTGACAAATTACGTCTCCAGATTTTTGTTTTGTAAAAGCTAACAAAATCTTTTACACTATTCTGCCTTGAAATTTGTATAGATTCACTTTTAATCAAAATCTTAGTGATTGAGGGTCTATGACCTCCTAATAAGTCATGCTCAGTCTTTACCTTATGTAATGTTTTTCACACAATCTCTTATGGGTTATTCAATCATTATTTTTCTTCATTTTTTGCTTTGAGAGAGAAAAATATTTGCTGAAAATCAATTTTCATTAAAGTTTTGTTAAATCCTATTGGATTATATTTGAAATATCTTTGTACTAATTTGATTTAAAGTAATTTTAAGTGTGATTAATTCTTCTCAAGACTGAAAAAAATAATTTTAACCTTTTTCTTGAGAGATATTGATTTTGATATCTTATAAATACTTGTTAGTTTAGTTTGAGAAAGACAAAATCCTTTACACACCTTCATCAACCTTTGGGAGTATTACGTCCTAGGATGTATAAATACATATTTTTGTCTTCTCTTGGTTCTATTCTAATTGGAGGAAAAAAATGGACCTTCAACTTAAAAGAAGATGTTTAATTTGGATTACGAAGACATTGATTACGAATAAATACTGGCAGTAGTTGTGAGTTGTTCTCTAGTTAGGAGAGCTTTAGTGGAAGTTATGAAAACATGAGTGTAAGACATAAGTCCATATTTTTATGTCTTACCATTGTTCATTTATTGTTCGTTCGACCAAATATTTTTTCTGTTGTGGTATTTTTCTCGTACATCTTTGTGTTGTGTGATTGTTTATATATTTTGCGTTTTAATTCATCACCACAATATAAGAAGATAAAAATTTATTAAATAATTTTTGGTAAAACTTATCACATAGACATAGGATTATTTATTTGCCCATAAAAGTAATTAAATATAATATAATCACAATATTGGTAATAATTTTTGCTTGGGTTATTGCTCTAAGATGTCATTTTTCTCTGGTTTTTCCTTAGGCTCATACGCTATGCACACACTTTGAACTGGTATCATACCCTCTCTTCATCGTTGAAGGTTTAACGACCGATATGAAGATCTAGCTGTGTGTGTAGAAATGATACTTGGTAGTGAAATATATTAAGTTTGTCCTTTGAGAAAAAATCTTTCTTTTACCAGACTTGTTGCTTCATCCGATGTTATGCGTTGTTATTCTCCTCAAAATGAATATAATTTTAACATGGAACAATGTGACGAAAAAAATTATTTGATTCCTGAATCTGAATATAATGAACTTTATGAAGATTTCTTAAAATTTTTAAAGAAAGTTATTTAATGTTCTCTCAATTGAAAAAAATATAAAAGGGTAAATTACCTTTGATTTTAAAGAGTAATTAAATCAAATGAGGTTTTGATGAGAAAATCACTAGGGGGAGCTCATGAAATGTGAAGATGAGAAAAAATATACAACTTAAAGCATATCTTATTGACTAACTTCAAGTTGATTATACTCACACATGTGATAAGATTAAATTGTTGAATAAAGATTTTTTAAATATTGATGTGATTTAAAAAGAAGTAATTGAAAAAAATGAAATTCTATGTGAAAATGTCGAAACTCTTGAAAAAGAAAAATATGAGTTTTTAAGTAAGCTTGCATTTTTGAAAGATAAATACGATCATTTATGTGCTTTGGAAGCTTAAGGACTTACCCGCTTTGAATTAAATGTGTTGATGTCTCTTTTTTGGATCTTGTATACTTTATAGATGATTTAAAAGATAAGAGCACTATTTTAAAAGAAGATGATGAAAAATTTAAAGAGGAAACAATTTTTTCATTTTATTTATTAAAAAAGTGAAAATGGATTATGATGTTTGTAAAGAGTACAAAATCATTTTGGACCGCCTAATTAAATACCGAGTGATCAGTCATTTATTAAATTAAATCAAAGTGTCCGGTTGGTTCATACTTAGCATCACCATCGAAAATAACATTTTTTATCAACTAATAAATAATTAAGCTAAGTGTCAAAACATTTAATTTTACAGATTAAGTTCCATTGTCGTGAATTTATGTACAAAACCATTTTAAGAATACAGATAATAATATAAAATACCAAACCATCCTAGTGGAATAAACATGCAAGATTAACCATTCCAAATAAAATACCCCAAATCGAAGGACAATGTAATAATTAAAACAATCTCAACTAAAACTGAATACTAAAATAAATAAAGAGTAAAAAGTCTCTCTCAACTAAATTGAAACTGGAAATGGGCGACACAAGCCCTATCTAAAATGACTATGTGAATAACTGAGATGATAAGAGTGAAGTTGTCTAAATGCAAAGAGCTGTAACCCCCACACTAGCTGCAGCGCGTCAACCCTCCAAAGATCTAAGCCGGACGCCCCTGTGGCTAGGCACCTGCAATACATATATATATATACAAGAAAAATAGGAGATGACAAGAAACGGGTCAGATCCCGAGTGTAAAATAACAAGTATATAAAATGCTTACCAGTTGATATTACATACATGTTAGTTCCTCGACACTCACTTGAGAATTCTCACCTCTCAACTATTGTGCATGCCTAACGTACTACTAAATTAATCTAGATAAAACTAACCCAGTTAACTAGTCTAACCCAATCTCCCCTCATCAATCCTGATTCACTTGATCGCATAATTATAATTTATACATGATAACTTTTTCTTATGAGTTTACCAAGCCAGTTATGTACATCTCAATACAGCCTTATGTTCTCAAACACTTAATTTATTTAATATCCGTTATTCAATTTTATCTACTTTCAAGCACAGTAGATGAACCACAGGTACATATATTTATCACTCATAATGTATATATTAATAAGGCACCCCACATAAAATCTATGGTGCTGGAATACTCTGCTATCAAGTCCCTGTACCCCTTGCACAATTGAGGGAAATACGAGTTCAGATCCACTCTCGAAATGTATTAACACAAAATACACATATTGGAGGCAAAGCATAGTTCTCAATCTCTAAGAGGTCGGCACATACGATTGTCCCGGCGCGAAAAAACCTCTGTGATAGCAAGTAGTGCGAGTATGATTAAACACAAATATTCATATAATATATATACATACACTTATATATATATATATATATATATTTACATTATTCATATAGGTATACCCACGACCCATAACATATTCTAACCATATGTGACACGTAGCACCCGAGTCCTACATATAATTAGTTCATTCTTTTATTTTCTCAATTTTCGCAAGTCCTCAAGTACTTCTCGACCCTCGAAGTGTATCATTTTGATAAGTGTGAAATCAGTAGGTGTACACTCTCTACCCTACTGGTCTAAGTCATTCTTGATTCTCACAAAATCTCATTTAACATACATATGATCTTCACCCCATTTTATACCCTCATGACCCCACGGTTAAATCTCATATAAGAATCGTACTACCCGAGCCTTACCTACCACGCTACTGGTCCTTCCCAAGTCCTATCATGGTATTTAAGTTATGTCAAGGGTCCTTATACATTGGGGTTGGATTAACATTAAAAAGGGAAGAATATTCAAATTCCTGGAGGAGTCGATCGATCGATGGAAATGGTCAATCGATTGATCTAGTCGATCGATCGACATTCTTGAGTCGATCGATCGATCGAACATATATTAACCTAGTTTCTGCAATTCTTTACCTACGGGTTTCATTAACTTTAATCCTCAAAATCTCTATCAATTTAGACCAAACTCCCAACCAAACATCACAAACGTTATAGTAATAGGTATGAACAAGTTCTAACATAAAATCTAGATTTAATCCTTAAGTAATCATCATTAAATGAGTACAATTCATGATTTGGTCTTTAACCCTAGTTTACCATATTAATTCCAGAATCCACAATATATTTCCAGATTTCCTTCTCTAATCATCATTAAAATTCGTGATAAATGTTATACATGTGATAAGGATACCAGCCTAACATGATTTCCATTCAAACATATGAATTCTAATCTTACAATTACATCAAATCTCCATAAAAACTTATAATTATATTTGCTACTCTAGCATGGATGAAATATCAACTTAAGAACAACAAGATAGATACTTCCTTGGAAATTGAAGGTCTGAGTTGTCGAAGATGATGGGTATATTTATGCTCCTCGTTCTTCGATCTATGCGTTGGTGGTGGAATTGGTGGGAACGGTTAGGATGGATGGTTCTCCCCCTTGGAAACCTCATCTCTTCTTTCCTCCTTAACCTCTCTGCAACTCAAGTGTTTCTAACCCTCGAAGACTCCAACTTCCATTAGATATAACCCTTTAGTTTTCATCATTAATTAAGGCCAAAAATTAGAAATTACTAAAATGCCCTCCTGAGTTGTCGGTTAGGCCTAAAATCATCTCGAGACCCAAACTAAACTCATGGGTACACTTTTTTGACTATCTCGATCCTTACGGACGCATTGGGGCACTCAAAATGACCATACGGGTAGCTTAGAATTGATTTACTTTTTATTTCCTTAAATTAGTCCCGACACGACTGACACGCGCGTCCCGACTTAATTTCTATAACTGTCATATTATTCACTCGCGATAATTTTAATAAATTCAATCTCATATATTACTTTACTCACTAAGAAATATTCAACAAAATTCTCACCAATAATGACTAACTCTCATCACGCTAGTAAATATTTATTTTAAAATCCGAATTAATATGAAATTAATTTATCCCAATTTAATTTAATTAATCCCATAATTGAAGGCCATAAAAATACGAGGTATTATTGAAAACTTATTAAGAGGTGACACCATAAAAACTTTGCACGATGCTTTTAATACCAGTGCAAAGTGGAACTGATAAAAGTGGGTTGTGGTTTAACAAATTTGATATTTCAATTTCAAAAGGTGAAATATTTTTTTAAAAAATTCTTCTCAAATGATCACAAGTAGAAAATAAAAAGTTACTTTGAAATTTCAAGTGAAACGAAAAAATGTTGTGAATAATTTTTAAAATAAGATGCGCATCCCAAGTTTGGTTACAAAAATAATCTTTATGATTACAAGAGACAAAAAAGGACATTGGTTGTTCTTATTATTACAAGAAAGGTCACCTTAAAGATTTTTGTTCCAAATTGTATAAAGTTTAACATTTTGAAAAAGTTGTTCCTAATATCAAAACCCATATTACTTGATTCGTTTTAGTGTGACCAATATCATAAAGTTGGTCATTCGCGGGAGTTTTATTTATTACATGAACCAACCTTGACTTTGAATTATGGTAGGAGTGGTAAGAATTTTTTGAGGAGAAACAAGAGTAAAAAAAATTTGGTTCAATTTTTTGTACCTAACCATTGAAAGATTTTTTCCTAACATTTGAAAAACTGTATCAAAGAAAGCGAGACAAAATATTTCAAATTTTCCTTCGTATTCCAATGAAATCCAAAGCTCCTTGTGTGAGTAAATAATGGGTAAGAAAGGACATTATGGATAAGAATTATATTGAAACTAAAGAGAATCTTAAAGTGGTCTCCTCCTTCTCTAAGCATTAAAGTTTTTTAGTTTTGCTATAACCTTGATAAAATTTCACACATTTTATATCTTGTGTCAGGCTATATGTTTTTTACTATTATATAAGTTTTGTATATAATGTTAACCATATTTGATATCTCATATATGAATTATTTATCTTATTGATTTGTTATTTCTTCATATCTTGAGTGATTTAAAAATATTTTGGTTTTAAGAATGGTCTTTTAGTTTACTTTAATATGCTTTTAGAACTGTCGAATCTAGTTAATGTTTCTGCTGGTCCCTCTATATTTCATATCCGTTGCATATTATAGTGTTTTACTTTTACCTTGGATTAATATTCTTTGCATATTTTTTATTATCATTGGTCTTTGACTATTTTATATATACGCTTACATGTTTATTTTAGTCTGAACATTTAGTATTAATCTAGATTTGATTATCTTAGGGCTCCATTAGTCATTTTCATGATTGATCGAGCTTTTAGTAGCATGTCTGTAAATTTTTTCTTCATATATATCCTTTAATCCGTTGACATGATTTGTTTTTCTTGTATATGTCTTTCGTTTAAAAATATAAAGATATTTTTAATACATTCACGTTTATGCCTTTTAGATGATATACTCTATGGAATATCTTCATATATCAAAATTTCTTGTTTGATCATTTTCATTTTTTGGGAACATGGTATTTTTTTATGATATGTATTTTATTTTCTTATCAAGTCTTAAAAACTTTGAGAGAAATTTGTAGGGAATGAATATTCATATCTTGTTTCACTTTATACCGCACTACTCATTATTATAATGCGACTTTATGAGTAATATGGTATATCAAAAAATGTTCAAAGCTTCAAAAGATCTATGAAAAAGTGTCTAACCCTTTTGGTATATGTGTGAGATTTTGATTCATGATTTTTAGTATTTGAAAAAGCGAATGATATATTTTAAAAAATCATGAGTGGATATTGAAAGGTCTGCGACTTTAGATAGTGTGATCAGTTCCGTTTATGGAAAGTGATGCCTACCTTTGTTAGAGTAAAAGCCATTATATACAAAAGAATTTTTTGAACAAAAGTAACATCTCAAAGAGATTTATCCATCCAAAATTGACTAACATCAAGGATATAAGACAAAAAGGTTTTAACCAAAAAACACTTATTAAGGAAAAAGATAAATTTATTTTAAAAAGGGTGTTAGCGATTTCACTTGAGTTGAAGCTTTGAGTATTTTGTTTTATGATTCATAACTCTGATCTTGAACTTGGATAATTCTATCAATGGTATTCTTTTTTTCTTTTGCACAAACGATATATGATCTTATGTTCTTGTATAATAATCTTATTAGCTATTTATCTTTTTAGATAATCTTTTATTGGTTATGAATATTTGACATAAACTCAAATGTTTGATATGTGTGATAATACTGCCTATAATTTTTCTTATCAAAATGGGTTTACGAGTTGTTCTTTATTGCATAAATTGACTCTTGTCCTATTATAAAACCCTTTATATATGTATATATATATATATATATATATATATATTACTTTTTAGATATTTTAATGTTCTGATTTGTCTTGCATCTTACTCTTATTTTTCAGATGTGGTATATTTTTTACATTTCTTTATTGGATTAACTGTTCATATTCTTTGACATTATTTGTTTACCTTGATGCATCATATACTTAGAGTTTCATATCATAGAAGGAATGTTGTACATGAGTGAGGATATCACATATTTATGAGTGATAATTTTATTTGGTGCATCATTAATCTATCATAATCTTAATTGACCTTTGGATTGATATTGGTGATTCATGTATCTACAGTATGTCGTATGACCTTTAACATTGATATTTGATATTCAAATGCAATATATGATAATATCATTATTTTTACATTTCGTTGATTGTGGTCTTTAATTACTTATATACTTCTGTTATATATTTGCATTACTTACCACAGTATTGTTTAAATTCTTTTTTTATTGTGATTATTTTATTTTTTGTATGATAGGATAAACTATCCTATATCCTATTATAAAGTATCCAATACCATTTGTGGTTTCTATTCATTGCAAGATTCATGCTTCACCTTTGTATGTTTTGTGAGTTAAGATTTGAAAGAACAATCTCAACCGATGTTTATTATAATCCTACACTTTTGTTGAGGCTAAGTATATTTTAGCTTTTTTATGCTAATATCTAAATGATGGCTCATATATATTTGGCTTATTATATCATTATTTATAATTTGTACCTTTGTATTATGTACCATGTGATTAATATCATGTATTATTATCATCTCATTGTGATTAATGTAATATATATCACGTTTTATACTCTAGCTTGTTTTTATCTCATTGTTTCTTATAGTTTTTTTTCTAGTGTCTTTGTTGATTCATTTCCTTAATCTTTTCATCTGTCCTAAAAGGGGGAGGGGGGGAGAAGTTTTTTGAAGGAGGAGATGATTTAATTAATGGGAAGAATCACCGTGTGACAAAAGGGAGATAACTATAGGATAAAGGGAGTACGTTATAGTTTTCACCGTGCCTCTTAGGGGAAGACATTTTATGATATAATATTTTTGGTAATGTTTAGTAAAGGGATGCATATGTTTAGTACTTGATTATATATATTTTACCGTTACTTATCTCAAAGTTATCTCGGATACTTTATATGTTGTTACCTTTGGTTCATATCTTATTTTAACTTTTATCTCGATTATATATTCTTGTATGTTGATTCCAATCCTTATGATTATCTTTCCCAACTTCACTTTTGTATAAAATGTTTCATTTGTTTCAATTGACGCTATTTCTTGATTATATCGTCTATTCCACGACAAACGGGGGATAAGTATATCTTCCTACAAAGGGGGAGGGATTTCGAAAAAGGGAAAAATGAAATAAGCAAGAGGGAGTATCATTATGAGATATAATGTAATATTTTATACGGAAGTTGTAAGGACATTTTTGTCCATTATCAATTTATATGTCGTACGCCGTTACACCGTTGAAGAAACTCAAGATCGCATCTACATCAACGGATCCGAATATCAAAGCGTCTTCAACATCATAGCCTCTGCGAGAATGAACTTGGTAAAATTTTGTTTTTACGTTCCTTAAAGTTCATATTTAGTATTGGGAATTTTTTATAAAATGTTTTTTATAAAAATAAGAAGTAAGTTTTTTAAAGCAAAATGAGGCTTTTAAAAGGATTTTATTTTTCTGGGAAAACCGGACCGATCCGCCCCCTACCGGACCGATCTGCCTCTCAACCGGACCGATCCGCTTGCTGCAGATCCAGTATACCCCGGACCGATTGCGAACCGAAGAAGACAAAATTTAAAAGAACCGATCCAAGGTCGGATTGATCCGCCCCCAAGCCGGACCGGTTCGCCTGGGATAAATTCGGCCAGATCTGTTCGAGATTTTTTAGGCTCAAAGTTTTCCTATTTAAATCCAACTTCGAGGAGTTATTTTTTTAAGACTTTTAAAGACGATTTTCAGAGTCCTAAATACTCTAAGTCTTCACCTTTTTGATGTGCAAAACATCTTTTTGATTCACACAAAAATCCCAATTACTTTTGTGAATCTTTTTTGAACCCTAGAACACAAGCTTTTCTACTGTTCATCTTTGTGGGGAGATCTTTGCAACCGAGGGCTGCGTGTCATTGCTGAGGGAGTCTCTACAAAGTTTCATGGCTGCGTGTCATTGAGGAGTGCTGCGGTTCTTCCTTTGTTGATTGGACTGAGGTTCATGTGGGTTCGCTGCGTGTGGATTCATTGCTGCCCTCCTGGAAAGGGATATTTCCGGCCGTCGACTACAGAATCCGATACCTGAGGGTAATTCTTAGTCACTGTATTTTCATTGTAATCCGATTGTAAGCCGTTTTCTTACAAATTATAGTGAAAATAAAAGGTTTTGCCCCTTTGGGGGATTTTTCCTGAAACTGTTTGTTTTATCCTGCATGCTATATTTTATTTGATAAATCATCTAGATGCATGTCTTAGGGTTTTAACTAAAATTTGGGATTAATTAAAATTGGTTTTTTATTTGAGAAGTCGCAATATTTCCGCTGTAGCTGCACTCTCAAATTGGTATCAGAGCGGGTTACGCTAATTTATCGCGTGATCCTGATTTTTTGAGGATTTACTTTCTGATACAATTTGTCTACTCACGTTTTCAAATTGGTATCAGAGCCTGTTGCACTAAGTTATTGTGTTTTGATCCTGATTTTGCAAAAATGGCTTTTGATGGTTTTGATGATCTTCGATGTCAAATTTTTGAAAAAATTAATTGGAAAATTCACACGAACTCTTGTTTTAAATCTTCTGTTGAAAACAAATCTGAGAGGTGTCCTTGTTGTGAGGGTGTTGGTCACACGTTACATGAGTGTACCACAAATTTAAAGAAGAAATTGAATAAACCGATTTCTCATGTTTCTACCCTTAGTGATTGTGATTCGGAAGAAGAAGTTTTTTTTGCTTCTAGGCGAGAGTTTCCCATCCATGTGATTAGTGATAGTGAAGGTGATGGGAGTGTGGATGAAAGTGAGGAGGAAAGTGTAGATGAGCATGACTTGCAAACTGCTTTCAATGAACTTTATGCTGAAACTTTGAAAACAAAGAAAGAAAATTTAAAATTGAAAGCTCAATTGAAAGAGTGTGCCATAAAAAATAATGATTTTTTAGTTGAAGAACTTAGGGCTCATGTGAAAATTTTGAAAGAGAAGCTTGAGTACGTCGAGGGTGAGAGAGATAGTCTTAGAGGGTTGATGGAGACTATGAAAAAGGAGCTTTTAGAGTTTGAGGATTCTAAACGAGTACTTGAATCTAGGATAGGTGAACTTGAGGTGAAATTGAAAGATTCAAGTAAAGTGAAATTTGATTTGGAGTCTAGGTCTGAAAAACTTGATAAGATTTTAGGCACAGTCGAGATCAAAACTGATAGGGGTGGGATTGGTCTTGAAAAATATGTTGCACCCATTCCCACACGTGTGAGAGAGCCCCCTAGGATTGTTAAGAAAGAGGCACCTAAGTTTGTTAAAAAGGAGCCCCATAGGAACATCGTGAGAGAGCCTCCTAGGATCATTAGGAGAGATCCACCTAAGCAAATTCAGAAAGCGCCACCTAGGAATTTGAGGAGTGGGCCACCTTTAGGTAACACACACCGCCCGATTTACACTTGCACACATTGCGGTAGGCAAGGTCATCTTAGGCGATTTTGTTACAAGCTTTTAAATGGACCTAGGAAGGTTAATGAAAGAATAAATTCGATTCCCAAAACCCCCACACTTCGCTACACATCAATTTGGGTTAGAAAATCGGATTTAGAGGCTTATTGTTTATTTGTCCACGATTCCCGTTTGCTTGCACGTGATTCACCCCATGTGAAATCTTTTGGTTGATTGTGATTGCATGTTTGTCGTACACTAGTTGTGGTTTCATGTTATATTTTTACTAGTGTGATGACTTGTACTTTTTGTATAAATTCTTGTTTTTGAATTTTATTTTTGAAAAATACAAAAAGATTTTATTTTGATAAAATTTTTGAAAAATCCAAAAAGATTTTTGTTTTTTGTTTACACCGTTTATGGACGAACACTTTGGATGACCGAGTCACAACATCATTCCATTATTTTCATGTGACTATTTGATAGAGTTTTGAGACAATAGGTCAATTCATCCATGTGCTTTATAATGTTTGGAGTCATTAAGATGTAATTAAATGTTACTTCCTACATGTTTGACTCATGTTTCCTTTATTGCACACATGCACGGATTTGTTTGATTATTGTGCTTGTCTTATCACATGTTTTTCACTTCAATTCTGTCCTTAAAACGAACCAAGCGCGATAAATTTTGATAAGGAAATTGTGCATATTAAAACCGGCTTGTGAGTTTGTGTGCTTTGTTTGATAACGGGGAGGGGCTGCGAAAGGTAATCATCTATCCTTTGTGAAAAAGCCACCGTTAAAAAGGACCTAAAAAATTGAGGAATTTTATTATCCGAGGTCCAAAGAGGTTAAAAGATCCTGAAAAAAAATTAAAAGGCAATAAAAAGATATTCATGCCAAAATATGGGCCATTTAGGTTTTTGCACCAATTCTCCAAAGTTTGAGAATTTAGATTACCTCTAAAAGAAAATATATATGAGGGAGTTTGGTTGGAGAATTTAAAACGGGTTTGCACGTCCTTGAAATTCTTGAAAATGCGTTATATAGTTTTGGACGTTATTGGTGTGGAAATCATTTGACTTTGATTTGTTGATTTGCATAAGACGATGTCATCTAAATTCAACAAATTTTTACACCTAAGGATACCTTTGATGTTCATTCGTTAGGAGTACACGTATGCATCGTGCACATATGATTGATTGAGTTGATTTACCTATCGAAAGTGTTCACACCCATTCATTCCGTTTCCATGACTTGGTTGTTTGAGTCTAAATCCATGGTGTGATTTTTGTATCATATTTGTTCACATTGGTATCTTATCTTTTGTATGAAAAATTTGAAAATTCAAAAATAGTTTGTGAAGATTTGTTTGAGCATCTCCTTGCAAGAGCACGTTTACCATTTTATTTGATGCCCTGTTTTGTACCGTGACACCCTGATTTTGCTTATTTGATTCATTCTTCTCATTCGTCTATTTGGAGATTATGGGGGAGTTTGAATTTTGGGGGAGTTTTTGAGATGTTGCTTATGTTTTTATCATATATTGATATCCATGTTATCTCATTTCAAACTTGATATGTCACGTGGTATTTGCTTTGTCTCATGTGTGTAGGTATAAAGATTGAAAATTAATATGTTGCACACCCTGATGAGAAAAGCTTTGAGATTTGATGATTGTTGAAGATTGAAGATCAAACGATGAAGATTTATACCTTTGTATCTTTCCATCTTTAGGGTTCATGGGAGGGTAGATTTGTATAGGTCATAAGTTGATAATTCAGATATTTTTATGTATGTACCGGCATAGACATAGGGGGAGATTTGTAAGGACATTTTTGTCCATTATCAATTTATATGTCGTACGCCGTTACACCGTTGAAGAAACTCAAGATCGCATCTACATCAACGGATCCGAATATCAAAGCGTCTTCAAC
Source organism: Sambucus nigra (assembly GCA_949130495.1). Lineage (NCBI taxonomy): Eukaryota > Viridiplantae > Streptophyta > Magnoliopsida > Dipsacales > Adoxaceae > Sambucus > Sambucus nigra. Next base: position 313,843,316 of record OX422211.1, on the reverse strand, counting down.
ATCATAGCCTCTGCGAGAATGAACTTGGTAAAATTTTGTTTTTACGTTCCTTAAAGTTCATATTTAGTATTGGGAATTTTTTATAAAATGTTTTTTATAAAAATAAGAAGTAAGTTTTTTAAAGAAAAATGAGGCTTTTAAAAGGATTTTATTTTTCTGGGAAAACCGGACCGATCCGCCCCCTACCGGACCGATCCGCAACCGGACCGGTCTGCCTCTTAACCGGACCGATCCGCTTGCTGCAGATCCAGTATACCCCGGACCGATTGCGAATCGAAGAAGCCAAAATTTAAAAGAACCGATCCGAGGTCGAACCGATCCGCCCCCAAGCCGGACCGGTTCGCCTGGGATAAATTCGGCCAGATCTGTTTGAGATTTTTTAGGCTCAAAGTTTTCCTATTTAAAGCCAACTTCGGGGAGTTATTTTTTAAGACTTTTAAAGACGATTTTCAGAGTCCTAAATACTCTAAGTCTTCACCTTTTTGATGTGCAAAACATCTTTTTAATTCACACAAAAATCCCAATTACTTTTGTGGATCTTTTTTGAACCCTAGAACACAAGCTTTGCTACTGTTCATCTTTGTGGGGAGATCTTTGCAACCGAGGGCTGCGTGTCATTGCTGAGGGAGTCTCTACAAAGTTTCATGGCTGCGTGTCATTGAGGAGTGCTGCGGTTCTTCCTTTGTTGATTGGACTGAGGTTCATGTGGGTTCGCTGCGTGTGGATTCATTGCTGCCCTCCTGGAAAGGGATATTTCCAGCCGCCGACTACAGAATCCGATACCTGAGGGTAATTCTTAGTCACTGTATTTTCATTGTAATCCGATTGTAAGCCGCTTTCTTACAAATTATAGTGAAAATAAAAGGTTTTGCCCCTTTGGGGGATTTTTCCTGAAACTGTTTGTTTTATCCTGCATGCTATATTTTATTTGATAAATCATCTAGATGCATGTCTTAGGGTTTTAACTAAAATTTGGGATTAATTAAAATTGGTTTTTTATTTGAGAAGTCGCAATATTTCCGCTGTAGCTGGACTCTCAGAAGTAAAATAATGTTAGAATAAACATAGGGACAGGAGTTTATATACCATAACTTTTAGAGATGTTAGTTATTATTGGTATATGTTCTTTAGTGATTCCATAAATGTATTACAATACTATATCTTATACTCATCCTATTACTCATGTTTCGTTGTCAATTGATTAAACATCAATATTTTGATATGTTTGATAGTGCTTGATAGGATACCACTTTCAAGAGTTCCAAATGGTCAAGTAATCTATGTGATTCATATGAGTGCGTCTTTCTATCTTGTAAATCCTTTGTCCAGGCTCTGTCACGTCATAGGTGGTATGTTATTATTCGTTTCTTTGTAAGATTTTTATTTATGTGTTTTGTTAAATAATATACAAGTAATGATATATTTTGAGTATATTTATAGTCAATTGCCATTCAATTAGTTGGTTGTCTTGATTCCGTTAACCAAAACCCACTTTGAGTCATATTCTAGGTTGTTCCGAAAAGCTTCGTGTTCAAGATGAGACTTTTTCATCTTCACCTGAAAGCTACTTTAAGACACAACCAATGAGAATGCCTCTTTATTATAAATATAAAGGACTTAAATGACATTAAATACCCTTGATTTTACATAACTAATATTGGAAAATGTGTTAAAGTTTATGTGTGTTTGAGGTTATTTATGAGATTTTCCATGTACATATGACACTTGGTTTCATATATAAACATACTTTGAAAAATGTGTATGATAGGAGTTTATAAGACTTGGTTTTGTTTCCAAGAACTTATTTTCATGTTAAATTCATACCATCTCCTCTGAAGCGAAGGGCCTCTTTGCTGCAGCGAAGGAAGCTTTGTCAATTACGTTAGTCACCAACTTTTTTGTCAAAATATATGGTAAAATACGTGACCTAAATTGTTGGAGGTTCGTTTAGGAGAAAGACCTCTTCACTACAAAAAAGACAAGTTTTTCTTGTCGCGTCATTTGACGACTTAAGCATCATTAAAATCTTTTGCAAAATTTGACAAAATCTTTTGTATTATTCCGCCTTAAAATTTTTCTAGATTTAATTTTTGAACAAAATATTTGTGATTGATGGGCTATGAACTCCTATGAAGTCATTCCTAATTTGTGCCTCATGGGAGGTTGTTCATACAACCTACTACTGGTTAGTTAACTAAGGCTTGTCTTCATTTTTGAGAGAGGACGATAGTTGTCTATGAGAGAGAAAACATTGGTTGAAAATTACTTTTCATTTGTGGTTTTTAATCCTCTTTGAGTATATTTGAGATATTTTTGTATCACTTTGATTTAAAGCTATCTAAAATTTGATTACTTCTTTGCAATACTTGAAGAATATTTTATAACATTGTTTTTATATACTTTGAATTTATTATATCTAAAAAGTATTTATGATTTTATTTTGAGTAAGACAAACACTTTTAAATACATCGATCAACCTTTAAGAATCTCATTTACCTAGGAAGTATAAATACACATTTGTGTTTTCTCTTGGTTTCAATTTCATTGGAACAAAAAAAATGGATCTTCAACTTAGAGTAATACATTTAATAATTGGGTTACAAAGACACTAGTTACGGACTACAACGACATTTGTGAAGCGTTCTCTAGTATTTGGCACCTTCTGATTGCAGAAGATATGGTGTGCAAGGTGAATTAGTGGAATATAGGCATAAGTGCGTGTAGAGACGCTCTTCCATATTTATGAGTCCTACCATAATTCATTTGTCATTTGTTTGGCAATTAGTTTTTCCCATTGTAGATTTGTTTCTTGGATATCTTTGTGTTGTGTGTTTGTTATTCTTTTACGCATTTCGATTCATTACTTTAATTTAAGAGGATAAAATTGGGTTTGAATTATTGTGATAAACTTTATCACATAGACCTAAAATTGTTTATTTCCCATAAACGTAATTAAAAGACAATATTACCTCAACCTCGGTAGTAATTTTACCTTGGGTAGTTTCTCTCTGGCATCGTTTTCCTCCATCAGCTCCTTAGTACTATAAGAGCATCTCAAATACTAATGTTGATTGAAATAATGTGAGTAGCCACATATGATTTATACACAATGAGACTAGTAAAAGTTCTCCAATGCGAGCCTCTATGATGAATGTGAAAATGACATGATAATAATGATTATCCACAATGTGGAAGGTACCCTTTAGATGTAAAGGGCCTCTACTACATTGTGAAAGCTTTCCACATAGGATTCACATTCATTAAATCCTAAATTCTTTCTTCGCTGCAACAACGAATGTGGTTCTTCTCTTTCATATTTGATACAAATTAAACTTTAGACATTTACATTGGAGAAGAATTTTTTAGGGAAAATGTGTAAACTAAACTTTTGTTCACATAATATTTACATTGTCTTATTCCACCTTCATATAAGCAAAATATAGACAAGATGCTCTAAGATGCATGCACTCTTTGTGCAAACTAAAAAATGTTCAAAATATCCCAAAATATAGCAATGTCAATTATGATCCAGAGATGCTGGCATTTAAATGGAGTTGGGTTCAAACGCATAGGATGAGAGGAGGGTGCTTTTATTTAATTTGGTGAAATTGCGAGGTAATCGTTGACTTCTTTTCTAGAGTGTGCTTTCATCTTGGATAAAGATACGGCACATGCAAAAAAAACTTATCCTGAAGGGAAAGAACACGCGATGCCCACAAAATCCTACCATTTTGAGTGAGAAACTACTAACTCTGTTGACAACTTGGCTATATATGCTAAAAATTCATATTAGAAAAAACATAAAATATATGGTTCCTACACTAAGAAATGTTATTTGGGACACTTTCTCGAGTTTTTCAAGTCTTATATCGATGACATGTCATGTATTTTATCCGATGGAAATTATGGGTATAGGTAAATAGCATGGGAGTAGAGTGGCATGATTAGAGGATAGCGTGGGGGTTGAAGGTCATGCATAGCCTTAAGAAATATTTGACAACAAATGTCCAATTTTTGATATGCATCTTCTTAGGGAGTATTAACAAATATTAAGAGATTTGACAAGTGTTGTATTTTGATAAAATCCTGTGCGAGAGAAAGAATTGGTGTTCGGTACGAGAGATGACGTGCTTGGCTATAAATGCATATAAATGGGTCCTGGTTTCACTCTTTAGGTACTATGACTTTAATTCCATTCCACACCGCTAGCATATAAGTGTGTCCTGGTTTCACTCTTAAGGTATTATGACTTTAATTCCATTCCACACCGCTCCATGTGTAGGGATGAAAAATGATCCGAGCAGCTCGAGATCAGCTCGATTTTGGCTCGTTCAAGATCGCTGATATTATATAGCAAGTCAAATTTGATAAAAAATCCAAGATCGTTTTATTTTTTAGCCGAATTTGAGCATTACACTGCTCGGCTCGTCAAGCTCGCGAGCCTATGCGTTAAAGTGTATTTGATATAAGAAAATATGATATCTAATAAATATAATGATGTACAGGTACAACCTACATATGTAGGCTACAATTGTATTCCATAAATTGTGACGATATGATACCTACATTTGATTAACTTCTTTATTCTCATATCACTAATCTCAGAGACTCCGTTTGTTTTATCAATTTTCTCTCATCTCTTTATTACTTTGGAAAATTGATGCCTTATCCTCACAGAAGAAACTTAAACGGTTAGGACTATTGAAAATCTTCTATTATTTATTCAATTTATTCAATTTTGTGTTTAGCTTGGATTTAACTTCTGCATTCATAAGATTGCTTTTTTGTAATTGTTTATTTATATGTTTTTAGATGGAATCAACTCAGAGATCACAAAAGTATTTATATTTATTTGGACTCAACAAATATTGCATAAATATCTATGAAAGGTAAAAACTCTTAATCTTAATCTTAATTTTTTCTTTTCTTTTCTTGTTAATATCTTCTCAGAGTTTGTTTACACTTTTTTATTAAGTAGATAAATGAGGATAATTATTTTCGTAGGGAGTAGAAATACTTTGTATCCTCTCACATCTATATCTATATATATGAAGTTGATTCAACTTGAGTTAAATCATAATTTTCTTTGGTGTTTCACGTTCATTATTTTATTCCCCCTTCTTAAGTTTATTGCAAGTACCATCGCTATAGGTATTCTTATAAAATCAATATATGAACACTATGTCCAGTTTATCTCAAATTTGATTTTGTATGTGTAACAATTTGATTCTTATTTTTACTTATGTTGTAGGCCTGTACTAATTTTTTAAAATATATCGTAAAGACAAACTTTGACCATTAATGATCTTTAATTAATCATTTGGATTTTATAGTCTGAATTTTATTTTCATCATTTGGTTATAAATATTTCTAATACTCACTGATTTTTTTGTTGACAATTAAATATGTCAAATATTCAACCGACACAAGAGCATATTTCTTCTACACAAACCAATTCTATAGTTGTTGATAAAAGCATAGAAGTCCCAGTGGTTGATCCCCAAGGTCATGAATGGAATCCCCTACACAAGGTTAAGAAGAAAACATCAAAAGTTTGGGACGATTTTTCGACAATAACAACTGAAGATGGCACCCAAAAATCACAGAGAAATTATTGTCACTAAAAGCTGTCTCTTGTAGCAGGGTGTCCAACAACGCATCTTCATAGACATTTGGCCTATTGCTTGCCTCATAAAGCTGCTGAAGCTGATAAAAATGGTGGTTAGAGGCAAAACTATTGTATTTGAAGCCTACAAGCCCTTAAGGGGTTGGGGGTGGTTTAACTACTTTTAGATATGATAAAGATAAAGTAAGAGAAATTCTTGCAAAAATGGTTATAGTGCATGAGTACCCCTTTAGGATGGTTGAACATGAACTATTTGTATTCCTTCTAAAAGCACTTAACCCACGATTTGATAAATAACTCATGTCACCGTGAGGAGCTATTGCATGAAAATATATGCACTTGAGAAGAAAAAGTCAATGTCATTATTTCAAAGCGTTGATATAATTAGCTTAACTGCAGATTTTATGGACATCTAATCAAGCAATTGGTTATATGTGCCTTACGGTCACTTTTTGGATCATGAGTGGAGATTACAAAGTCACACATTGAACTTTTGTTCCTTGGCACCTCCACACATAGGGGTTGTAATTGCGGATAGTATTTTCATTATCTCCATGATTGGGGTGTTGAGAATAAGGTGTCTACAATTACATTAGATAATGCTTCTGCAAATGATGTAGCCGTAAGAAATTTGAGAGATAATTTTTTTGTTAAAGGCAAGTTAGATTTCAAAGGTAAAATATTCCATGTGCAATATTGTGCACATGTTTTGAATTTTATGGTACAAGATGGGTTGGTTGAGACACGAGATGTGATTCAAAATGTCCATGAAAGTGTGAAATATTTGAAGATGTCCCCCTCCCGACTTCATAAATTCACTGACGGTGTGAAACAACTACAATTACCAACATCTAAGCGTTTGATTCTCGATGTGCCGAATTGTTGGAACTCAACATATGCTATGTTGGAGTTGGCATTGATGTTCAAAGAAATGTTACCAAGATACAAGGAAAGATACCCTTACTACCAATGTTTGCCTTCCGAGAGTGATTGGACACAAGCTATAAAAATTTGTAAGTTTTTAAAAGTGTTTAGTAAAGCCACAAATATTTTCTCAGGTTGTTCTTATCCAATTTCAAACTTATTCCTTGCTGAAATTTGGAAGATAAAACAAATCTTAAATAAAATGGCTATAGATGAAAGGGAATATATAAAACAAATGACTTATAAGATGAGTGAGAAGTTTGATAAGTACTAGGGGGAATGTAATTTGTTGATGGCCTTAGCTGCTGTCTTAGACCCTCGTTTTGTTTTTCAAAAAATTATTCATTCTTTGAAGCTAAAAAACATATTTCTATTATTCGTGATTCTTTATATGAGCTTTATGATGAATATATTATCCCTCATTCATCGAGCTATATTTCATCCAAAGATGTGGAGGTATGTAGCGCCTCTAGTAGCACGAGCATATAAATAGGGAGTTTTAAAGGGAAAACTAAGAGTAGGGTTGAGTTTGATACTCGGGCTAAGGAGTTGGATACTGTCCAACCAAACAAATCTGATTTGTACATATAGTTAGAGGTAGGACTTTACATGTGCAACGGAGATGTAGATGTTGAGTTTGATACTTTGGAGTGGTGGAAAGCAAACACTTTAAACCATAAGATTCTATAAAAAATGTCCCGTGATGTACTATCCGTACCCGTTACCACTATAGCTTATGAGTCTACCTTTAGTGACGGAGGTAGAGTTCTTGATCAATATCATAGCTCATTAAACCCAGAGACAGTGGAAGCTTTAATTTGCACGGGAGATTGGTTGCGCCATGAATTTGAAGTTGACGAATCATCAAAATCAAATGTAAGAGTATATTTTATAAAAAATCTATTTTACATATCTTTTTGTTTACATTTTATACATGATGTCGAAATTTAATACTTCATTTTTTTATTTATAGAATGATGATGAGTCCTTGGAAGAAATTTGTTTGGAGTAATGATGGATTGTCTGTTCATATCATATAGTATGCGATTTTTTGTAGTTCTTTCTTTTTATGGGATATAAATATTATTGAGATCATGGAATAATTACTTAATCTCTTCATCTTTTTTCAGGTGTCTCTTTAATTTCACCTTCAAATAAGAATTTGGAGGAGCATGGAAAAGCAGAAGGCCCACTCGACTGATAACATTTTATTTCTAGTTTTTTAGGTAGAAAAGTTTTATTTTTAATTTCAGTTTAGTTTATAGATTTGGCTGGATTAAAATTTGAGAATTTAGCTTGGTGATGATGGTTTTAACACATATTAATTTGGCATTTCACTGTGTGGAGATTGATTATGAAATTGTTTTATTTTCATCCACTGTTTAGTTTGAAGTTTTTGTGGTTTTGATACATTATCTGACATTGCGTGTGAAAATGATACTGGTTTATTGTTGAATAAAATTTTGCTCGGTGAAATAAGCTTTTGTTCTATGATTGAAGGGAACACATCTACTACAGATCTAGAAAATAAATAACACTGGTCAGTAAATAAACTAGGCCAACCCTAGTATATTGCGTGTGAAAATAATATTGTAGTTTGTTAAATATGCTTTTGTTCTGTGAATGATTGAAAGTAAATAAATAATAGAGTGCTGCTAGGCTTATCGACCATTAGCACACTCTTAGTACACATTGGTAGGTGTCACCCTTTTATTGGATTTTTTTTTTCTTTTTGAGAAAATATGGTATAGTTTTATTAAGATTTTTTGTTTGTTTTTTTAATTTAGAAAAAAATGTTCTAATAGAAAAAAATATTTTTCACAAATTAGAAAAAAGATATTATTAAAAAACACTATTTTAATATAATAAATATTTTTTTTGAGAAAAACTGTTTAAAAAAATAAAAGTTAGTTTAGTATAAATAAAAAAAATTACATTTTTAAACAGTTTTAAGAAATAATTTTTTTTTTAAATATTGTAAAAATAAAATAAAGATTAAGTTTAAAAATAAAGGGTGTCGCTGGCGCGGACCTTTAAAAATAAAGGAATATGGGGTAAATGGGTGTTTAAGGGGCTAAATGATTTAAAAATAATTAAAAAAAACAAGTTTAAAAATAAGGGGTGCCACTGACTCGCACCTTTAAAAATAAGAGAATATTGGGTAAATGGTTGTTTGAAGGACTAAATGAGTTAAAAATAATTTTAAAAAATTAAGTTTAAAAATAAGAGGTGTCGTTGGCGCGGACCTTTAAAAACAAGAGAATATTTAATAAATGGGTGTTTGAGGGACTACATGAGTTAAAAATCATTTTAAAAAATTAAGTTTAAAAATAAGAGGTGCCGCTGGCGCGGACCTTCAAAAACAAGAGAATATTGGGTAAATGTGTGTTTGAGGGACTAAATAAGTTGAAAATAATTAAAAACATAATTTTTTTAGATTAGTTTTTTAATGCAAAAATATAGAAATTATTTTAAATGTTGTAAAATTAAAAAAAAAGTTTAAAAATAACGGGTGCCGCTGGCGCGGACCTTTAAAAATAAGAGAATATTGGGTAAATGGGTGTTTGAGGGACTAAATTAGTTAAAAAAAATTATTAGATTAGTTTTTTAATGCAGAAATACAAAAATTATTTCAAATGTTGTAAAATAAAAAAAAAGTTTAAAAATAACGGGTGCCGCTAGCGCGGACCTTTAAAAATAAAAGAATATTGAGTAAATGGGTGTTTGAGGGATAAAATGAGTTTAAAAAAAATTAATTGAAAAAAACAAATAAACTATTCTAATAAAAAAATTGTTTTTTATAATTGTTTTTTACTCATTTTACATGAAAAAAAAGAGGAATCCCTGTGCTAGCCTGGGGTTAACACCCGGGTAGCCTAACATTATTCTAAATAATATAGTAGTAGTGTTTTTACTTGTTGATTAAAGTACTACCGCGTGAGTACTTTTTTTTTTTTGGGTAAACATTGAAACATAAAGTGATTACACAGAGATTACATTACGAAACCATAGGCCATCAAGGCAACAGAGAAAACCATAGAAAGAAACATAAATAAAAGGATAGCAAAGAATAAGGCGAGCCAAGATACATAGTAGGATTAGCAAGGATCCTGCGCAAAGCGTTGGGGATCTCCTCAATTTCCACGAAGGTCTCCTCTTGGACTTTAGCCTCCCGTGCCAACCAATCCGCACCCCGAACCATACCAGGATTGACATATATGAAGTCAGCGCCCACCTTTCTCATGAGCTCATAGCAGTCGATCCTAATATTTTTAAAGTCAGTTTCACGGTACTGGACCCCTTTAAAGATGTCAATAAGCTCACGAGAGATAGTTTCAACAAGGATATCCTTCCATCCACGCATTTTGGCCATATTGAGGCCGCGAAAGAGGCCTTCCATCAGGGCACGAAGGACCGTGTGAGTACTTGATGGATAAATTTCTCTTTTGAAACTTATCAATGTCAGTGGCCATTGTACTATAGCCTGTAAGATGTGTTTTAAATTGACATGGTGTTAATGGGTTGTTTGTATTGTTTAGATTTAATATAAAGCTTGAGCTTGAGCTCGATTTTGAGGCTCGTGTTATAAACAAGCTTTATGAACCGAATCTGACCACACTATTCTCAAAACGATCCGAGCTTGAGTTGGTATTGTAAAATTGTAACGACATCGAGCCCAAGCTTTATAAACCCATAATATAAACGAGATGATCTTGAGCAGTAGAGTATTCGATTCAGCTCAGCTCATTTTCAGCCCTATCTTTGTGAACCCATGACCAATATCATAATCAATGACGGAGCCAAGATTTCGATTTGAGTGAGGCACTCGAGAAAATTGTATTTGGGAGTTCGGGGGATGGAGCCCCCAAGACGAATTTTTTAAGACTATTTTTAAATCTTCACAAATATTTTTTTTACTTTCAAAGTGAAGTAGCCAACGAAACTCAAACTCAAAATTAAATAACAACAAAATCAAACTCAAAATTATATTTAATCATAAGATTAAAGCAAATCAAAATCGTGCCAACTAGCTTTACACAGGGATATACTATGAGAGCATTATTATTATTATTATTATTATTATTATTATTATTATTATTATTATTATTATTATTATTATTATTATTATTTTATTTTATTTTATTTTATTTTATTTTATTTTATTTTATTTTATTTTATTTTTTTCGAAGTAAAGGTTTGTGAGTGAGAATATGAGTTTTAGTTTGGGACTTTGGGTAAGAGTTTAGAGTTCCCCACTTTTCTTCTTGGTTTGGCAGACTCCTCAAAAATTAAACATTCCATGTATCCCATATATGTACAAGTGAATCTACAATTTTTAAAAATTTTCATGTTTATTCAAAACTTTTTAAAATAATTATATATATATTTTTTTCGAAATTCCTGGCTGGGACACTTGCCCTCCCCAGCCATAAGGTGGCTCCGTCCCTGATCATAACCATTCTCTTTTAATATGTTAGAATTAAGATAAAGATAAATACTCCATCCACCAATAACATCTTTATGGTGTACATATCTTGAGCATATAGCAACAAGTACTTCGTAATTGTATCCAAGTATATGAATAACCAATCTTGTAACACGAGGTATATGTCGATTAACATTTCTGACTATGATTAGGGTTATACGACCCTCAAAATGGATTAACATTGCAGGATGGGTCTATTTTTTGCTACATGTGTAGTGTTTTTTGCGTTCATTGTTTTCTTTACAATACTTATATAGTTGACTTAAGTTTGATAAATGTAAATGGATACAAATTTAAGAAATTTTAAATAATATGAAATGCAGAAGTTCTAATTTACTTAATTTTGCCTTGGGGTTGATATGTATATCATAAATTGTGCTTAGATGAATTGATGATATTTGTATAAACTATTTATCTTTAATTATGAATGATATATGTATGAATTTGTACCAATAATTTATAATGAGTATAATGAATTTTACATTTTGGAAAGTCTGGTTGGATTAAAATATAAAAGGACGACAAAGAAAAAAAACAAAATTCCTAGTAATATGGAAACCAATTATCAAACATGATAAATAACCTCGGTATTATTTCACCAAGTTTTACCGACACCACATGATGGGTATAATAAAAATTATTAACTCTATCACTTAAAGAGTTAACAAATCATTCAGTACTCAGGGGTTGAATAAAAGTATACTGTTCCAACACATCAAGTAAAATTCAATAGATTTGACGACTAAGCACTAAGTTTTGTGGTTGAGAGTGCGATGTGCTCAAAACCTAAATGAAGTGAAGATACCCAATTAAAATTTTGCCAAAATAAAAGAGATATATTCCTTTTAATTCCTTATAGGTAGACAACCTAGGTTTATGTGATGAAAATTTTATCAATTAGACAATACCAAATTTTATATTCAAATATAGGTGATTTAATCTAAATGCTAATAAGATACACAATCACACAAGACCAAGTCGTACGAGGAAAAACTCACAATGGAAAAAATTTTGAGCCAAACAAAATGACAAATAAACTATGGTAAAGTATTATAAATAAAATACAATGACATACTATCAAACAACATACTAACCTACTATAAATCCTTTCTCACCATATCCTCTGAAGAAAGCACTAATGGCTAGAGAATGCAACACAAGCGTGACTACGCCAAGAAATAAAAATCCTCTTTGAAATAGAAGATGAACTTTGTTAAGAAGCTACTTATGTTTAGTTTACCACTTTCTAGGATATGAGTTTTTCTAAAGGTTTTGAGAGTTTAAAAGGATTTGGCTGACCCAAAGCTCACAATATGTTTGTAAGATATTCACATAAGTCTCTCAAGAGAAAGAATACAAGTATTATTGTTCAAGAACAAAGGTATAGAACTTTTTAGGATTCAATAGGACTTGTGATCAAAGTTTGAAAATCAAACATCTCAAACACTGTCACACCCCGCGCAATCCGACAAACGGGGTGGCCAGCCACCGCCGCCGGACTACACCGGGAACGAACTAAATAAATACCATTCTTAGCATGAGACAAATATGAGACATAATAAAATCAATCCATAAGATAAATATTTGAATCAATCCTAAATTATAAAGATAAAATATCCATCACATGCTAAACCTTCAATTAAATCCAATCTCCAATGTATGAATTAATTTAAAATCTGAATAATGAATTGACTACAAATATTCCTACTGAAATCCCTAAACAACTTTGGAACCGAGTGGCCCAATAAAACTCAAATGAAGTCTCATAATTAAATACGACTGAAAAGAAAGTCTAACTAAATAAAGCAATAAAACGAATAAACTCCAGCTACACCTCCAAATGATAAACTTCGATAATCTTATGCAGCTTCTCCAAAACTTACCCTAAAAAGTTAGTCAACGTACGAGGTCAGAGCCCTGAGCATGAATATGTTGGTGCCCACCCTACTTATGGCGATGCGCGAAAGACTTTATGTGCGGAAGTAAACTATTTCCGAAATAAACTCCAGTTACCTACGAGTTAACTATGTTATTCAAGAGGGGACCAATTCAAACTTTTCTTGAATTGCTAACTTAGCTAAAACAAATTTTAATTTGCCAAGTTAATTAACAATCCTATTTATTATCTTGATTTAACTAGGTGTCAAAACAGATAATATATGATTCAATTAATTAGGTGAGTTTATAGTATTAAACCTACATTTTCGTATGAGGCGAGATATAACAATTGTAAAGTAAAGAACAAGGTATTTATTTTACGTCGCAAAAACCCTTCCCCGGCAAAACCGACGAACTCCTCTAGGAGTTACCTAATCTACTACCACTAAAACAATAAAACCAACAAGAACGAGTTACAATCAACAAACTTGACAACTAAAGAAGATAGATGTAGCGATTACCCCACACGACCAAGACTCCTCCTTGGTTGCTTATTCTGGTCTCTCTTTAAGTCTGTCCTCGCTTGTTACTTCTCAACTTCTCCCTTTTGCTCTTCTAGCTCAAGATGAGCTCAGATCCTATTGTGTTATTTTCTAGTGAAGTGATAGTGTGTGGTGTACGATCCTATATGACACACACCCACACTTAATGAATACACACCGAATGCTATGCAACATATTATATCTCCTATATATCTTCGCAAGTCTTATGTCAACTCAAGTAAAGTCTTCTTGACTTTCAATACAGATTTGAAAAACTTTATTTTCTTTCTTAAATCTTGAACACTATAATTGTTCAAATATTTACACAACAAATGTGTCTAAGTGATTATAACACGATTGAATATGTGTGAGTGATATGATATGAAACAATTCCTGAAAATCACTTAAACAATCAAGATATCATATACACACAAGAATCAAGATTGAAAATATCATGTAACTGTTTTAAAAATTATTTAGATTAAAACAGATGTTAATATAATATAATACCACAAAATAACTTGAATCAGTTTTAACAGAATACAATATTCACAAATATGACAGATTCCTCTACATGCAGTCTTGACTATGGAAAGTAGAAATGTCAAAAATTATTTTAATACAGAAAATCGGGTAGTTCTTATTCTCACACTAGGCTTCAAGAAGTCTAGGTTTAAGCAACTAAATCAGAAATAAAATTTTCTATTATGTAACAGATTTCTTGAAAATTTTAAAACGATATGTTTTAAACAATTAAGATCACAAGAAGTTGTTCGTGTGTGTAGTGTTTATATATATATAAACTATACTTCAGCAGGATAGTACACAAATATTTTAGATCTAGCAGATAACAGATCTGAAAATACAAATAAAACTTGAACAACAATAAGAACACTTACAACCAGATTTTTCAAAATGAAAAATCAAAAAAATCTGAGATGAGAGATTCTGAAAATAAAAGCATCCACGCTTGAATCCACAACAAGGTTTTGAGACTCAGCAATGGCTTTTGAAGAACACACAAAAGATTTATCTCTGAAAAATATTGGTGTATAATCTCTCTCTCTCAAAAAATTTTGGCAGAACTTTGGCACAAATATAAATTTTTTCGGTTGAAAAAATTGAAGACCAAAGGTCTGTATTAATAGACAAAAGAGAACCAGTCTGATTGGGATGAAAGAAGTCACAAGGATTGATTTAAATCAACACAGACCATTGATAAAAATTAGATCCTACGGTCAAAGAAGAAACACAAAATGCAATGTTTAAAATGTGACACGTGTGTACAGTTGTAACCAACTTGCGTACTGGAAACGCAACAAACAAATATTACCGTTTTAAACAATGCGTCGTCATTTCAAAAGGAATGAATACCAGTTCTGGTTTTTATCAAAAACCGTGGGCGGATTAAGGAGTGGGATCCAGCTGTAACGCACCAAAAATACCACCGTTGGTAACAACATCATTTTAAACAAAACCCAGTTTTTGGTAAGAAAACAAAACTGTGGGCATCAGACGTAAAACGTCGTCGTTATTATAAAAAAAAACAAATCTGTGAGCTGTACACTAAGTACCAGGACGGTCGAGTCATCTTAATTAAAAGACACGCCAATAATTATGGTATGGGGTAAAACGCTTAAGGCTATAAGGCTGTACTGAAGTCAACTGTTATGGCAACAGATATGGGAAACAATCATTAACATATATTATTATATATTACATATAATATATATTAACATACATACATACATATAACTAAAACGGACATGCATACAAATATATATACTGACCATGCATATAAAAACACACGCATGGGTCAAAATTGAAAGCTGTCCACGGCAACGCATATGCATACATAAAAACATATATAAACCGTACGCATATGTATATTATGATATATATAAAAAGGACATGTGCACATACTAAATCCATACCTAATATATATGACACGCACATGCAACATTTCAAAACATAACAAAATTTTATTTTAACTTCAAAAAAATATTCTATAACTTTTATAAAAAATAATTAGTGTCAAAACTTATTTTTCAAGAAATATTTTTCTTATAAAAATTTCAAATAAAGTTTTTGAACTCAAACAGAATTTTATTATGACGAAACAAAACATTATCATAAGATATGATAAACAAAATGCACATGAAACATGGTGTCGTGTCCTACGTGACCAAAATTCCTATGAGCTATAGAGAATAGAAAAGTACCTTGGCCTGAATCGAGTGCTCATTTGATGTAGATGAATAAGGAGAGCTTGGTGTGGATAGGGGGGGGGGGGGACACGCAATCCTAGTTTACAAAAATATTTTATCAAAATTCACGTCTAACTAGATGAAGTCCTATATAGCTAAAGCACGGAAAGCAAACCCTAGGTGTGCTCTATATAGGGACCTTTAGAATACACACTACTCCCCTCAAATAGGATCCTTGAATCCAGATAGTAGCATTATACGCAATATATATCACAATAGTGTATTTTAAATTAAACGTGATAAATATAAATCACTAACTACCCACAAAGATCCCCATTTAAAAAGGCATGCCAATATGATTTTAAATTCCCAAGTCCCATGATGTTAATTAATTAAATTAACCAACTTTTATTACTGTTCTCACTTTTTATTATGACGGTCCTCCCGTCCCGCCTGGTAATTTCTACCAAAGTGTCACACTTCCCCTTACCAAAACGCCAGCCGAATTCGTTTAAACTGTCGATCCCCCATAATTTGACAAGGTTCCACACACAACATGACATAAAATGCCAGCCGAATCTAGTTAAACTGTTGATCCCCAATAATTTATGTCGCCACCAATTTTAATACCCTTTTTTATCTTAGGAATTAATTCTCAATTTCTCAATTTCACAATTTACCAAAACCCCTGCCCTTATTATCGATGTGAGATCCTCAAAATACCCCTTAGTCCTATACCTAAGGATCCCCAGGTTATCAAAACGTCCTACCCTATGTATAGGATGAATTTCTAATTTAATCTCGACCTAGTCTCATGCCTAGGCAAGCGTAACGACGATAAAATATCGAAAATCAACCCACCCATATATGAAAAGATTCGTGATAATCTACCCTCACTAGTCCCATACCTAGAAGGTGTAAATCATCAAAAGTCCTACATACTAGTCCCATACCTAGAAGGCATCCTAAAATATAGGGAGAGAAAAAATACCCAACAACCCGTCATCACAATGGTAATATAATAATACCAACAAGTCACACAAACAAGCATAATTATTCAACGTATAAAACTACGCATAATAGTCCAATTCAATTAAATATTAATTGAATTATCACATCGCCATAAACAACCAATTATTTCCCTTTAATTATTTTAATTTAAATACACCGAGATTTCATCATTAATACATCATATTTTCAATATAATTAAATCTACACAATTTACATGAGGTATACGTCCCCAAAATTCAATTAATTCAAAACCAAGGTTTTTCTACATGCAACCTATACCAATAAAACCCAAAATCCACTCATCAATCATACGTCCAAGGGCTATGAATATTATTCAGAATAAAAGATTTAATAAAAATAGTCCCATAATCAGTACCCACTTTCTCTAATTAAGTTACTAATTGATTTTAATAAAAAACACATGATTAAGGGTTTAGGCGACACTTAAAACTCATAATGCTAAAGGAAAAGAATAGAGTATGAAAAGTGCGACTGTGTGATAATTGATTTAAATTCATAACTTTCTACAATGACACACTTATTTAATTAGTGTCTATTTTAAACCAAAATAAATCAGCCCCAAGTCATTCAACTGCGTGTGTGCGTGTGTCAAACCATAAAATAAATAAAGCATGCGACACAAGCTTAAGGAAAAATCCCCGCAGGGCAAAACCTTTTATTTCTAGAACTTTGAAAAGTTTACAAGACCATTGACTTACATACCAACTTACATCGCCCACAAGAGTAACGCACGGTGTCTTCGTCAAACCTTCAAAGCAACGACTAGAAATCTGCAGTGGTTCACGCGCAGATATACCACAAGGACCGCAATCCTAGACACGCTGTCTGAAATCTTCACAAGGACACCCTCCAAAATAGCACGTAGCTGTCGGTTGTAGAGGTCTCCCCACAAAGAATAAACAAGGGCAAAAGTTGTGTTCTTGAACACCAAAACAATTCACTAAAGCATATGGGAGTTTTGTGAATTGAAAACAAAAAGAGATTAGAACCCTAAAGGAAGAAGCCAAAAAGGATTCTGCTTTTGAAGTTTTTTTGTTCGTCAAAACGCTGTGACTTCTTAATGAAAACGGAACCGAATAATGAGATTTTATAGAAAATCACGCCGCCTCGAAAATAGAGCTCGTTCGAACGAGATCAGCAAGTCGCTCGAACGAAGGACAAAAGTCGTTCAAACGAGATCTAACGACATGCTATGTCGTTTGAATGACAATTGCAGGTTGTTTGAATGACCTATCAAGTGAGATTCCACGCGAACGCATGGCCGCCAGTTTCGTATCATTCTGATTTTTTATGAATTAGTTATGATTTTTCTACGGAAAGGTGTCCGAAAACAAAATCTTTAGAAAAATATTTTGTAAAAATATCCCAAAAGCTCTAAGTGAGAATTTAAGGTATTTAAAACATAACCTTACCAAAGTAAACTTCGCGGAGTCTTGAATGATGAAGAACTTGAGTAATTCGGATCCGTCTTTGATGTAGATGTCTCTTGAATGCTCTTCGACGGTGTAGCGGTATATGACATAATAAATTGATAACGGACCTATAAAAATATGTCCTTACAGAGTATTTATATCTGAGATTAAATTGAAGAAAAACTAGTAGCATGGTTGGATTCCTCTCGAAAAATTAACAAAGAAGTGTTCTTGAACAAACTTGATTAAACCTCAATTAAGCCTTCCAAAACTTGTGACAAAAACTTGATTATGTTGGAGGTTGATGATTATGGTGGAGAGGAAATTTTTTTGGAAGAGTTATCTAGTGAAAAACTTGGAAAAAAGTGATTATGAGAAGTCCCCCATGAATTAGAATGGTTAAATACCAATTAGGAATCCTAATCCCACTCTAACACTACAAATAAAATCAGCGAAACACCTCAAATCTAGCATAGTCAATTGATCGACTCCCTAGGTCGATCGATCGATCGATCAGGTAAGCCTCCTCTGTCATTTCCCTTCATTTAATTCCATTTAACTAAAATTCAAAATTTTCATTAGTCACGGGCTATGTCCGTGACAATTTTTAAAAAAAATCTCATTTAGGCTCGATTTTAATTTCGATTAAAATTGCACTTTTTTATTATAAAACCTCAACATATTTAATTATTAAAAAATAATTAAATCCTAAAATTTACTTTTCTCCAATTTCCAAAATTAATTTTAAAATTCCCATTTAAAAATTTGGGTTGTTGCATACTTCCCCATTGGCAAATAATTTCGTCCTCGAAATTAGACGAAGCATACACATAAAATGTCAATCTCGCAAAAGAAAATAAGGCTCACATATGCCTACCCATAGAATGCAATAATTGAGCATCCATACACCCAATCCTACGCGCACCAACCTGACGAACAACAAAATAATATATATTTCTATATATATGCACATAACTATGAAAGTAACGACGTCCTACGCGCTCTCGCAAATCACTATTCAATTTTATCTCCGATCATCTTCGCAATACATAAATCCTCAAATTAAATCACATCGCTGCATCGATATAAGACATACCCAAAATTTATGCTAATGATCTTCCAAATAAATATCGTCTCCAAAATACACTCTAAGGATCCTCACATCAAGCTTACTAATTCTAAACTCAATGCCTACAATGTCCCTAACACAAAATTATATATCTCCAAGAAACACATCTAACACGTATGCTAGACCCTCTACCTTAAGGAGTACGAATCAATAAAGTGAATCAAAGATCGATAACGAGGAATCTAAACAGACTCACAACCTACGAGACCTAAGACCATGCTCCGATATCATATGTCACACCCTGCGCAATCCGACAGACGGGGTGGCGAGCCACCACCGTCGGACTATGCCGGGCGGGAACTAAATAAATACCATTCTTAGCATGAGACAGATATGAGACATAATAAAATCAATCCAAAAGATAAATATTTGAATCAATTCCAAATGATAAAGATAAAAGATCCATCACATGCTAAACCTTCAATTCTACAATCTCCAAAGTATGAATTAATTTAAAATTTTAATAATCAATTGACTACAAATATTTCAACTGAAATCCCTAAACAACTTTGGAACCGAGTGGCCTAATAAAACTCCAATGAAGTCTCGTAATTAAATACTATTGAAAAGAAAGTCTAATTAAATAAATCAATAAAACGAATAAACTACAACTAGACCTCCAAATGATAAACTTCGATAATCCTATGCAGCTTCTCCAAAACTTACCCTAAAAAAGTTAGTCAATGCACGAGGTCAAAGCCCCGAGCATGAATACACACTACTCCCCTTAAATAGGATCATTGAATCCAGACAGTAGCATTATACGCAATAAATATCGCAATAGAGTATTTTAAATTAAACAAGATAATTAAACGTGATAAATATAAATCACTAACTACCCGCAAAGATCCCCATTTGAAAAGGCACACCAATGTGATTTTAAATTCCCAAGTCCTACGATGTTAATTAATTAAATTAACCAACTTTTATTATTGTTCTTACTTTTTATTATGACGGTCCTCCCATCCCGGGTGGTAATTTTCACCAAAGTGTCACAATTCTCCTTGCCAAAATGCCAGCCGAATCCGTTTAAACTGTTGATCCCCCGCAATTTATGTCGCCACCAATTTTAATACCCATTTTTATCTTAGGCATTAATTCTCAATTTCTCAATTTCACAATTTACCAAAACCCCCACCCTTATTATCAATGTGAGATTCTAAAAATACCCCTTGGTCCCATACCTAAGTGTCCCCAAGTTATCAAAACGTCCTACCTATGTATATGATGATTTTCTAATTTAATATCGACCTAGTCTCATGCCTAGGCTAGCGTAATGACGATAAAATACTAAAAATAAGCCCACCCAAATATGATAAGAATCGCGATTATCTACCCTCACTAGTCCCATACCTAAAAGGCATAAATCATCAAAAAGCCTACCTACTAGTCCTATAACTAGAAGGCATCCTAAAATAAAGGGAGAGAAAAAATACCTAACAACCCGTTGTCACAATGGCAATATAATAATACCAACAAGTCACACAAACAAGCATACTTATTCAACATATAAAACTACGCATAATAGTCCAATTCAATTAAATCTTAATTTAATTATCACATTCTTATAAACACCCAATTAATACCCTTTAACTATTTTAATTTAAATAGACCGAGATTTCATCATTAATACATCATATTTCCAATTTCATTAACTCTACACAATTTACATGAGGTATACATTACTAAAATTCAATTAATTTAAAACCAAGGTTTTTCTACATGCAACCTATACCAATAAAACCCAAAATCCACTCATCAATCCTACATACCCAAGGGTTATGAATATTATTCAGATTAAAAGGTTTAATAAAAACAGTCCCATAATTATTGCACACTTGCTCTAATTAAGTTACTAATTGATACTAATAAAAAACACACGATTAAGGGTTTAGGTGACACTTAAAATGCATAATACTAAAGAAAAAGAATAGAGTATTCATGTCTGAGATTAAGTTGAAGAAAAACTGGTAGCACCGTTGGATTCCTCTCGAAAAATTAACAAAAAAGTGTTCTTGAACAAAATTGATTAAACCTTAATTAGCCTTCCAAAACTTGTGGCAAAAAATTGATTATGTTGGAGGTTGATGATTATGGTGGAGAGGAAAACCTTTTGGAAGAGTTCTTTGGTGAAAAACTTGGAAAAAAGTGATTATGAGAAGTCCCCCACGAATTAGAATGGTTAAATACCAATTAGGAATCGTAATCCCACTCTAACACTACAAATAAAATCACCGAACCGCCTCAAATCTGGCATAGTCGATCGATCGACTCCCCAGGTCGATCGATCAGGTAGGTCGCCTCTGCCATTTCCCTTCGTTTAATTCCATTTAACTAAAAATCAAATTTTCCATTAGTCATGTCCTAAATACGTGACAATTTTTAAAAAAAAATCCCATTTAGAATCCGATTTTAATTTCGATTAAAATCCCACTTTTTATTATAAAAACTCAACATATTTTATTATTAAAAAATAATTAAATCCAAAAATTTATTTTTCTCCGATTTCCAAAATTAATTTAAAAATTTCCATTCAAAAAATTCGGGTTGTTACAAAAACATAAAGAGAATTGTGAAGAAGATAAGCAATGGTTTATTCTTTAAAGTAATTAGACTAAAAAAAATCTCACAAATTTTCCTCTTTGATTGTGTCTTTTCTATATTAAAATTTCTCAATAGTTTTTCTTTAGAATTTTGATAAAATATTAATTATTGTGAAATCAAACTGTCCATTTATATCATGATCTTCTAAATGTAAAAGACGAGCTTAAGACAAGTGGAAAAGGTGAAATCACAAGATGTTTCAAATAACTTGAGTTCAAAGAATATTTGGCTACCAAAAAAGTCTTCAAGGTTTCTAAAAAGGTATTTGTAAAACATCTAATTCACAGACAACAATCACGACCACCGAATCAGGATTTTGCTGACACAACCAACTGAGTCACTACAATGAGGTGCCGATGAAGGAAGTTGTGAGAAAAATTATAAAATCTCGGATAAAAACTCTAGTTGACAATGTGACCAACGAACTCAAGTCTTCTCTTCAGCGAAGGTCTATTTCACTGCAACGAGTAATCAACAAAAATCCCAAGCTTTATTTTATGGAAATAAAATTCTATGAAGGAGTTTAACCTTACTAAAACTTTCATATGATGTACTTATGCAAATAACTTTTAAAAGTGTATTTTCTATTATGAATAGTATACATACGTATAGCGCCTAAAACAAAATCCAAATCAACACATGCACACATAAAACACGTTTTCATTTAAAAAAAGGTTAACTTGGGTGTGGAAACGTGTTAAAGTTTTTTGAAAATTCCAAATACCTCACCTAATAATATGTCATCACATTGATGTCGATTGGAGAAGTTGAAGTAAATCCACAGCAAATGTAGCGCAATTTTTCTATGCTTGAACAACCTCAAAAACTAAAAAAATACACAAAATATATATCATACGGAATACGAAAAACTATTTATGTGTAGGGCACATTAGTATACATATACTCTTAAAATACTAGACACCGAGTTTTGTATACTCAATTTATTTGGCAGCAACAAAAACATTGGTTTTATTTCCATCAGTTGCTTAACATCGAGGGTTATATGTTCAGTGTACTAAGGCATGGTATTTTTTAAAGTCATCAGTATGTTGTCAACAAACATAAACATTGGTTTTATGTCATTTTGTTGCCTATCATCGAGTTTGATTTTGATATATAACTACTCTATCACCAAAAAGAGAAAATGAGTTTTCTCAACCAAAGATATAATTAACTAAACGCATCTACAAATTCATTAAATTATAAAATAGCAATTTACAAAATGACCAAAAAAATTCAATATGAATTAAACCAAACACACCTCAAAACAAATTCATTACTTAAAATACAATACAAATACTACCTAAACTATAAATATCTAAGTACATTACATAAATCGTCACAAAAATGAATTATTCGATACAACAACAAACAAATACTATCCTACTTCCTTGTTTATTTTTTAAGAGCATAGGATGTCGATTTTAGCTCTGGGTAAGTATTGTTAATATGATGAACTAATTTTAATTTTACCAATCTTTCTCCAACCTTAGACTGACTTTTATGTTTTCAGGCATCTAACGCAGTGCTAAGTATTAAAGACACATCTTCCTCTAATTGTAATGACCCCATTCTTCAATTAAGTGTCGATGTACCTTTGATGCTTGAAAAACCACATTTTTCTTCACGTTAAATAAGAATATAACATGTAACTTTGAAAATCAAACATTACCATATTATTTAATTCTTAGACCGTGTTCTTAGTAGACAGTTCACGCTAGGTATTCTGCATGATAGGGTGTGAATATAGTAAGAACCAATCCATGTAGTTTGTAGTGCACTGCCATAGATCTTGAATAATTAGCACAGAGTGGTTCTAGAGGGTGGTGTGTTTTAAACTAATTTTTCACCTTCAATAAACCTAGAGGGGTGTGTGTGTGTAAGCACGGGGGGGGGGGGGGGGGGGGGGGGGGGCATTGGCCTTAGTGAGAAGATTACTAATTTCACAAATTGCTTGGCCATGGTGAGAAATTTACTAGATCTAAGTAATTTTGATCTCATTAGTAATAAATCTAGGTCAATTATATGAATTAACTAGATACAATCCATAATTCAAAAAGTAAATGTGTATATGAACATTAAACAACTACACAATAGGATCAAGTCAAGATATACGAGAAAAAAACCCACCTATGGATGAATAAACCTCAGTGCATCCTAGTCTCTCATTAAATTTGATTTTTTTTTACTTAAATTAAAAAGGTACTTTTCTATTGTTCCCTAATAAGAAGTTACCCGTAGACATCAAAACTCTCCCCCATTAGAACGAGTGATTCACTCAAAACTCTATCAAGCGAACATGGCAGTCACGTTCTCCATCCCTTGATCTCACCATGAATAAACTCCCCAATAGTTAACTCTCCTCATTTTAGACCTAGAGTGTAGATCTTTAAATTTAAGTAAGAATAAGTAGAATTGAATCTAAGCTATGTGATTTTTCAACTTAAAACACTCTCAAATGTCATAATTAATAAATCAAGTATAGATCCAAAGTTTTCTCTAAAAATTGTGAAGGTTAAGTGAAATTGATGATTTAAAAGTGTTTCTCTCATTACTTGCCTTGAAAATACTCTCTCTTGTAGTGAGAAGTACTTAAGAAAAGGATCTCTAAAAATTGGAGGGAAAACTCCTATATATATATAAAATTTTAAAAATCTGGCAGCGTCGTATGCATGACAAGAAGGACTTTGTGCGCACGATTTTGGGCTGATGCCAAAGTCATAAGTAAAATGTGACAACCGTGCATATGCTTTTAAGCAGTAAGTCTAAGAAGCCCAAAAATGTGTCTGTCGTGCACATGGTAAGGTTTTGAATCCATGATCATGGTTTAAGGCAAAAAATATTCCAAGCCTAAGCCATGTGCACGGGACCAAAACCTTATTATGCCCAAGCTTTTCGTCAGAATACAAGATTCACATATCATACAAATGCTTTTAAGTAGAATGCAAGATACACTCGATCCGTTCATAAAAATCATTTTTATAAAAATATAATCTTGTACATGTGTGTATTAGCCCTAAGATGATTCAATCAATAACTACTAAAAAAGAATATAATCTTCAATCTCCAGAATTTTCTTGGGGAAGCGATAACTAACCTGAAATATGTTCCACCCTAGTTTTAAATATAAATGGGAAAGAACTTTCATACCAAATTGTGCGGATTACATTTCTCAAATATCATGAACTTTGAAGATAATAAACAAATATCTTATGGCCTATATTATAAGGAAAAATAGTACACCTATAATTAATAAAAGATATTAACTCACATTGTGTTCAACATCCACCCTTGTTGATTTCTCCTTCAACACCTATCCCATTATGTGATTCTTAACCCAATGTAATAGTTAAATTATCCTTATACTCAACCTTTATGTCCTCCCTCTTAACACAAAGAATTCAATAAACAAATTGATGGCCTTGTCTTTGGAATCTCCCTACCACCTTCTCCAATATAAACATGATCATCCACCACCAATATTCTCATTATGTAGTAGAAATTGTTTAAGGGGATTGTCAACTCCCTGAATGGTAGATGAAACATGATGGTTCCGGATTTCTATCTCTCGACGAATGAACTAATAGATACATAATACATATTACATGGGAAATTCTATCATTTTTGCCCTATCCAAGACCCCTAACTAATTTCTAGACATCATGATGTTCTTTTGACCAGTCTCACTCCCAACGTTTGTTAATATAATGAATAGGAGTAAAAAATGATCATATTAGAAAAATTATTCTATTAATTAAACGAGGAGTAAAATATAATATTACTGTAAATAATTAAAAATATAACTATTTATAAAACTTGACAAAACATAGGTCTTAGTATTAATTAGTCATATTATGGCGGGTCCTATGGCAAAAAAGAATCCATATTAACTATATTAAAATTAACCAATATATGTACGATAACAAAAATGCTAGAGTAAAAATATTTATAGAAAAACTAATGATTTTTTCAATTAAAGCAGGTTTACACCAAGCATCGACTTTAAGTCCTCAATTATTTGTTATAGTATTAGATGAGATTGTGAAGGACATATAAGAAGACATTCTATGTTTTATGTTGTTTGCGGATGATATAGTTTTAGACATTTTAAAAGAGACTGTAGGTATGAAAATGGTAGTATAGAGAAATGCTTAGTATCCAAGGGACTAAATATTAATCGAAATAAAATTGATTATATAAAATGTAAATTAAATAATGATTTAGATAGTAACATAACGATGAAAATAAAATAAAAAATAACAACTCAAAATAATAATTTTTGTTATTTAGTTCAGTGTTGCAAAGTGATGGAAAAATAAATGAGGATGTAGTAAGTAAAATAACATCAAGATCGATGAAATAAATATAGGAGAGTGGATTCTTATGCTATGAGATTAAAAAGAAATCTCTACAAACAATTGTTAGGAAAGATACTTTGTGTGGATCATAATATGAAAATTAAATAAAAAATAAGTGCAAAGTATCTACGATAGTGAGATGATGATGCTTAAATAGATGATAGGGATCATTAGAAAGGATAAAATTAAAAACTAATAAGTTAGGGTAAAGTTAAGAGTGTCTCATTTAGTGATAAGATAATAGAAAGTATACTTAGATGGTATAGTCATGTATTGCATAAGGCATTGTATTAGCCAATAACAAGGGCAAGATTAACGAAATAGAGGGTAAAAGTCAAAGAGGCTGATCACAACTATCATAGGAAAAAATTATTAAGAGAGATAATAAATAATTAAATTTAGATGAAAGTTTTTCTTATAATATAAAAAAATGTGAAAATATAATCCATATGTACGATCCCAAATGATGGTAATGAGGCAATAATAATGGTGATGATGAGTTATAATCGAAGACTTAAAGATGAATACATGCATCAAGACTTCATTTTACCGAAATGGATGATTTATCTTTGCACTTGAGGTTTAGTAAATGTATTATAAGGTTTGTATATTTCCTCATGTTCATTTTAAGTTATTGAATTGACAAGCATTTTTACTTGGAAAAGTAGTTTAAAATAATATTTTGACTTTTTTAGAGATTTAATAAAAATGTCGTATGAAAGAGCTTTCGCACAAGGGACCCTCGTACAAAGAAGTTCACACAAGGGAGTTATTTTTTATGCACAAACCCTTGAAAATAAAATAACCTCGTACGAGAAAGGGCCTGATATGCCCAAAGTGCACCCACTTACTCAGAGTCATCAACCTCGGCCAATGTTGTAGTCGAGGTGACCAGATGCGTAAGACAACCATCAGTAACATCGGCTCTTAGAAGGTCGGCCACAACCGACATTGCTTCTACAACATACATCAACCTCTACTGGGCATCAGCCGAGGTCGATAAGGACTAACGGGTTCAACCCTCCTTCCACACCATCATCGGCCCTGGTCGACATTGCAATCATCATTCGAGATCAGTAGTGGTAAGGGACCAGTCATCTGGCAACATCATCATTGGCCCAAGCCGATGTTACACCTACTCAGACCTAACCTCGGATAGCTACATGACCATGGTCATCAAATATAGCCTCGGATAAAGGAACGGTCGGACTTCACCAACCTCGTACTCTGTCAGACCGAGGTTGCACCAATCAAAGAACTCGAGCATCTACAAGCACATACATGGTGTGGTACACATGGACAAATATGTTACAAATGAACTACTCCCTCCACGTGAGGGAATATTAAGGTCATTATTATTTACTTAAGATCAACCAGGTGTCATCCTTATACTGGCTAGATCTTTATGCACATGCTCATTTCATGCTTAGGGGGTATATTACACCACTTAAACACTATATATAGAGGTCATACTCAACCTTGTAGAGGATACAAAAATATAAACCATAGCGAAAACTCTGTTGCATTTACAGTAGAGAGAGAAAGAGGAGTGATTGTATTACTAAGGCCATTCGAGCCTCATTTGATAGTGATATTTACACTCACTTGCACAGTGGACGCAGGCAATTGCCGAACCACTTATATTGCTATGTTCATCCCCTTCTCCTCATCTCCTACTATATATATACTCTTGTGCTGCCACTGTTATCACTTATTTTAGCTTGTTAACACCTTATCTGGTGGTGCTGTTTCCAACATCATCATTTTGGCACCGTCTGTGGGAACGAGAAGATTCATCTCTTCCTTTCCTAGCTTAACCTCACCGGAGACTCTGGTGGTGAACCAGGACTAACCCGTCGTGTGAAGATGTTTCACCATTGAAAGAGGTCCTTCAAGGTATTTAAGCTTTATCATATTTTCATCACAAGATCTTTTGCCCTAACATATGGCACTGGAGTTACCACCACCTCCTCCACTATCTGGTGTTGGAGGACCCAGCTCCAGCTAGGCACCACCCCAGTCTGAGATGGTTGAGGTGGCAGCAGTCTTGAGGTCATTGGCTGTAACGCTGCAAGCAATGAAGGAGAAGTTTGCCCAGCTAATCCAAAATATGATGAGGCCACCTGTGATCTCACTAGAAATGATTACTTCGGTGGCTGTTCAACCACATCCGGAGGCCAGAGGACTACCCCAGGCACCACTAAAGGACCAACCTACACCTCAGTGGAGGAGGGATGTTGCTGACCCTATATGTTTACGTCTGGGGAGGCAAGGAAACCCTTGTCCTGAGGATAGGTACGATGATCTTGAAGAAGATGATGCTCCAGTAGACTGTTGGGATCCATATAAGGTTTCAGACAACACAATATGACCTATACAGCATAGCCTAGGTTGTGGAGCAAGAAGGGACGAAGTTGGGGATGCCCAACCAAGAGGATAAGCCTTTGATCACTTGAGTAGAGGGTCATCCTTTGAAAGTCTCGGCCCAGTTAATGATCTGAGGCAGAGGTTATCCAGGTCGAGATCTGCAGATGGCTCTCAAAGGGGAGATGGTGAACATAGACCTCGCCATGGCCAACCCCTACATGGACGAGACTATGGCCAAGAGGTTAAAAATCGATGTTGTGCTGCAGCTAGGGAACCCTCAGTCCACCCCTTGGAGGTGTCTAGGGACAACCTCGGCCAGGCTGACATTGCTAAAGTATGGAATGAATCCATCCAATGTCTGGAAGAGAAGATAGGGAACCTCATCAAAAATTGAGACCCACTGCAAAGGGGGTTCTCAAAGGGCTCCCCATTTGTGGCAAGGATAGTGAACTTCCCAACTCCTGCCAAATTCAAGCCACATATGGTGTCTCGCAAGTATGATGGAAGTACTAACCCGGTACATCATATTGAGATGTATCAATATGTAATAGAGATTTATTCAATCCTTGATGTGATGAGGTGCCGAACTTTTTCAAGCACTTTGATGGGAGCTGCCCACATTTGGTTCACTTCCCTTCCTAAAAATTTTGTGGAAAACTTTAAAGGTTTGACTGAGCGATTCATACATAACTTCTATTTTGGGGTAAGTCCTCAGAAGAAGATGTCCCATCTACTCTATATAAAATAAGGTAAGAATGAGAGCCTTAGAGACTATGTTGCAAGATTCAACAAGGAAAAGGTGGAGGCTGAGGACTACGAAGAAAATATAGCTATGACAGCCCTCATAGGAGGATCGAAGAAGGGTAAGTTACTCTGGAAGCTTGGTGAAGACCCTCCAAAATCCATGGCCGAGCTGTTAGAAATAGTTGGTAAGGTTATGAACGATGAAGAGGCAATAGCCGTAAAGTATGAGGATGAGTATGGAAGTAGCAGTGGAAAATTCCAAAGGAAGAAAGATGGAAAGAAGAGGGTTGCAGACGACAAGTTTGCACACTACACTCCTCTAACTGTGAGTTGCGAACACATCCTCAATGAAATAAAAATGATCGGTCCCTGAGATGGCCGAAGAAGCTTAAGGCTCCTCCACATAAGAGGAATAAGAACCTATGGTGTGAGTTCCACCAAGACCACGGTCATATGACTGACAACTGCTTTGCCTTGAATGATGATATTGAGAAGATGTTGAAGTCTGGAAAGCTTAGGAAGTATATGGATGGTAGATCTTCTAAGGGGGAAGAGACGACCCTAAAAAGAAGAGAAATGACAGGTGTCGGGATGATACCCCAACCAGAAGAGCCGAGGACTCAGATGACGATGATGATGACCCTGATCTCCCACCAAAAGATGATAATATCCCACTGAAGAGGGTCGGTATGATCTCCTTGGGTGTTAACACCATTTGTGGGGGACTTGCAGGGGGTGGCTCAGAGGTAGCCGACCGAAAAGCTCACGTGGCAGAGGCTAAGTCAGTGTCCAAGGTAGAGGTAGTGAATTTAGCGTCTTCAGAGGTTAAGCATGAGAAGAGAAATAAGGTAGATATGGATACTCTCATAGTTAGATTCTCCCGACTTGATTTCAAAGGTATCCTATCTCCACACGATGACCCTTTGGTAATCACCATAAGGGTGCATGGATGTGAGGTACAAAGAATCCTCATTGACGGGGGAAGTTCGACGGACGTAATGTTCTAGCCCTGTTTCAAGAGTTTAGGCCTCAACGGAGCTAGGATTGTCACTTATCATCACCCCTTGATCGGTTTCAGTGGAGAAATGGTTCATCCGTTGGGCATGTATGAGATGGATGTAAGAATGGGAGATGAGTGGCTTAAGAAGTTGACTAGAAAAATAAATTTATTTATGATGGATGATAACGTCTTCTCAGCTTACAACCTCATCATATGAAGAGTATACCTCAAAGAATTTAAGGTCGTGCCTTCAACAGTTCACCAAATGCTAAAATTCCCAACCCTCTATGGGGTAGGGGAAGTGCAAGGTGACCAAACATCGGCACATGAATGCTTCTATAACTCTGTGGAAGAGAGAGAGAGGCTCATAAGAAGGAAACAACCACTTATAACATCGATACCCTTGACCCTAGAGATGAGATAAAGCTCAAGAAGGGGGAGGCCGCAGAAGAGGTAGAATCCATCGTCCTCAATAAGGACGAGCCAGAAAAACCATCCAAATTGGCAAAGCCCTAAGACCAGAGATCAAGGAAGATCTGGTGAAGTTTTTGAGGAAAAGACAAAGTATTTTTGCCTGGAGCCACGTAGACATGCCTGGTATTGATCCTAAGGTCATGTGCCACAAGCTAAATGTCATAGAAGACGCTAAACCCATCAAACAAAGGAGGAGAGTATATTGAAGAGAGAAATATGACGTTACCAGAGAAGAGGTCAGAAAGCTTGAAGAATCCAAGTTCATCAGGGAGGTCATATACCCTGAGTGGTTATCCAACGCAGTCATAGTGCCAAAGGCAAATGGGAAATGGAGGATTTACGTAAACTTCACTGATTTGAATAAGTCTTGCCCAAAAGACAGTTTTCCCTTGCCTCGTATTGATCAGATGGTGGATGCCACAGCTAGACATGAGGTTATGAGCTTCATGGATGCCTATTCCAGGTATAATCAGATCTTCATGAACCCAAAAGACTCAGAAAAGACAACGTTCATCACAGACAAGGGGGCCTATTATTATAAGGTCATGCCCTTTGGACTGAAGAATGCAGGGGCTACTTACCAACGTCTTGTGAATAAGATGTTTGAAGAATAAATAGGCAAGTCCATGGAAGTGTATGTAGATGACATGCTGACGAAGATCATGAAGGTCGACACTCATATGGACGACCTTGAAAAAACTTTCGACACCATGGACAGATACAGGATAAAGCTCAATCCATCCAAGTGTGTCTTCGGGGTAGGAGATGGAAAGTTTCTAGGATTCATCATCAATCAAAGTGGGATAGAGGCTAACCCCGAGAAGATCAAGGCTCTTTTGGAAATGAAGACACCCAGAACCATCAAAGACGTTAAGAGGTTAACCGAAAGAGTTGTTCCGCTGAACAGGTTCGCCTCTAGAGCTAAGAACATGTGTCTTCCTTTTTTCAAAGTGCTTATAAAGGCTTTTAAATGGGATGAGGAATGAGACAAGAATTTTAAGAAGCTCAAGTCCTACCTTAGATCCCCTCTAGTCCTTTTACGGCCCATTCTGGGGGAAAGGTTATATGTATATTTAGCTGTTTCGAAATAATCCATTAGTGCAACCATAGTAAGAGAAGACGATGGGGTACAGAGGCCAGTATACTACAATAGTAAAGATCTTCAAGGGTCTGAATAGAAGTACCCTAGAATGGAAAAATTAGCTTACGCTCTAATAAACGCTTCTAGGAAGATGAAGCCATACTTTCAATCCCACTCTATAGTTGTCCTCACTAATTCCCCACTAAGACAGGTCCTCTATAAGCCTGAAAAGTCAGGTAGGCTGATGACCTGGGCCATCGAGTTGGGGGAGTATGACATTGTTTATCAACCCAGAGTTTCCATCAAAGGGCAAGAACTTACAGACTTTGTAGCTGAGTTCACTTGGGAAGAGATTGAGATTGAAATTAGTCAAAGAGCTACTGAGGAACCAAACAGAAATGTCTTTCGAGATCCGGACGAGGTTGGGGCAAGAAGTCCCCAAAAAAGTGTAATTGAGAATGAAGAAGACATGTACCTCTTCAAATAAGGGACCCTGTTAGAGGGGAACTTCTCTTGAAATGAAGATGTTTGGAACCTCTTCGTTGATGGGTCATCTTGTGAATACGGGAGCAAAGCAGGGCTGATAGTGTTAACATCGGATGGTACCGATATTGAATATGCGCTCAGGTTAAACTTCAAGGCTTTAAACAATGAGTCAGAGTATGAGGCATTGATAGCAGGTCTGTCTTTGGTAAAAGCCCTTAGTGTTGGCCGACTCCTGGTTCACAGTGACTCGAGGTTAGTTATCAACCAAATTCTGGGGGTATATGAGGCCAAAGATGAAAGGATGGACAAATACCTGAAGAGGGTGAGAACAATGCTAGAAGGATTCAAAGAGGTAAAGATGAAGAGGATACCTCAGCATGACAACCGTCGAGCCGATGCACTCACTAGGTTGGCCTCAGCAACGAGGATAGATATTAGGAGAACAGTACCAGTTGAAATCTTGCTCAAGCCAACCATCAAAGGAGAAGAGATTGCCAAAACTTTCCTTAATCTGAATATGGGAGCCTCATGGATGGAACCACTCATCCGATACATCAAACAGGGAGAGCTGCCAGAATCAAAATTGGAAAGGAGAAAGCTGAGGTTCAGGGCTGCCAAGTTCTCAAATATAGGAGACGTCTTGTATAAGAAGGGGCTCCTACTCCCTCTCCTTATATGTGTACACCTTTAATAGGTTCCTCACATCTTGAAAGATGTAGATGAGGGCTCTTGTTTAAGTCACATAAGAGGGAGGCCTCTAGCAAAGAGGATTATTACTCAGGGGTACTAGTGGCCAACCTTGGCAAAATATGCAGCTGCTTATGTGAAGAGATGCGACAAGTGTCAGAGATTCTCCACCATCCATCACCAACGTCATCATCCTATGATGTCAATTATCTCGCCTTGGACATTTGCAGTTTGGGGTATTGACTTAGTAGGACCTTTGCCAAGAGCAGCAAACAAATATCCATTATTAGTGGTGGCAATTGATTACTTCTCTAAGTGGGTAGAGGCTGAGCCGATGATCACGATTACGAAACATAAGACCTTCCAGTTCATCTGGAAGAACATCATATGCAGATATGGCCTTCCAAACACCCTTATCTCAGATAACAGAACCCAGTTCAAGAATTCTTCCTTAGAAAAATATTGTGAAAGAGTGGGGATCAGGCAGTTCTTCTCCTCTCCTGGTCGACCCCAAGAAAATGGGAAGACTGAGTTCACGAACTGAACAATCCTTAACGGGATAAAGAAGAGGTTGGAAGAGGCCAAAAGGATATGGACAGAGGAGGTATACGCTGTGTTATGGGCCCACATGACAACAGCAAGAACACCAACAGGAGAGACTCCTTTCATGCTAGCACCTGGTTCAAAAGCTGTCATCTCTACAGAAGTAGGACTCCCCACCCACAGAGTTCAGACCTATGATCCTTAAAGGAATGGAGAAGATATAAGACTTGACTTATATTTGATTGAAGAGAGAAGGAAAGATGTAGAGATCAGACAGGCAACCTACCAGCAGAGAACAACAAACCAAAGGGTTAAATCATGACCTATAGCTGTGGGAGACCTAGTCCTAAAGAAGACATTACAAAAGGTAAATAAGATCCACCCGAACTGGCATGGTCCTTACAGGGTAGTTGATGAGGTTGTTCATGGTACTTATCGGCTAAAAAATCTCAAAGGGGAACCTTTTTCTAATCCTTGGAATGCTGACCACTTGAAGAAATATTACATATGATGTGCAGTTGTTTCTTTTGTAATACATGTATCATCTTACGAAGATGATGTTAATGAAAAGAGAAATTCTAGTGTCTACTTTTGTTACATTATGCTCAAACATCATTAGTTTGGTGAAAAATTTCTGAGGTGAAACATCATATTATGGTGACCTCATACCGTAAACATCATTAGTTTGGTGAAAATTATGAGGTGAACATCATAATTTGATGACCTCAGACCTTAAACATCATTAATTTAGTGAAAAATATGAGGTGTAACATCATATTATGGTGATCTCAGACCTTAAACATAATTAATTTGGTGAAAATTATTAGGGTGAACATCATATTATGGTGACCTCAGACCTTAAACATAATTAATTTGGTGAAAATTATGAGGTGAAACATCATAATTTGGTGACCTCAGACCTTAAACATCATTAATTTGGTGAAAATTATTAGGGTGAACATCATATTATGGTGACCTAAGACCATAAACATCATTAATTTGGTGAAAATTATGAGGGTGAACATCATATTATGGTGACCTCAGACCTTAAACGTCATTAATTTGGTGAAAAATATGAGGTGTAACATCATATTATGGTGACCTCAGACCTTAAACATCATTAATATGGTTAAAATTATGAGGGTGAACATCATAATTTGATGACCTCAGACCTTAAACATCATTAATTTGGTGAAAATTATGAGGTGAAACATCATAATTTGGTGACCTCAGACCTTAAACATCACTGATTTGGTGAAAATTATGAGGTGAAACATCATTATATGGTGACCTCAGACCTTAAACATCATTAATTTGGTGAAAAATATGAGGTGTAACATCATAGTTTGATGACCTCAGATCTTAAACATCATTAATTTGGTGAAAATTATGAGGATGAACATCATATTATGGTGACCTCAGACCTTAAACATCATTAATTTGGTGAAAATTATGAGGGTGAACATCATATTATGGTGACCTCAGACCTTAAACATCATTAATTTGGTGAAAATTATGAGGTGAAACATCATAATTTGATGACCTCACACATTAAACATCATTAATTTGGTGAAAATTATGAGGTGAAACATCATTATATGGTGACCTCGGACCTTAAACATCATTAATTTGGTGAAAAATATGAGGTGACCTTAGACCTTAAACATCATTAATTTGGTGAAAATTATGAGGGTGGACATCATATTATGGTGACCTCAGACCTTAAACATCATTAATTTGATGAAAATTATGAGGGTGAACATCATATTATGGTGACCTCAGACCTTAAACGCCATTAATTTGGTGAAAAATATGAGGTGTAACATCATATTATGGTGACCTCAGACCTTAAACATCATTTATTTGGTAAAAATTATGAGGTGAACATCATAATTTGATGACCTCATACCTTAAACATCATTAATTTATTTATGGTGTAACATTATCATATGGTATCCCCATACTTTAAAACTACATGTAAGAGGACATTCATTGAAAGAAGCAACATAATCTGAAGAAGATGGTAATAATGATTATAACACAAGTTGGAAGTACCAAGATGCCATCAGAGCTTACAAAAGTTAAGAGGTACAAACAAGAAAGGAAACAAATTACAAAAGCTTCACAAGGCAAGATCTATATGTCTGTGGCCATATCATCCTGAGGATTAGCCTGAAGATTAGCTGTGCCTTCTTGGACGACATTAGTCACCTCGGCCGTATCATCCTGAGGATTAACCTCTTCAGTTTCAGTGACATCCAAAAGAGTAGTCTCATCAGGAGCAGCATCGGCCTCCTCAACCTCTTGCAAGGCCTGAGCAAATCGAGGGTCAGAAAAGCCCAGGCCCTCAAAGTCCGAGGCATTCAGGCTCCCTAAATCTTTTTCCTTGAAGGCTGCCCACTTGCTAGTTGCTTTGATACCTCTTTTGAGGTATTCAAAGCCAAAAATGATGAATTCATCAGAGACCTTATAATCCGCAATAATCTTCTCTGAAGCGTCCTCTAAAGAAGCCTTAACCGCAACAGCCACCTTAGCCTGCAGAGCATCATCTTTAGCCTTCAGAGCTAACTCATGGTCTTTCTTGAGCTTGACCATGTCCCTCTCTCTTTGCTAAACAACTTCCTTCATCATATCAACCTCCTTCAACTCCTCCTTTAAACGATCAACCTCTGCATTCAAAGAGGCTTGGACTTTCAGAGCTTCCTGACCCTTCTCTTTCAGGGGCATTTTCTTCAGAGTCTAGTTCACAAAACAATGCATGGACAAAATACCCTACAATGGAAGGTCAGATGTATAAGCACATGAGCTATAACATATAAGATAGCCGAGGTTACACTTAGGAGAGCCAATAAATAGAAACTAGTACCTGAATTGATCTATGGAGGGTAAACTTGGCTAGAAGCGGGATGTCCAAAAAGCATAGGAAATGCTTATCCTCTTTAGTCATCACTGAGCCGATAGCATCAACAACCTTCAGACCATGTCCTATCAAACTAATACTGATCTTCAGCTATACCAGATGAGCAGCCAGGGCATCGTCTGTGGAGATTGGGATAACACGATCCACTCTTTGATTCTTGCTCTGCCTCAGATGTTTCTCATCGATTGTGGTCTTCCTCTTCTTTATGGCATCAGCCTTCGATGTGCCGATATTCTTTTGGGTAGTAGGAGGTGGTACATTCTGGCCAGCCTTCTTCATCAACTTCACAAGACTTGGGGCAGACCTCTCCCAAAGGTCGTTAGAAGTACCTTCAGGGCGCTCTACAAAAAGAAATAACCGAGTTAGTAAATCAGAGACATGAAAAGTAAGAGATACAACTTGCAAAAAAATAATACTTATGAAGCTTTGTCAAAGAACAACCCCCCATCCTTGTCTGAGAGAGGTAGTAGGGGGTCATCAGATGTTCGTATTTAACTAGACAACCCTGCTCCCCCTAATCTTGAAGGTCCTTAACTTTTTGAATATGCTCCTGGCTAAGTCTAAGGTCGGCTTTGGCAGTAAGCGAGAACTTACCCCATCTCAGAGGTGTCCTTGGAACCGACGTTCGAGAAGCCTCATGGGGACTAGATTCCCATGCCCAAGATGCAAAGAAATACCGAGGTTTCTAGTTGTGGTTTGAGGTCTGGGTAACCAACAACATTTTCTTATCTGACTTCCTAGATAAGAAGTGGTAATAACTAGGGTGATTTTTGGCAGAGGAGGGGACATAGCAACCTATGAAGACCCTAATTGAAAGGTCTAAATGGTGGACTTCTCTCCAAAGGACGATGGCCCCAATCATCACTCTCCAGGCATTGGGGGATAATTATGAAGGGGATAGATTTATATGGGATAATATGACTCTGATTGAAGGATAGATAAGGAGACGAAAGCCCAACTTGAAAATCTGCTCATAGAAGCAGATCTCCCCATCTCGGCCATCAAAGGCCCTTTCACCCCTTTCAAGACTCCTAAGATTAATGGAAGGGACTATTGAATAGAGGTGCCTAAAAGCTAGAAGATCGTACTCACTAATGGAGCTCTTAATCTCGGTCGCCTCAGATGTGTCAATATCTCTCTCGTGCCCATCATCATCATCCCTAATAACATCGGCCTAGGCAGGTGCATGGACACCATCAGGAAACTTCTGAGCGAACTCACCCCCAGTGGAGGCCAACATGGGAATAACATAAAAAATGGGGGGAATGGACACACTTGGCCCTACAATTTCGACATCGGAAGAAGATTGTGAGGTGTTAGCACCCCGGTGAGACGAGGCACGACTCAAAATATCGGCCTAATCAGGGACCTGATCTTGCCTAATAAAGTAATCCATAGCCTCTTGGAAAGAGTCTACAGACATGGGGTCTGAGGTAGACATGAGTCTACAGACATGGGTCTACTGGAACCTCTGCTGGCTCAACAGGCTCGGCTGGCTGAGGGTAGATAACCTTCAAAGGTGGAGGAAAGATGGGTCTAACAGGAATGACCTCAACCCTACGAGCTTCCGCTTGGGCTAGCTCTATCTACCTAATTATTTCTAAAGTCTTCTGACGAAGGGAAGGGAACTTTTCTATGAGTTGTCACAGAGGTCTGAGCATAAGGCAAATGACACAACACATTGACTCAAACTGTAAACAAACAACTTAAATCAATCTAAACTAAAGATCAAACTTGGAATTTGGAAGGTTTTCAAGCCAAGAACACCTAAGAACATCACCGAAAAATGCAAAGGATGGCCGAAAAACTCAAAAACTCTCACCGGAAAATAAAAACCCTCATCGAAAAACACAAGTCTTCACTAAGAAATGCAGAAATGAAAAATAAAAGGCTAAAAATGGAAGAAAGAGGGTTG
Source organism: Sambucus nigra (assembly GCA_949130495.1). Taxonomy (NCBI): domain Eukaryota; kingdom Viridiplantae; phylum Streptophyta; class Magnoliopsida; order Dipsacales; family Adoxaceae; genus Sambucus; species Sambucus nigra. The sequence continues at coordinate 313,804,901 of OX422211.1, read as the reverse complement.
AAATGATACTTGGCTAGTCGCAGAATAAGAGAGTAGAAGGTTTGGAGACAAGGGAACCTCAGGCCAACGACCAACGGTGAAAGTACGTAGTTGCAGTTGCGGAGAGCTCAGGCGGGAAAATGAGAAGAAATGAAGAAGAAGAAGAAATAAAAGGGTTTTAAACCCTTTTTAATCATTTTGGCGTGAGTCCCAAAACCATCATTGCCTAGGGAACCTAAGGAGGCAAATCAAAATCATCATGCCTTGTTAGGCACACCGCTCACTTTAGCAAGTGACACGTGTCAAAGAAATATTGGCACACAAGAAAACTCAGCCTCGACCAGGCATACCCCTTAGTCACCTACTCATATAGGTAACTAAGGGCTAGAGGGTGATTGATATGCCCAAAGTGCACCCTCTTACTCAGGGTCATCAACCTCGGCCAATGTTGTTGCCAAGGTGACCAGATGCCTAAGCCAACCATTAGTAACATCGACTTTTCAAAGGTCAGGCACAACCGACACTGCTTCTATAACATACATCAACCTCGGCTGGACATCAGACGAGGTTGAAAAATACTAACGGGTTCAACCCTCCTTCCACACCATCATCGACCCCGAACGATATTGTAGTCATCATCCGAGATCAGTAGTGACAAGGAACCAGTCATCTGGAAACATCATCATCGTCCCAAGCCGACGTTACACCTACTCAGACCTAACCTCGAATAGCTACATGACCATGGTGATCAAATATAGCCTCGGATAAAGGAACGATCAGACTTCACAACCTCGTACTCTGTCAGGACGAGGTTGCACCAATCAAAGAACTCTGAGCATCTACAAGAACATACACGGTGTGGTACACGTGGATAAATCTATTACAACTGAACCACTCCCTCCACGTGAGGGGATATTGAGGCCATTATTGTTTACTTAAGATCATCCAGGTGTCATCCTTATACTGGCTAGATCTTTATACACATGCTCATTGCATGCTTAGGGGGTACATTACACCCCTTAAACACTATATAAGAAGGCCATCCTCAACCTTGTAGAGGATCCAAAAATATAAACCCTAACAAAAACTCTGTTGCATTTACAATAGAGAGAGAAAGAGGAGTGATTGTATTACTAAGGCCATTAGAGCCTCATTTGATAGTGATATTTACACTCACTTGCACAGTGGACATAGGCAATTGCCGAACCACTTATATTGATGTGTTCATCCCCTACTCCTTATCTACTACTATATATATACTCTTGTGTTGCCACTATTAGCACTTGTTTGAGCTTGTTAACACCTTATCTAGTGGTGCTGTTTCCAACATCATTAGGGTTCGTACAATAAGTTTTCATATAAGATGCCGTCATACAAAATGTTTTTTTGTACAAGCTTCTCATAAAGTTTCTCATTCATACGGGAGATCTCTTCTCGAAAATTATGACTTTGTACCTTATTTTTTAAATAAATGTATAAATAGGGTCGAGAAACATATTTTCGAATGACCAAGCGAGTTTTACAAAACTCTACTTTGGTTTTGAAAGAGTTTTCATGTGAGTTAGTATATCCTATCAATTTCATAACTCATAGTGGACTTTTAATTTAATAATAACTTGTATCTTCATCTAAAGACATATTCGAAGGATTTTTGTGGGATGATCACATTTTAAGTTGTTGCAGTGGAGGGCAATTGATTACTAGTACGAGTATAGGTGAATAACATAAGGATATGGTACATGAATGGAATTGAGTCTTATGCAAAACGAATATGGATTTCTATAATTCATGTAAAAGTATTATTAGTACTAGTGGACTTAACAGGTTAGGGCGCGATAGTGATTTTTTCCATTAGGGTTTCATGTTCATATCTGTCATGCTTTTACTTTTTTGCACTATATAATTTGCACACACATGTGAAAAAAAGGCCAAAATAATTTAATCGGGTAATATTTAAATTTGGTATAAATCGAACAAACTTTTTCATAATGAATTAATCGAAAAATGAAATTGGATTTTGAAGTTTTTGAACATACAATTAGTTTTAAATGAATTAATTAACTGGAGCTAGACCTTAAGTGGATTTTTTCACTCATCCTCCACCCACTCCTTCATAACACATAAGAATTCAATTAAAATTTCACATACCCATCTTTTGTATGCATTCTGCCACACCAACCAATAAAATCCTCAATCCGTGATAGCTATTGTTGAAGGTAATCGTCATCTCCCTAAACAGTAGATGAAACATGTTGGTTTTGGGGTTCATTCTCACTATAAATACACTAATAGATACATAATAAATGTAACGATGTGAAATCTATGATAAATTTCCTATATTAAAACCCTAACCAGTTTTTGGACATGATGCTGTTGTTTCATCCAATCCCACTCCGGAAGTTTGTTGATATGATGGATATGCCTAAAAAAATGACCATCCTATGAAATAATTATATTAAAATTATTTAGTTATATCTTATAATATTATTGAAACTGATTGAGAAAACAACCATGTAATCCACCTCGTCATATTGAATATGCAATATAGTAATTGAAATCCTTCAACAAGATAAATCTTTTCAGCCACCATCGTTGACAACTGGTGCCTTCCCCTTTGTCGGGGCCTTTGTTGTTGTCTTCCCATTTTTAGGGCTCTTGTTGGGTTTTTCCTTCATTGGGGAATTCCCCTTCAGCTGTTCCTAATCACTATATTCCTCCTCCTTCTCAGCACTCCTCTTTATTTTTCTCTTCCTCTTCCTCTTTAATTTCACTCTCATTCTCACTATCGCCACCATCATTCTTACTATGTTCCTCTCATTTCTCACCATCATTCTCATCATTAGTATCAATCTCATCCTCACTACCCCCTTTCCTTTAACATCGTTCTTTGTCTCATTATTAACATGTCCCTTATTACTCACTTCACTTGCATCACTATCACCATCCCTAGTCTTTTCATCACTAATTATTTGTATAGTAACTTCTTTATCATTTGGTGTTTTATACAATACCTAATTTATTTTTCTCTAATCTCTTTCACTAACAGAATTCAAAATTTGGTTTCGATCCAATTTCAATGTTGGGATTTTCTAATATTTATATGGTATTTCTGACCGTTTTAGCATTTTTAACTACAAAATAATTAATTTCATACATTTTCTTAATTTTTCATTTAAAACTCAGGGGTTAAGTTTATCACATAATGTAAGGTTTTGTTTATCAAATATTAGTGAATATCATACAATATAAACTCATAACACACTTTTTACTCAAAATGTGGAGATGATTGGTTTGTTTAAGAGGTGTGTTGTCTTCAAATTTAGTTGAGAGGTTTAGGGTTTTAATGAGTGTCGTGTGTTTGTGATTTTATTGAGCAAAAAAGAGAAAAATGAACTATATTGATGTAGAAGAATCTTTGAACCCACAAGGAAACGTACTCAAAATTAAGAGAAAACACATAATTTATATATCGATTGATGTTGTCCCTTATGGGTTATATATATATATATATATATATTCTATTGTATATCAATTGATGATGTCCCTTATGGGTTACAGGATGCAAATATGTATCATAGGGAATAAGCTCCAAACTTGTGGACTAACTAAAATAACTTGGAAACTAATCCAAGTAATCTAACCTAGTGGATAGGAAGGACTAAGTAAACAAGCTCGAAAGCATTTTGAAAATCACACCAAACAACTTATTACAATTATATTTTATTACAAGAGTATATTACCCCAGTGTCCCTTGAACTTTTAGTAGTGTAACATTTTGGCCCTTGATTTTTTGTAATATTTAAACCCCAAAAGTTTGTTATGTTTGCGACAATGTCCATTATGTCAACTTTTTGTATAAATCCATTTGAATCATTCAACATTATTAAGTTATCATTAGAAAATTTTCACATACCACATCAAACTCAAATCTTATGCTCAAAATAACCCCAAAATCATATGCAAAAAAATAAAAAAAGGATAAAACATGTTATCACTTTGCAAATAATGGGTTTGGGTATGGTTTGAAGTTACTTTGGGTATGGCGTCTATGTATCTTGGTCTTAAAATATATTTTTGATGACAAATTCCCTTAGATTTGACAAAAACAGTTACAGAAGGGCCAGTGGTGAAAAATTAACATAGTTAGGGGCTTTAAATGCTACAAAAAAAAGTTTGAGGGACAAAATATTACATTGCCCAAAGTTCAGGGGATGCCAATATAATTTAGTCTTATTATAATTATGATTACTATGAATCTTATTCCATATAAATAACCTCCACCTAGTAATAATTATCCTCGAGTTGGGGTAAGGGCGGAGGTATTTAAGGTCGAGTGGGGGTTGTAGACCCCATAATTTAATATATATATATATATATATATATATATATATATACTTTTATAAAATTTAAGGTGTAAATTAATACTTGAGATATAAGTTGACCATATGTATGAAATGAGCGAGGGCACCATCGTCTGAGCAGCTATATGAAGTGCCAAAAATCGTCCTAGGATGTTGTGTTCGTCATTTGCATTGGATTTAAAACTAGAGATACATCTCCTCTGTTAGCTTAATTCTCACTTCTCTCTTCGTCGCTAATCTTTCCATAGTTCTTCTTCTTCAGCGTTCTCCTTCTCTTAAGAGTTTCATTAATTCTTGTAAGTCTAGCTCATTTTTTCTTAGTTTTCCTCTTATTCGAATTATTCTGCAACTATAGTTCAAGTTTTTCTTATGTTGGAGTATCCATGGCGACGTTAGATAACATATTAGTAGCTGAATTTAGGAAAACTTATAAAATTTCAGACTAGGTAGAAATCGACTATGCCCTTACCTAGAGATGTCCGCAACATCGAAAGATGGCAATGGATTCACACCCTCTTGATAACATAGAGGTATTTTACATTTCCCCCACACCCATCTTCCTTAGGTTCTTCAAATATTTTGATATTGTTCATGCCGAATGTGCCCCCAATATCTGGAAATTTTTTAATGGGGTGCATAGGATAAGTACACTATATGGGAAAAATTAGGTCTTATTGACCTTTGTTACTACTATGTCCGGTTGCGAACCAATGATGGTATTATGTACTTGAAGACTAGGAAAGCTGATAGGGTCTTGGTGGTAAACCTCTTAAATTCTCATAAGGATTGTTGGGTTCATGGGTTTATTGTCAGAAATTGGCAACATCTTCCTGTTCGTGAGGGCGAGAGATACCGGGGCCCTTTGATTTTATATTTTGAGGAGGATCACATAGGTCCCTTCCTCTTTTCTTCAGTTTACTTGCTGTTCATTTTTTATTTCCATCCTCTTAATTGAGGTTTTTCTTCCTCTGTTTTGTAGCTCGTGACAAAAAGTAAGAGGCCGACTTAAGCGTGGTTGATGTTTCTAAACTTCTGAAGGACTGGAATATTAAGGAGAGGCTTTCTGATGACGAGCATCCGAGGTCGCTAGCCTACTTGTTCGAGTATAAAAATATGATAAGCAACTTCATCGCTCAGCCAGTCGACAAAGTCCCCAACTTGAAAGCTCCAGAAGTTAGTCCCTCTAATCCAATTGTGCTAGAGGAAGAGGGGGAAGAGGGGGAAGAGGAGATGAAGGAGAAGAAATAGGAGAAGGAGAAGAAGATATAGAGGAAGAAGAAGAATCAAAAGAGGAAGAATAAGAAGAGGAGGATATGGCTTCCTCAATCAAGAGAAGGATTTTAAGGCTTGGTGATGATGAGGATCAGGTAGTTTTATCGGATCGAATCAAGTCTTTGAAAAAGTTATATGTGGATTCCCCTATGGCGAGTGGTTCTAGCCCAGGAGCTAAAGGGAAAGAGAAAGAGAAAGAAAAGAAGAGAAAAGAAGATGAGATTAGAAAAGAGCGGATAAAAGAAAGAGAGAGAGAGAGAGAGAGAGAGAGGAAGATAAGAAGAAAGAAGAAGAGAGGAAAATGAAGGAGACCAAGTGAAAATTTGTCTTGAAGGCCTATGCAGTCCCCTTCCTCGCTTCCAAGACTGAGGGGGCTAGCGTGGGCTATAAAATTTCCCTTTCCCCTATGCTCATCGCTGATCACGAACATTCTTTAAAGTTATGGTCATCCCAGCTTGCCCTTAAATCTGCTTAGGGGATTGCCCTGGTAACTTTCTTCATCATTTCCTTCAAATATTTCTCTTTTACATTTTTACTTTTCTGTATTAACTTGTTGTTCTTTCTTTTGTGCAGTTTTTATTTGACTTCACAACCTTGCAGGATGACCATGTCAATCAGTCCAAAGGAAAATAAGAGCTGAAAGATGCTCTGGAAAAGTCTGAGAAGTATTTTGCTGATGCTTTCCTAGTGTGGAAGAAAAAAAGGGAGAGGTCGAATAAGGCCTATGTTGGCCATGAGGCATCTCAGAAGGTGGTGGTCGTCAAGAAGAATGAGCTGACTAAGGAGATCCAGAGTTTGTTTGGTAAAGTCCTAAAGCTGGAGTAGGAACTCCATCGTTAGAAGGATAGTAGCTACCTTGAGGGATGTAATAAATCATTTGATGATTTTGAGATCCAGCTTGCTCATGGAAAGAATGTGACCTTTAAGAAAGGCTGGGACTAGGCATTTGGAGCTGTGGGAGCTCCTACTTACTCTAAGCTCTTTGGATTTTATTCTATTGGCCCCAACCCCTTTGTAGAGGGAGAACATAATGATGGTTAGCCTGTCGGCCATACTGAGGATGTCCCTGCAAAGGTCAAAGTGGATGCTGGACAGGAGCAGAGAGTTATTGATAAGGGGAAGGCAGTGGTTGAAGTCCAGTAAGTGAAGGAATATGGCTTCTAGATTAGGAGTTTCCTTTTTATACAAAATTTTGAAGCCTTGTAATTTATCTACGCTGCTTTGACTGTACTGGCCTTTGGCCCCATTTAGTTAATGAACGAAAGAGAAATTTCTTTGCGCATGCCAATTTTCTCTTTTCATGTATACTTATATCTATTTGTGATTTTACTTGTGTTATTTATAGCTTGATGAGGACTACATTCCCCCTATTCATGGTCGTGAATGATCCTTGGGCCAAATATTAGTGTGAAAGCTCACAAGGCATTTGTGAAAATGTATAAATCTTTGAGGGTGAAGATCGAGAAATATAAGGATCAGTCTGAACTGGTCGCCAAGATGAAGGACGGTCATCAAGCTTTAAAAGAGAATGGTGCTTCAGTACAGGAAGTGGTAAATGCTCTGAGGGACAAAATCATAAAGGCCAATTAAGTGGGCCAAGTAGGTGAAGTCCTACAAGTCGAAAATGATGCTCTAAAGAAGGAGGTCACCAAGCTAAAAGATGATGTCTGAAGAGCATACGTGATTGCTAGTGGACTCCAAAGAGATGTCACAAGGCTGAGGCACGCATTTTGAATGGGACCTTGAGAAGCCTGGGCAGATGGCTACAATTAATGCTGGACTGATGTCCTAGTAAGGTTAAAGGAGGCAGAGGATCTTGATTTTTCTTGAGGATGGCTCGATGCCCTTAAAGAGGTTAAGATACCTAAGGAATCTGTCCTGTGGTATAAGTACCAAGTCGAGTGTCCAGCCTACCGCCATAACCCTTTCTCGAAGGATTACAAGCGGGTCCCAATTAATGCTATCACCGTCCAACACTTAGAATATTACTTCGAAGGCGATACGGTGGTGTTTTCCTCTAACCCAGATGACGGCCAAAGAGCACGCATCGTAGATTATCTTGTTCGCCATCTTGAGCCGTCTTAGGTCCCAGTGAATTTTGGTCTGGATGTATTTGTCATTCCCAATTTTTGTCAATACAAAGCCTAATTTATTCACTTTTTCCATATTTTGATCATGTGCTGACTAAACATGAGTTTAATACTGTTGCTTCTATTTGAACTGAAAAGAGCTATTTCTGGTTAATTACTTGAAATATTTGTCGACCAAGAAATACTGTTTGACCATCTTAGGCCCTTTGTAATTTAAATGGGATAGTACTTAGGATTGATTATTTTTCATTTTTCATCCAACTAATTGATATTAAGAACAAGTGTTATCCATTAGTTATAATGTGTTTGAACATTCTCCCAGTTCAATATGACTTAGTAGTATCATTCCATCCACTTTACCTTTTAGGTTATGTCGTCACACTCCCTTAGGCCTAAGTGAGATGATAACGAGAATGTACCTGGTCAATACGCCATCCGCTCGAGAAGACTTTTTTGTGACCAATAATGTTAGCGACTAACCTGAGTTGGCTTTGTTTCCTAAGGAACCCCTACAGGCTTTTGTTATTGCTGGGATAACTCATGAGGTTTGTTGTATTTGTCACAAAGACCCGAGGTTTTTAGTAATTGGAAAACTTTTATCAACTTATTATAATTGCTACAAACCCTACTCGACATGTGAGATTCCTTGATTCAAACAAGTTAAAAAATTTGTTGTAGTCCCCATAAATTCTATTATACATGAGGGAGTTATCATTTGGAAAGGGTGCATAATACTGATATGCGATCAAGAAGTTCTAAGTAGCCAATATATAATATCAAAGTACGAGAGCCAACTAGCATTTATTCATTGAATAATAACTTAAAAGTGACATAAGTTTGAAATGAAAATTTTCTTAAACTAAATGTGATAATTAAAAGATAAAGAAGACTAAAAAGTAGAACTTCTTAAGATTGGCTACGTTCCATGCTCTTGGTGTCTCCCTTCCCTCCAGTGTTTCTAAGTGATATGCTCCTTGAAGGCCATCCCTTATTACCCTAAAAGGTCCTTCCCATTTTGGTCCCAGCTTGCCATTTGATGGTTTTACGGCACTATCAAGGACTTTCCTTAGGACATAGTCCCCTACTAAAAACTTACTCAGGTTGAATTTCTTGTTAGACTACTTGGCCAGTTGCCATTAATAGGAAGCCAACTTGATTATGGCCAGTTCCTTCGTTCACCTGCTAAGTGAATTCAGTGCATAGTGCATCGTAATTAAGGCCATGGTCGACTAGGGTGATTCTCATAATAGGGAAACCTGCTTCTAGCAAAATGATAGCTTCCATTCCATAAGCGAGAGCGAAGGGTGTTTCCCCAGATGGTATCTCAGGAGTGGTATGGTAGGCCCATAGAACATGAGTAAGCTCGTCTACCTAGGCACCCTTACCTTTTTCCAACCTCTTCTTAAGTCCACCAGTCATGGTTTTATTGGAAGCTTTTGTGTGATCGTTACTTTGGGGATACGTAATAGAGTTGAAGTGGTTCTTGATGCCATGCTCATCACAAAAACTTTGAAATAAGTTGCTTTCAAATTGCATGTTGTTGTCGATGATGACAGTCCTTGGTATCCTAAATCTTGTTATAATGATTTTCTAGATGAACCTGGTCATGTCAGCATCACGAATGTTCACCGATGGTTTTGCCTCTACCCATTTGGTGAAGTAATCTATGCTGACCAATGAGTACTTACGATTTCAAGATGTGGTAGGTTGTGATCCCTTGATATCTAGTTCCCATTATACGAATGACCATGGACTTATCAAAGGTTCTAGATAAGTCCGTGAGTTGATCCTATTTGTTCTTGCTCTTAACTAACATGTCATCGATGTATTCCTCCATTGTGTCTCCTGTTGATTTTTTGAACCTCTTCATGATTAACCTCTGATAAGTTTCCCCTGTGTTCTTTAGGCTAAACGACATGACTTTGTAATAGTATAACCAATGGGGGTTATGAAGGACGTTTTGTCCTGGTCGGGGTCGAAGAAAAGAATTTGATGGTACCCTGAATAGGTCCAGAAAACTCATCCTTTAATGTATTATTGTAGCGTCAACCAACTGATTGATTTTAGGCAGTGGGAAGCTGTCTTTTTGACATGCTCTGTTGAGATCTATGAAATTAATAAAACCCTCCAACTGCCGTTGCTCTTCTGTACCACTACTGGGTTGGATAGACACTTGAGGAACTGAACTTCTCTAATTGATCCTGTATGAAAAAGCTTCTCCACTTCGTTCTCCATCGCTGAAGCCTTCTTAGGGGCTATTCGACGAGCCTTTTAAGTGATCGTCTTGAAGGTCGGGTCAATGTGTAGACGATGGCAGGCTATGTTGGGAACAATCCCTGGAAGATTATATGGTTCCCAAGTAAAAACATCTAGATTTATTTTCAAGAAGTCAATCAATTCTTTCTTTTCATGATCAACAAGTTTAATTCTAACCAGAAACTTTCTCTCTGGCAGGTTGTCATCAACTCCAGCTTCCTCAAGACTTTCAATGACCCTATCAGAGGGGTGTACCTTGGTCTCCTCCACTCTTGGTGAGTCGTATTGTAAATTCTATTTAGAGGGTGTATCCCCCTCCTAGGCTTCTCCTGATCATCTTCTAGCTCCTTTGTCTTCTCCGTCCTAGGGCTAATAGCCGTAATGAAGCACTTTTTGGCAGTGTCCTAGTCTCCAAGAGTTTTAACCATGCCTTGATCGGTGATACACTTTAGATTTTAATGGTAGGTTGATGGTACGGACCTCGTGGCATGAAGCCAACCTCTGACAAGAACAACGTGATATGGGGACTCTATGTCCACCACTAAAAACTCAATCAACTTTAAGATGTTACCTTCTATGACTGGCAGGACTATCTTTCCTAGTGGCATAATAATTTTCCCTATGAAGCCACTAACAGAACTTTGTCTTCCTTAAGGTTGACTAGATTGAGCTTTAGCTTGTAGAATAACTCCAGGTACATTACCTTTGATGAATTTTCCTGGTCCACCAGTAGCTTGTCAACGTCCTAATTCACAATTCTGAGGGTTATCACCATTGCATCATGATGTGGGGTCCTTACTCTGACCAAATCTTCTTTAGTGAAGACGACGTGCTTGGTGTAGTCAACATCCTCTGGTCTCCGACACTTTCCAGCTTGGCTCTTATCAGGTTCAATATGGAATGCCTCCATGAGTGACCTTTTCTAGCTCCATCCGAATAGCATTCCCTTGGATCTGCTTTAGGTTTGATGCCCCATGGATCATCGCAAACTCCTACCCTATGTCGTTATCAAGGACGTTGCCCATCTTATAGTTATCATTGGCTGTGAACTTATTCACTTTCTCCACTATGTACTCATGGAGAGGCCCAGCTTGAGCTAATTCTTCTAAGTGTGACTTCAGAGCCTTGTAATTTTTAGTCCCGTGGTTGCCCTTCTTATGGAATGCACATCTCAATGCATTATTACTTTTCATTGGGTCATCACCCATAATCTTGGTCCATTTGTTGAACGGTTGGTCTTTGATCTTGTTCAAGATGTTATAAATAGGTTCCTTGAAGACTGTGTTGACAGGTTGGAACACCTTTGAAGGATTAACCTTGTTTCCATTCTTAGAAACATTCTTGCCCCATTCCTGTTCCCTTTATTTGGAGTGTAACTCTTATCTCCTCCTTTAGTTACCTTTGCTGGACCGTTATCCCCTGCATTAAATTGAACCACGTCTTTTACTTTGGCGTATTTCTTAATACGAGCCATGAAATCGTCAATAGTGCTGGCTTCATTCTTCGTCAGGGATTGGTGCAGTAAAGATGTGATCGGCAGACCAATCTTAAAGGATGTAATGACAACTTTCTCTGACAAATCCTCCACATTATTAAAGACTTCCCAATATCTCTTAGCATAATCATGAAGGCTCTTTTATTGCTTTTTCTTCATCGTGAGTAGTGCATCCATCTGCTTGGGATGGGAACTACTAATTATGAAATGAGATGTAAAATCCTCTACTAGGGACTTGATGTTCCTAATCGACCTGTAAGGTAGCTTCTCGAACCACTTCATGCTACGTCATGTAGGCTAGAAGGGAAAATTTGACACATCAATGCGTTATTATGTCTCTATAAGGTCATCGCTTATCTGTACTGCCGAACGTGGTCTAAAGGATCTGTCTTTCCATCATAAATTTTGAACATGGGAACGACAAACTTCTTTGGGGGTTCCTCTTCTTCGATTGCCCATGAAAAAGGGGATTTCATTTGTGTGCTGAGAGCTCTACTAGCTCGATACCTAGTAGACCCGGCTCTTTGATGGGCTGGATGTTGGTCGATCTCTCTATGAACCAAAATCCTGATATCCTCATTCTGACGATCATTGATCCTTTGGTGAATTTCTAACTGGCAATGCTTTAATTGACCATGATTTGATCTGCTATGTTCAAATCTATCCTGGTCACTCCTGTAACTCCTCCCTCGGCTTCAAGTGTACTCGCTTGAGGACTAGGATTCCTATCATGACATTTCCTTGTATCTCTATGGAGATCTCTCTCCATCCTTTTGAGTCGCCTTTGAAGGAGAGTATTTTCTTCCACCTGGAGGCATGTGTCCTCATCTTATTCTCTAAGCATGTCTTCGTTAAGCATCAACCAACCTGGAGATCTAAATAAACCTATGTGGTCCCTGGATTTGTTCAGAAGTCTTACTTTCTTGGCAAAACTTAGGATTTATGTGCTAGAAAATCTCTGGCCTGACCCTGGTGGGACTGGGTCTTCTTGCACATCATTAATCTGAGGAATGTTGCTGGTGTGGTGAGACATCACAAGTTTCTGTTGATGAATGTTTTTGCAGGAATAAAAATCACTTCCCACAGATAGTGCCAATTATGAGTACAAGAAATATCACAATAAAGATTTACAAAAATAGTCACGAAAATAATATATAAAATCGCACACACAATAACGATATACGTGATTTGGCAACTTGGCTACATCCATGACGAGGTTACTGTTTTATTATTGTGTCTCTCAATGCTCGAGATTACATCCCTTTACCCTGGGTCCGGGTTTATAATTTATATATGCATAAAAGTAAGAGATTAAGTTGTACAAGCAACTCAATTAACACATGGATAATTCGTGGTGTCTCTCAATATCTCCTTCGATATTGTTGGTAAATAATTTGAATATATCTGTAAGTGTTTTAGTGTATAACAAATACACGTGGGTGGGTTAAATATCTGATTTGGGCCGAGCAGCCCTTCAGGCAGTTTGGGTTGGTTGTCTACTCTCATGGGCTGTAATAAATGGGTCCCCACCGTATAAAAATGCAAAATCTTAATAGTGATCAAGGAAAAAAGTCGGCCAAATGATAATGAATCCCATATCGCCGTCAATAAGCCTAACACCTCCTTGCTTATCCAACCAAAACATCTCATCCTCTTTCCGCAATAATATCTCATCCACTTGGACTTGGGACTTATAAGTCTGTAGCGGATGGTTGTGCATTATGGTACCCACAATGGCACTCGAATTCTTCACTCCTTTGACAATGCGGTCACCTCCACGTGTGTAATGGGTATAAACTCTTCAAGGCTATCTCAAATGGAGTCTAGATAATGAGGCTGTGGGTAGACTATATATCATAAGGGGAAGATGAATCCCTTACCATCGGTGGGGGGTGGGGGTGGATTAGTGGTACTTTAACCAACCTTCTCCTTACCCTTTCCTTTATCCTTCACCTACCCCTTCCCTATATTCATGACTCCCCGTTTGACCCATTTGAACATGTGGTTCATGGTGTGTTAGATATTTTCTGACTTTGATGCATTGTCTGCTTTGTACTTGTGGACCTTGAAGGACAACATACTATTACCGCAAGAAAGGCCCAACAACTTCAACTTTACTTTCCAGGAGCTGACCCCAAAGTAAGGGCTTTTCTATCTTAGCCTAGAATTTGGCTAATGCATCCGTACTCATAGATGCCTTATCGACATCACTCTTATTGTTGTGCACCACCTTTATCCTATCCCGAAATATTATAAAAACATGCCATTAACTTTAAAAAATAATGTTAATAAATTACTAAAATTAACCATATAATTTCATTTATAACTTTCTAAAGTCTCGGTAACCTACATATTAGAAGCCTCACCCATCTTCAACCGAAACTTTACATAGGATTTGATCCAATATGGCTTCCACCGGGCCACGCCCAGACTCATGCGTCAATTAAATTAATTATAAAATATTGTTTGGACCACTAAATAAAATGTGACCAAATTGAAGGAATTTACTTACCATCTTATGCTTCACCTTCATGTAAGATGTCCTCTCGGAGTAGTGAATATCCAACTACCGGTTAGTCCTCCCCGAGCCATGGGTGGAAAACTATCTATTAGATGCCTCAAAATCGATGAACCTATGCCAGTTGGCCAACATGATTGGATCCTTCCCTAGGATGGTGTCTCTAAATTACAACATTGACTCTTGGTCCTTCTCAAAATAGCGGTCATGCATATTTTTCTTCCATTTCTTCCATTAGTCGCGTACAATGATTAATACACCGTCCTGTGATTTCGGGGATAGTTGAATTATTGTTGTCCAAAAAACATATAATATAAGAAAGTTGGTGAATTAACAGTAAAAAAACATATAATAGAATCTCATATGAAAGTCAAATATTTTATATAAATATTGAGATTTTAATACCCATAAGGCCTCCCAAATGGGTATTATGACACCCTACAAAATTCATAAATATATTGATCAGATCTAATACAAAATTTAGGGAATAAAAACATTAGGCAAGATTTTGAACATAACGAAATAACTAAAATTTAACAAGTAATAATGAGATAATAAAATACTGAATAACATAAATCCAACTATGATACCAATCACCGCCAATGCAAGTAAACCAACACCAGAATATAAAATGTATCTCATATAAATGTCCAAATCTGAATATAAGTATCATATATACAAACTGACTGAAACTAAAAAGTACAAGAAGAGAATGAGCTACATTTGTTCAACTCCTACAACCTAGGAGTAATGAACGGAACATCACTAGAGGTGCTCCTCTAACTAACCCAGTTTACAGGAACCGTCGTAACTTAAGACTTGTGAAAACTAATATAATAACAATGTAAATAGAAGGCCTATGTAGAATAAGATTATAACTGAATATGAGCCACATTATAGCTACTCTCTTTCTTTGGTATTTTAGTGGATTTGAAGTTATTAGTAATCGAATCCAACAACCTAAATACAAGCGATTCTAAATCCTAGGCCATATGTAACCCATGTGATGAAAGTTTTAGCTCATCATTCTTTAATCTTTACCATTATAATATTATGTTAGTCTCTTTCATTATGAATCACATGATGTACTAAGGTCTCAAACGTAAGGTACATCTCAGTAAATTAACAACCTTATATCTCAAGTCTATCTATGCTAGGATATCTCATTCCAATAATGCAATATACATGTCTTCAGTATAAGTAATATACAAATATGAGTCATAAGTATATAGGTAGGCATCCCTACTATAAGTCATATACATATCTAGTATAGTACATTAACCGGTATAACTATATCTAGTACCACATCATATAATCATATAAGGTAGGATAAAGACAATGTCCACATCTAATATACATATATAGATACATTCCCTGACAAGTACAAATAAATGGGCTTCTCACATGCCTGCAAATAACAAAGGCATATCCCTATCACCTTTGGGGATCACTTGTTCGTACTAGGTATAGTCTTAGGCTGTCCCAAACCTAAGACCTCATCATGGTCAATGGGTAAATCGCTACGCCTACACTTCATACATATAGCCTACCTTACCCAAGACTATACGATGAACTCTCTCTGTGAAACCATCTCGGTACACAGATACCTAGACGTAGGAACCATGGGTAAAATGACGATGGATTTCTCATCTACTCACCGAGGCACCATCGTGGTCGACATACATGCACCCCTTAATGGAATCTCTCCTAGTAATATCACCATGAGCACTTACACATGGTATGAATTGCACATAAAACATCCAATAAAATATAATTTTTGCTTACGGGTGGAATGAAATAAACAAATATACATATCAAACCAACGCCACCGAGTCACATTTACAACCCTATTTAACGGGTGATATTAACATAAACATAGATATAAACCCATCACTACTGGATAATCCATAGTAATCCAACCTAATAAAAGGTAATACACCTATTACCCCTATTCTAATTTATATGTTACCATCCCTATTTACTAAGGCCTTCCAAATTCTAATTATAGTTTCACACACAGCTTATACTAAAAATATGTACAATAGCTATATTCAATCTCATTTAATTCTAGTCCAAATTTCTCGAGGCTACACATCTAGGTATTAATGCACACCTAATTTATATAAAACCATCAAATATGATAACAACCCCTCTTTAGGATTTCTTAACTCATTCCTAATCTCACCCAAAAGATAAATTCCCCACTAGTCTATTAAATGACTCTCTAATAATTTCGGACAATAAGACCCAATCCTTTAAACTTCTAAATTCCCAAATAACAACCCATTATATTCTTGGGTTCGCAAAAAAAGCCAATATTCAATTTAACCCCACTAATCTAAACATGTTCACAAATATCCAATTAATTCCAAAAGCATTTTCTAAACCATAAACATTAGAATCCAACTCAATTCTATAAGTATGATATACCTAAAGGACAAACAATCCTAGACTTAATCCCCAAAACTCCACAATTCAACCAAATAAATAAAAGCCCATACTTGGACAAACCTGGGACTATCGATCGATTGACTATCCCTAAAAAAGGACACTTCCTTGTTATGGGATTCATTTTCTTCTAACCGCTCTTTCTCACTTTATAATTCCATTAATTTACCTAAAAGCTTAATTCAAGCCCCAAACCAATATCCAAATGATAAAATCCCATCTTATAAATGATTGGAACCTACTTCTAACTTCAAAACCACCCCAAGTCTACATCAAGATTCAAAGGAAACACCTAATATCTAACCAAGAACCCTAGATTTACCAATTTATTCAATTAACTACAAATTTCAAAGGATTAATATATATAATCAGAGGGCTTTTAATTAGATTAGAATTGAAAACACATTCTAATCATTTTTTAACAATTTTAGTTCTAGTTCATGAGAGAATTAACTAAATTTCAAAGGAATATAACCTAATTTCTATCTTGATTAGGTTAATACGAAATTAATCATTTAAAATCATTCAAATCATATTTTTGACATGATTATCTTGAGATTTTATTGAATAAATATAATCTTAACACACATGCAATCATAATATAATTCTATATAAACTTGCCTCAATTGTTTTGGTGGAGAGAACCATGCTAAAACCCCCCAATTCCTTCTCTTCTCTTTAATATCCTTCCCTCTCTCTCTTTCTCAAGGAGCTTTCCCAAGTATGTTATATGACTTATGAGATCCCCAAATGAGTCACTAAAGTCCTTAATCCACAAAATTAGGCTTGGGCACTGAATGGGACTCATCTTAAAGAGCCCATAATTACCCCCAAATGGCTTAAAACTCTACCTAGGCCCTACACTAACCCATTAGGCTTATAATTCATCATTTGAAACTACAAATGGACATTATACGAATCCAATAAACTAATACAAACTATAACAAAATGAATAACTAGCAAGTCTATCATGACCAGGGTTCCATGATTAACAGTACTATGTCATAATAGTAATAACAAGAAATAATTAAGCAGAAGCAAAGTAAGCTTTCATTATTACAGTTGCATAGAATCTTATTACATATATGGAGTCTTCATAAATAGGAATACAAATACTCGCACGGGATTTTTATAACATAGAAGGAGAGGGGACATAAAAGATCACATGAACTGATATGTTGTAGTAAAAATATTCTAGTGGGACCATCTTTGCTTGTTACCGCCCACACGTATGTTACTTAAAACAATTTCCTTGGAAAAACTGAATTATAATCCATAGGTTCTGCTAGTATTTCTCCCTCTTCTAGTTCACTGTCCATCTGGAAGGGAAATAATTAAGAAAAAATATGCTAAATAAATGATTTTACTTCTATAATAATGTATATGCAGGAATTTATTGTGATATTATAACTGGGACTGAAAATGCAGGTATTCTAACACAACAGTAAAATGAAATATCAACAATATTGGACAGGGGTATACTGGAATCTGATTATATTTAAAAGAATAGTATGGTGACTTATAACTGGATAGGTATTTATCGAGTTACAAAGGTAAAGGTTCAGACTCTAAAAAGATAGCACATAAATTATCGGTTATAGGGGCTTCAAATGCGTAGAAATACCGTTATAATGCCGTCTAAACCTTTGGACCATCAACCCAAAGTAATTGTGGAAAAGTAAATGGCTAGGCATACTAACTGGAGTGGAACTCATACGTATGTAGTAATAAAAAAGTTAGACACTTAACATCTGAGTCCTCCAGGCCATATAGAACATCCGTGGTATACCAGAGTCTAATCCTTAAATTATAAGGTATGCCACTGGGTTTCACTGATTATAGGTTATAAGTTACAAGGTTTTACTACAATCAAGAGTTTAATAGAATGCATGATTATACCACATTTAAGAGTTTAACTGAATTCAGTGGCTCTAATGAAATCATAAGTTATTAAGCTTTATCGAATTTTAGGGAATAAATTGGATAAAGATTGAATCAATATTCACGGTAATGTGAACTAGAAAAAGAGTTCATAAATGATAACAAGAGTTTAGGGACTATCACATAGTGAATAAATAATGCAGTAATTTTAAAGGTATAAGGTCGAATTTAATAGTGAAGTAGAATGGCCTACTTATAAGTTTGGCGTGTTGAAGTTTACTCGCCTAACTCACGAGAGTGGATCTGGTATTCTGAAACTAGGGATAACATAAGTATGTAGTATAGGCCTAAAAGTAAAGCTATAATATGTAATTGTGAGGAATTAAATGGACTTTTAAGTGTAAACTTAAATGTTGGGGTAAAATGTGAATTTTTATTAAAGTTTAGGGCTTTAATTTTTTTTCCTACTTTCCATTTGGATTTAGGTTTGGTGAAAAGATACAATTTAGATATATTTAGAATAAGGGACTTATATAAAATTTTTGGGATTGGCTTAAAATATTTGAAAAATTGCCATGGGTTAAGTGAAATTGAAAAGTTTAATTTTTAAACATTGAAATCTGTTTTCTCAAGATTTTACTTTCTAGGAATCCAAATAGGGTGGTAATCTAATATTCCAATTTTTTCAGAATTAAAAATTAGAATTTTCGAAAAAAATTGATTTTTTTTTTATTGGGGACTTACCCTCACGCGCCGAGTCAAATTCAAGACATGTCTGGGTTTGACCCCATTATCGTGCGTATAGCCCACATCATCTCCTAACTTTAACTTGTTGGACTTTAGCATTTGAAAACATTGACCCTATATTTAACTGATTTAGAATACTGTTTGTGTTAATTCTTGAATGAAAGTTATGTCATTTTTTGAGAGGAATCCAACAATTTTGGTTTCAAAGATTTTGGTGGAATGCTTCGAGCTATTAGTTTCTAGTAAAAATTATTAGAGTTTGACTTTAAAATTCGTGAGTTTAAACTATGATTCGAGCTACGACATGGTGATATTTGTGTTCTATGCTCAAAATGTAATCGAACAGGTATGGTTTCAATGATTTTGGTTTACCATAGCCTCTGAATTTGAGTTCTAAAGATCTCATAGCCGAAGATTTAAAACTTTGATTTGGGGCATTAAAACTTTTTCTTGTTTCAATCAAGTATTTCATATGTTCCTTAGACCCAGAGCTTGAGTTCTCTTGCTTTGAATCTAGTTCAAAGTCAAGAGTACAAATTTCATCATTTAAACTCAAGTTTTAATATAGGTTTCTGGTATTCAAGTCTTTTTAGTGATATTCTTACGTTGAAAACTTCATATAGACTCATATTTTTACTTTTATAAGGTTCAACAACTTAACCAAATGTAAAGAAACATAAATTCTACATAAAATGACAGAGATACAAGAAAAGCCCAAAGTTTACTTGTTATTTTCATTGAGGCTGGATGTGTTTTTACTGTAATAACTGAGTGTTTATATAGGGTTCGTGGAGGAGAGGAAATTGGTGGAAAAATAGGTGGGTTTAAACCTTGGTAAGGTTAAGTTTAACCATGGTACCATGTGGGAGGTCATGGGTACCATGGGAAACCCATGTGGTACAACTGCCCACAGAACAATCACCCAACCAAAATTAGCAGGGGTCAAAGTGGGAATAAGTTTGGGTTTGAGTTGGGTCCTTAGGTAATTCATATTTTAGTTTTAGGGACATTTATGCTAAAGTTTGAAAGTTTAAGGGGTTTATATATAATTTTCCAAATTTATGGGATTATTTCATAACATTAGTACCAAGTATATGGAGCTTAATGAAATTTTGGGTTCAAGTTTGGTTTCAATTGGTAGGATAAGGTGCAAATGCTAGAATAATTCTTGCTTAAGGGAATTTTTGTAATTTGACAAAAGTCTAATTGATACCTTGGTAATTTATCTAATTTTATGAGATTGGTTCCATATTTTGGTGATTTATTACATTCTACCTTCCTAAAATAATTTTGTCCTCAAAATTACTTGAGAAAAGTGCAGGGTAGTGTAGTCTCATTAAGTCTTTTATTTCCCAGGTTACTTCTTCCATTCCTTGATGTTGCCAAAGAATTCTAACTAGTGGAACAAATTTATGTTGAAGAAACTTATCTTGTCGATCGATGATTTGTATAGGGATTTCCTCGCAGTCATGGTTAGGTTTTATTGTTATGCCTTTCCAAATGATGATGTGGTTGGCATCAGGAACATATTTATGTAATTGCGAAACATGGAACACGTCGTCTATATTGGATATCTATGGAGGTACTCTAAATGATAGGCTATTGTCCTATACATTCGATAATTTTAAATGGACCATTATAACGGGGTGCTAACTTACCTTTTTTCCCAAATCGTATTATACCTTTTCTCCAGGATATGCATAAGAATACTTGGTTATCTACTCAAAATCCTAAGGCTTTCTCGTGGTGTCTGCGTAATTCTTTTATCTACTTTGGGCCAAATACAATCTTTCCCGAATGAGTCGTATCTTTTCAGTGATTTCGATGATAATTTTGGGTCCAAGGATATTATTTTCTCTTGATTCATTCCAGAATAGGTGTAAATGACAAGGTCAGCGATAGAGAGCTTCATAAGGGGTGGTTTGAATGGTGGTTTGATACCTATTGTTGTAAGAAAATTCGATCAACTCAAGGTGATCACTCCATGTACCTGAAAACTCTAAAGTGCATGCTTGCAGCATATCTTCAAGGGATTAAATTACTTCTTTGGATTGACCATCGATTTGAGGCTGGAAGGCGGTACTTAGATGAAGTTTGGTTCCCATTGATGCTTGTAGTGCTTGCCAAAATCTTCCTAGGAATCTAGGATCCCGATCTGATAAAATGGAGAGGATACTCCGTGGACTCTCACAATGTATCTGATTTAAATCTCACTAAGTTTTTGAAAGGAATCAGTGAATTTTGTTTGCAAAAAAAGGGTGGATTTCATGAGGCGGTCGACAATGACACATATGGAATTATATCCTTGAGAGGTTCGGGGTAATTTGCTGAAAGGATCCATGGTAATGTGATCCCATTTCCATTATGGAATTGGAAGTGGTTATATTAGTTCGTCTAGATTTTGATGCTCGACTTTTTACCTGTTGGCAAGTTAATCATTTAGCCATGAAATTGGTGATAATTTTCCTCGTACTTGGACATCAATAATGTTGCTTGAGGTTTTGATACGTTTTGGTACTTCTAAGATGAATCATAAATCTAGAGCTATTTTAATACATTCTGGTACTTTCGAGATGAATCATAAACCTAGATATAGGGGCTTATTTAAGGATGTCTTCTCATAAGGAAGGTACAAGGGGAACACATACTCAATTTTTGAATTCTAATACTCTCTTGGGGTCCAAGGTCCAGTCTTGGTCGGGGAGGTTGCTTTATAATTTCTATTTTTGGATTTTCAGGAATTCTTCTCCTTCTTGGTATTCAAGGATCCTTTTTTATACGGGGGGATGAGAAATAAAAATTTCATAGAATAACTTATCCTTCAAATGACTCTCTGAATAAATTATTCTCCCAGATGGTATCTAAAAACAAGAACATATTGCGGAGAGTTCCTTTGGATTTTTGGATTAAGTCATTGATAACTATGTTACCTTTCATGGGATGGTACATTAAGTTAAATTTATAATATTCCAAGAATTCTATCCATCGTCTTTGTCGCAGGTTTAGGTCTTTTTGCATAAATATGTATTTAAGGATTTTATGGTCGGAGAATACCTAAAATTCTTCCCCTATAAATAACATCTCGAAATGTTTAGTGCGAAAACTACTGCCACTAAGTCCAAGTCATATACTGGGTAATTACGCTCATGATTTGTACTCGATCTCTTTCCCATATGGCATTTACACACATCCTAATATTCATAGGGAGGAATTAGTATAGAGGTCATAACTAACATAACTGGAAGGGATGGTAAGAACAGGGGCGATGGTCAATTTTTTTTCAATATGAGAAAGGCTTGTTCGCAATTGGAGGTCCATACGAATCGAATGTCCTTTTATGTTAGTTTCATCAGGGGTAAGGCAATCTTGGAAAACCCTTTTATAAAACATCGATAATAACCGACGAGTCCTATAAAACTATGCAATTCAGTAATGGTTGAAGGTTGTGGCAATTCGAGTATTGCATTGGTTTTTATCGGGTCTACATATATAACTGCTTCGGTAATTACGGGCCCGAGGAATTTTACTTCATTCATAATGAAGTTACACTTTCTCTTCTTGTCATAAAGTTGATGTTGACGAAGGGTTTCTAGTATTGTGCACAAATGTCCTTTGTTATCTTCTCTCTTATTAGAGTAAATTAGTATATCATTTATAATGATGATTAAAAAACTGATCTAGGAAAGGGCAAGATATTCTATGCATAAGATCCATAAAGGTGGCGGGGGTGTTTTTCAATCCAAAGACATGCATAGAAACTCAAAATAACCATATTTAGTTCGAAAGAAAGTTTTGGGTATGTCTTCTTCCTTGACACAAAGTTGGTGGTATCCTGATCGTAAGTCGATCTTCGATAATATCTTTGACCCTCATAATAGGTCAAACAGGTCTCCTATCCCAGGCAAATGATATTTGTTCTTAATGGTTACTTGATTTAATTTCTGGTAATTAATACATAATCGAAAGGCTCCACCCTTCTTTTATACAAATAGAACTCAGGCTCCCCAAGGTGACATGCGAGGGAGTTTGATTCATTTCTTTAGCAAATCATCTAGTTGGGTTCTAAGAATCGTAACTCTAGTGGGATCATACGATAAGGGGGTATTGAAATGGGGGAGTTATTTGGAAATAAGTTGATGGAAAATTCAATTTCTCGAGGCAGAGGTAGTCCAACCAAGTCCTCGAAAAACACATCTTCGTACCTATCTAAGATAGTTGGAGGAGGTGAGGATTGTTTTTCGTATATTTTGAAAATTATGGGTTAATGGGTACTTTCCTTAGAAGCAAAATGGAAGTTGATGTGGTGGCTCAAATGCTACCGTCTTTTCATGGCAGTTGATATGAGCAAAATTAGGTGACAAAACATCCATCCCTATAATTATGTCAAACTCTGTTAATTCGTGGACTATCTAATCCACTTTTAACATCTCTATTCTGAGTCATAGAGTATGTTGCTTACATACCTTATTAGTGACGGCAACCTTCCCGATTGGCATTCCTATGGATAAGGGATATGTTAATGGGCTAGTAGGCAATCGCAAACGAGTTATACATGCATGCATAATGAAAGAGTGAGTGGAACCAAAGTCAAATAATATATGAACCAAGATGTTATAAAAAGAGAGATTACCTTCTACCACGCCATGGTAGTTTGAATTTTTTGCTAGGAGAAGGGAGAAGTTCCAACTTCGGGTTCTATTAAATGGTTTTTATATTTTCTCGTGCAACCTTTGTTGTGGTGGATGGTTATTAGAGTAGTTGGTTGGGCTCATTAAGGGAGTTTTGATGAAATTAGAGTATTTGGGAGAAGAATGAGATAGTTGTAGGAGTGAGAACTGTGACCTAAGGTATCCTACTTGTTTACATTTATGACATTGTAATAAAGATCGCTATTTCTATGGAGAATTTAGGTAAAAACTTGACCATCCTTGGATTTTGTGTAGGGATGGTCTCATTTATTGGGTTGGTTCCTAATGACGTAGGGGCTCCCAAAGGGTGGAGTTGAGATTTAGTTTGTTTCGCCAAATGCTGGGTTCTATTCTATAAGGGATGCCACTTCTATAATTCAGTTAAATTCATGAATTTGAAAAGGAATAATGGAAGATTTAATGTTTGTGCGCAAACCTCATTTAAAGTGTTTGCACTTTTTGGTTTCTGTATTGACATATTCTTAGGCATATCGAGATAGTTATATGAATTTTGCCTCATATTGTACTACCGCTAATTATTGTTGCAAGCATAGAAAGTTCACAATCATTTGGTCTCTTGTTGATTCTGAAAAGTACTTCCTGAAGAAGATTTCATCAAACTGATCCCAAGTCAAGTCGTTAATATCTCGCACAAAAAATTCGCTTCTCCTTCAAATAGATACGTGGCTAATTTTACCCTAAGTTATGGAATGATACATATCCCGCTATGAACCTTAAGTGCTTGACGGATCCTTTTTCGGCTTCAGCAGCACCACATTTTCCATGAAATTTTGGGGGTCTTGTCGAAGAAATTCCTTAAGCACATTCATTCTCCGAGTCACTTTTGGAACCTCATTACTAACTAGTTTTGGTGGTGGTCCATTTTGTTACATCTAGGTTTAAATGGTTAGTTCTTGTAATAAACGTAGTATTCCCTCATTTTTTGTAGGTTGATTAGGCATATGGGGAGCTTTTTGGTTTTCTTGGGTTCCATTGGAAGACGCCCATCTGCTAACCATCTTATATGAACAACATAGTGATGGATAAAATAACAATAAAGATAATTTAAATAGACTTGTTATATTGGTGTCATATTAAGTTACAAGGAAATATTTTACAATTCAAACTTGCAGAAAGGAAGTACACTTACATGGGTTTCTATTTTACAATAACACGGTCAGTCTAGTCTACTATCTCACTAAGGAATATGAGGATTACTTCTTCTCACACACACACACTTGATGAAAATTACTAGATCTCTAGTAGATTTATTTATATATAAACATATTCCTCCTGTGGGTGGTTCTTAGACAATCTTGGGTATAATGTTATCGAATTCGAATCCGGCTCAGAAGGGTTAGAGCCATTTGAGTAAGTGCGAGAAGCAGTTGAGGTGAAACAACAGGTGTTGGTTGAAATTGGCCCGTAGTTTATGGGAGACTCTGGGGGAGTGATATCGACTTACTCAGGATGATCTACATCCCGAGCAAGTTGGATGGCTTGCTTAAGTACCTCGGTATCTTTGGAGAACCTCTTTGCTTGTCGAGCTTCTTGGGCTTTCCCCATCAGGTGTCCGATGAGTAAAGTATGCTTAGTTTTTGCGGTGGCAATGGCCCTATTTCGGTCAATGCTTTGATTGTGTTGGAACAACTTTGCATATCCTACATCCCTGAAGGCATGTTCAAACCTTTCATGGATGGAACCACATATATTTAGGTAGATCTCATCCCATATATTCATGACTCCAAAATAGTATAAGTAACCAAATGTATCAAGGAAGGTTTATAATAGTAATATACTCATTAAAAGTCGTATGCAGGCAGAAGATTTTTTGCTCGGTCCTGTATAGGCATAAAAACCTGGAAAAAGCTCTGATAA
Source organism: Sambucus nigra (assembly GCA_949130495.1). Taxonomy (NCBI): domain Eukaryota; kingdom Viridiplantae; phylum Streptophyta; class Magnoliopsida; order Dipsacales; family Adoxaceae; genus Sambucus; species Sambucus nigra. The sequence goes on along the minus strand of OX422211.1, from coordinate 313,779,288 downwards.
CATGTTATCATGACCACGATTCTATGCTTAATAGTACCAAGTCATAACAGTAATAATAAGAAATAATTATATGGAAGAAAAGTAAACTTTTATTATTATGGATGCGTAGCATCTTATTACATATATGGAGTCTTCATAAACAAGAATACCAATACTTTCATGGGCATCTTATAACATAAAATGACAGGGGACTTAAAAGACCACAAGGGCTGATATGTTGTAGTAAAAATGTTCCAGTGGGAACTACTATCTTTTCTTGTTACTATCGATACGTATGTTGCTGAAAACATTTTCCTTGGCAAAACTGAATTAGAAATCTATAGGTGCGGGTGGTACTTTTCCCTCTTCTAGTTCAGTGTCCATCTAAAAAAACAATTAAGTAAAAATATGCCAAGTAGATAATTTTACTTCTAATAATGTACATGCATGAATTTATTGTGATAATATAGCTGGGATTGAAGATGCAGGTGCAATAACATAGTTGATAGTAGTCTGAAGCAAATAAAATATCAACAATATTGAACAGGGGTATACTGGGGTCTAATGATATTTTAAAATATAGTATGGCGATTTATAACTAGATATGTTATTTATCGAGTTACAAAGGTAAGGGTTCAGTCTATAAGAGGATAACCCATAAATTATTAGTTATAAGGGCTTTAAATGCATAGCAATACCATTATAATATCATCCAAAACCTTTGGAATATAAACCTAAAATAATTATGGAAAAATAATTATCTAGGCACACTAACTAGAGTGGCACTCATATGTATGTAGCAAAAAAAACATAGGAACTTAATATCTGAGTGCTATAGGCCAAATATAACTTATGTGGTATACCAGAGTATAATCCTTAAATTATAAGGTATCTGATTATAGGTTATAAGTTGCAGGGTTTTACTACAATTAAGGGTTTAATAGGATGCAGGATTATACCACATTTAAGAGTTTAATTGAATTCAGTGGTTCTAATGAAATCATAAGCTATTAAGGCTTATCAAGTTTTAGGGAATAAATTGGATAAAGATTAAATCAATATTCATGTTGATGTGAACTACACAAAAGATTTGATAAATGAGAACAAGAGTTCAGCGGCTATCACATAGTGATATAAGCAATCAAGTAATTTTAAAGGTATAAGCTCAAATTTAATAGTGAAGTAAAATCAACTAATTTTAAGTTCGGTGCGTCAAAATTTTCTCATTTAATTCACAGGAGTGGGCCGGGTATACTGAAACTAGGGATTGCATAAGCATGCAGTATAGGCCTAAAAGTAAAGCTATAGTATGTATTTTAGTGGAATTAAATGTGGGGTAAAATGTGAATTTTCATAAAAGTTTATTGTTTTAATTTTTTTTCTACTTTCCATTTGGAGTTAGATTTGGTGGAAAGATACATTGTGGATATATTTAAAATAAGGGACTTATATAAGATTTTTGGGGCTGGTTTGAAAAAGTTAAAAAACTGCGAGGATGTGAAGTGAAATTGAAAAGTTTAATTTTTACTTTTTAGGAATCCACACAGGGTGATGTAATATACCAATATGTTCAGAATTTAAAAATATAATTTTTGAAAAAATCATATTTTTTGATTGGGGATGCGCCCTCGCGCTAGGTCAAATTCTAGAGCCTGGGTTTGATCCCACTCTCGCGCATGTAGCCAAAATAATTTCCTACCTTCGATTTGTTGACTTTTGGATTTAAAAATTTTGACCCTATATTCGAGCCATTTTAGAATACCATTTTAGTTGATTCCTGAATGGAAGTTGTGTAATTTTTTTAGAAGAATCGAACCATATTGGTTTCAAAGATTTTGGTGGACTAGTTTGAGCTACTAGTTTTCTGTAAAAATGACAAAAGTTTGGCATGAAATTTTGTGGGATTACGCTATTATTCGAGCTATGACATGGTGATGTTTGTATTTTATGATCAAAATATAATTGAACATGTTTGGTTTCAATGATTTTAGTTCACCATATCCTCTAAATTTGAGTCTTGAAAATCTCAGAGATGCAAATTTCAAACTTTGATTTGGGGCATTAAAAATCATTTTTGGTTCAATCAAGCATTGCACCTAGGTTCCTTAGACCCAGAGCATGAGTTATCTTACTTTGAAATAGATTCAAAGTCAAGAATACAGATTCCACCATTAAAGCTCAAGCTTTAATGGTGGTTTCTGGTATTCGAGCCTTTTTAATACTATTCTTACGTTCAAACCTTCATGTAAACTCATATTTTTACTCTAGGAAGGTGCATAAACTTAACCAAGTGTAAATAAACAAAAATTCTACATAAAATAATAGAGATACTAGAAAAGCTCAACCTTTACTTATGTTTTTCACTGAGACAGGACATGTTCTTATAGTGGTAAGAGAGATAAGGTTCGTGGAGGAGGGGATATTGATGGAAAAATAAGTTGGTTTAAACCTTGGTAAGGTTAAGTTTAACCATGGTACCATATGGGAGGACATGGGTACCATGGGAAACCCATGTGGTATAACTACCCACAGGGCATTCACCTAGCCAACATCAGCAGGGGGTAAAGTGAAAATAAGTTTAGATTTGAGTTGGGTCCTTAAGTAGTTTATATTTTAACTTTAAAGAAATTTATGCTAAATTTTGAAAGTTTAGGAGCTTAGGTGTAATTTCCCAAACTAATGGGGTTGTTTCATATCATTAGTACCAAATATATGGAGTCTAATGAAATTTTGGGTTCGAGGTTAGTTTCAATTGGTGGGATATGGTGCAAATACAAGGATAATTCTTGTTCAGCGGCATTTTGGTAATTTGAAAAATGTCTAGGGGATACCTTCATAATTTATCTAATTTTAAGGTATTGATTTCATATTTTGGCGAGTTGTTACAAAGTCAATTATTTAGTAATCAACCAGTACGAGTTCAAATATCAAATATTTAATTAATGAATTTTCATGTATTAAATCCGATATCAAATCTGAGTTAAACAACTTACAAAAATGTTAATAGTGACATCTCATGTCATAATCAAGCACACATAATTAATTTTCTTCAATTTTATAACTCATTGAAAATATAGGGTATTGTAGTTATCTTCAGCTCGTGGGCACATTCCTCCAACTATCGTACCCAGGACCAATTATTAATTTCATGAATTCTCCCAACCTCATCATTAGAGCCATCTTATTTTCAATGACACTCCCATGTTAGTCGAACTTAATGGGATTTTGGTTCGACGATCCCTCATCCCTCGTGCTTGGTCCCGGGGTCGATGGTCTAATGTAGACAGATTTTGGAAGAAATAGGATTCAGTAGAATAATATATAACATAAATCAAATACAAATACTCAATCAGGATATAAGAATTTAAATAACACAAAACTATTATCAAAATAACGTAGGATTAAGCCATGGTATTTTGAACAAGTGTTTTAAAACTGTTCCAGAGGAGATTTGAAAAATATTTTGGGAGATGGCTTTGTGTTTGGAACTTGTGAAGGTTTTTGGAAAGTGTTATTACCTACTCTGTTCACACGACTCTGTTTTCATTTCATGCGCATGGAGGGAGTTCACGCAACATTAATTTGTTCCCATGCGGACAACCAGGGTCTAGATTCCATATTGATTAGAATCGTGCGCATGCCAAAAGTGCACCGTGTGCATAGCAGGATCTGATTTTTGAAAATTCATACTTAAAGGTATTTTTCCCTCCTACCTTTTATGCTATTAATTTTACGTAATTGAAACATCTCTCTGAGAGAATTTCTAAAGTTAAGAGCTCCTTTTATCTCTCTTCAAACAAAATCTCACTTATTCTTTATAAATTTTGAAACTTTAATCTATGGCTTGATCTAAAGTGTTTGTGATTGAATTAAAAGTGGATTTGATTAGATCTTCACATTAGCCTATGTTAACTCATTATACCTCTATAAATTTTCTTTGAAATATTGTTCCTTTATTTAAAATTGGAGACATTTTGAGTTGTTGGAGAATTTGGAGTGTGGCGTTAACTTCAAGGAAGAGAGTGGACTTCTTCATTCACATTGTGGAGCTCATTGCAGATTTTCAGTATCTATAGGGAAAGCTGTAAGGTTTAGAAATAACTAAACAAGTGTGTTCGTGTGAGAGGTATCTTATTACCTTTTTTAAAACATCTTTTCAAGTAGAAATGAAAATGGGAGTGCGTTGAGGGTTTTTTACCCCTGGGGGAAGGGGGTTTCTTCATAAATCTTGTCTTCTGTATGCTCGTGTATATTTTATATTCATATCACACATTTGAACTAAATCATCACTTATATCTAATTTGAATCTAGTGATTTTTTTTAAAAATTGGATTAAGTGTGTTAGATCTAGGTTTCACCCCTAGATTCATCAAATTTCATCATTGTGTGAGTTACTCAAGACAATTGGAAAGGAATCTGTTGAATCATGTGTTGAGAGTTTTGAAATTACAAGAAATTTTGTGAAAAAAAAAATGAACTTAGGATGAATTCAAACCTAATCACTCCCTCTAGTTTTATTATAGATGATTACTTGAGAAAACACTTTTTCTCAGTTAGTGTGAAAGCTTATCACACATTCTCAATTATTATTATTTCAAGGTTCTCATTTGTGTAGCATAATTTGAATGAGTAGATATTGTGTTTATTTGTGTGTTGATTATATTTTGGTAATATCCTTTGCTTGATTGTTAATTTTTCTTATTATTGTTCTTGATTAGTTGGACTAATACCGTGAATCAAGTTGCACGAATCATCAACCGTCCGTTAATGGCTTAAACTACGGCCTTTGGAAAGGTCAAATGAAAATTCACTTGAGATCAAAACACAAGCATGTGTGGATGAGTGTAGAAGAAGGATGCATTTACCTAGCCATAGAGGAATATGGAGTTAGGGTGAAGAAACCGAGAGTTTTATGGACGGATGATAAATTTATTGATTTCAATTATAATTCGATTTCATTGAGTGATTTGTTTGCTTTCGTGAGCACACAAGAGTATAATCTCATTCTCAATGATGAGCAAGCTAAAGTGGGATTGGATATTTTGAAAGTTACTCATAAGGGAACTTTAAGTGTTAAACATGAGAAATTGCAACACATCACATAAAAATGTGAAACCATGAGAATGGAGGAGAGTGTGTCTTTCAATGACAATTCCACTAGGTTACCGAAGGTTGTGAATGATTATTTCAACTGAAGTGAGAAGATCCCTGAGAATAAGGATGTGAAAAATATACTTAGAACACTTGAATGTAGGTTTTCTACCAAAGTTGTGATATTGAATGAAGTTAAGGATACCAACACTTGTAGTTTAGAAAAGCTCGTCGAATCACTTCAAATTTATGATTAAGATCAAAGTTTGGTATTTCCAAAACCAAACAAGGGTTAGGAATTTCTTGTTGAGTCAGGTAAAAATGTTTTCTGAGAAAGGTGTTGAAAAACCCAAGGAGAATGTAAAAGTAGACATGGAACTTTTTGTTAGATGATTTACCAAGTTTTATAAAAATAATAAATAGTTTTTCAAAATGGAAAGAAGTTTGAAAAAAATCCATATAAGTTTTCTATACATAACTCTATTATTGAGAAAGGTGATTTTAAAAAGAACAAGTCTAAGGAAGAAGAAAAATGTTTTGGTTGTGGTCGAATTGGTCATCACTTGGATGTATATCCTACACACTTGAAAATTCTTAAGAAAACAAGATTGGAAAGAAGAAAACGAAAGTGTATAAGACAAGCTCAAGTGATTCGAAAAGTGAGAGTGGAGATAGTTCATCGTGTGATGAGTGTGGAAGAAATATTAACTTTATAGTTAGTCTAAATGAAAGTGATAGGAGAGTGTCATTAGATAGCGTGGTGAACCATGAGAAAGCTACGAGTGCTAATTATTTAAGTGACTTATCTTTGTGTAGTAGAAAAAATTCATAAACTTTGATTCAAGAATAACAAGGTGAGAGTGATGAGGATGTTCATGGCATTTAAAAGGCTTTTAATGAACTCTATCAAGAGTCTATAAAACTTAAAAAATCTAACATCAAACTTTGTAAAATATTAAAGGTTTACAAAATGGCCTTGATAAGATATAAGAAGAGCTTGAAAATGTTCAATCAAAATGATTTAATCTTGAAAAAGTTGATGATATTTTAACTAAGATATGTGAGTCTTTAAAAGAACAAAATGCAATCATTTTGAAAGAAAAACGAATAAATTCAGCTTGAGAATTCAATCTTGAAAGTTGATTTTGAAAAGTTAAAACTTGAACATGAGCATGCTAAGGATTTGCAAATTAAAATATATGATAGAACAAATGTACTTGATAGCATTTTATTGAGTCATGCTCAGTTGAATTCTAACAATAATGGAGATGTTTTCAATGATTCAAAATTGGAGAAAAAGTTGAAAAACCAAAATTGAATGTTGAAAGTTCAAATTCTTAAAAGAAGGATAAGTAACTGACTCCTATGTTGCGAGAAAAAGGAGGTTGAACTTAATTTCAAGATTGATAAAAAAATAATTTGGTTATAATTTTTTATGGTAAGCCAAACCATGTTGTGCTTTTTTTTGGCTTCAAAAGACAAATACTTGAAAGAGTTGGTCAAAAACACAATTTGAGAAGAAATAATCGAGAAGTAATATGAGAAAGTTTGAGAAGAGGATGTGGCTTACTATGACACCCCAAATATTAAAATAACGCGTGACCAACCCTCTACTAAAATAAAATAGGGATCTCAAAGGGCCATTCTTCGCATCAACTATCGAAAAGATTAATGACACAACTAACCACCCAAAACTAAAATAAAGCGGATCCCAATTTTTTTTATACATAGAGAACATATAAAACCATATACAACAACCGAACATGATCATAATAATATACAACATGTGCAACAAAAGAATATACCTGAATAAGCTGTCGGGCAACAAACCATACAATATCAAGCATCTGAAAGGTAAAAGAAATACATCAAGCAACGCTTGGGTATACACACCCGATTTACAAATGTGGATCCTTAACTAGATATATAAAAAGGATACGCGACTATATAAAAATCCTACAAAATCCCACACATGCTACAACTCCATAAACTCTGGAATGAAACTCAACCTTCGCATCCTTGTGGAGGAACACCTAAAAGATATAATAAAAGAAAAGAATAAGAAAAGATAGATACGGGTCAACGCCCGGTTGAAAATATTTTTAGCAAGTGAATTAAGATGCATAATAATTATGAATGCATGATTTCATAACTTAAATTGGTGCCGCCCTCTCTTGAGACTCATACTCACCCCTCATCTATAGCGCACACCTAAATGTTGTGACACCCCGCTTAATAAAATGTCGGGTGATCAGTCCTTTATCAAATTAAAATCACGGTGAGCGGTTGGCTCATTCTTAGCATCACTATCGCAAAATAATTATTTTCAATTTAAACATCCTAAATAATTAAGCTAAGTGTCAAAACAATTTAAAGTCTTCATTTATTTAATTCTGTTGTAAAAATATTTTTAAACATAAACAAATTTGAATAATACAAATGATAAAGATACCAATCATCCAACAAACCATGCCAACTAGATTAGTCAAATCCAAATAATTAACCACAAACCACAGATAATGTGAGAGATAAAATAATCCCAAATGAAAACAGAGTACTGAAATGATAGAATTATGAAATCCCTATCAAGTATAAACAAGTCTGAAAATGGGTGACACATGCCCTAACTAAAAGAGTTAAACATAAGTTTGAGGAAGCAAAGGAGGAAGTGTCTACTGCAATGACCTACAACTCCCACACAAGCTGGAGCACGTCCATCCAAATGATTCTATACCTGACGCCCCTGTGGCTGAGCACCTGTAATAGATACATTTATATATGAAAGAGAGAGAGAAAATGACAGAAAACAGGTCAGAGCCCGAGTGTAAAATAGTCTTAAAAATTGTTTAGCAAGTATTTAAAATGCTTACTGGCTAATATAACAACCATGTTATTACTCAACACTCTCTTGAGAATTCTCACCTCTCATCTAGTGTGCATGCCTACCATACTACTAAGCCTCATAAGTCAATCTAACTCGTCTACCATACATTCCATTTCTCAAAGTCACAAGACTATGATTTTAGTTTAGAGATCAACCTCTTAATAATTATTTACGTCATTTATGTATTTCTCCATACTATTACAAAGTTCCCGAACCCCTACTATAAATAGGGGCATTTATTATATTTAGCTACTTGTACGCACAGTAGACGAATTCCATGTATACGTATATATATCAATCACTTATATAATATATATACTATCGACACTCCACATAAAATCTATGGTGCTGGCATACGCTACTATCAAGTCCCCTTATCACTCGTACTAAGGGAAATACTAGTTCGGAATCACTCTCGAACTGTATTAACACAATACACACAAAATGAAGGCAAATCATAGTTCCAAGTCACTAAGAGGTTAACATATACCCCTCGCATCTCTTAGGACTATCTGACTATCATTCTCAGATAGCATGTACCGAGGAAATCCTATGTTCTAGGGTACAAGTCAATAACCCCCCAAAAGGTCCCATCGAGATAAGACTGTCCCAGCGCGGCAACCTCCGTGATAGCAAGTAGCACGGATATGATTATTCACAGGGTTCCTTGCGAGTTGGGGTTTCTAGAGGGGATGCTGCTGCTGAGAGTTTCGCACTTGGAATTTCTACCATGATGGGTTCTTTTCTTGAGGGTTCCTCATCGCTATCATTGAGCGAGAGGAGTTCTTCGACCATACCAAATTCCTCTCCAAACACTTAGGGTTCCGGGGGCTCTGCTAGTGAACTTGATGATTGTCACAACTTGCTCCAGCACCGTCCTCCATGACTGAGCTACTTCTATCGGAATCGCCGTCGGAACGACTTCCCCTCCATAGGGGCTGCTGCTGGTGTTACAAATCCTTGACCCAAACTTTCCAAGTCTAAAAAAACATAATCATAAGCCTCTGACACTGGAGCTGGTCTGCCCTCACGGAGGAGCATGTATCTTTGCTCCGGTCACCACCACATCCACCTGAGTGGCCGGGTCTCATTGAGCTCCATTCCAAGATGGAATGTCTTCAAATACTAGCTGCTTAGAAACATTAAAACCTTCTTTGTCCATGGAACTGAGGATACCTCCCCAGCAGAGTCGCCAAATGTAGGAGGGTAGTGAGACTGGGGTTTATGAATAACTGAAAAGGGTGAGGTGTGACCCACTCCAATGGACACTGTCTGCAAGGTTCTCAAGAACTTCTGGAGCAACTTCTGATGAGACCTTATCATTTTGATAAATATAAAGCTCAAGCTCGAACTCCCTCCCTGAAAGAAGATGAATTTCCGCAACAATAATAGTAATTTTCTCAAGAGGAGCTCCTGAGAGTGATGGCTGTCAGTGGGTTGTGATAGAACAAGGCACTTAGCACTTAGAGAGAGCAGGGAGAAAATACTAAAGAGGTTCTGGTGTGTATTTAACAGAGTGTCTTTTCCATTGAGTTTTTCTATATCTCATGACCTTGCCCAGGGGTCCCATTTATATTTGGGCACTAAGGCTGGGATGGAACTTTTGGAACCAAAACTTAGAGGGTTGGTGAGGGACAAAGTCTGCAGTGTACTATTTGTCCCTACCTGCAGGCATCTCTGCCTGTCCCCTCTGGCAGATGCCCCCTGGTGCCAACCAAAGTTCAAAAGCACATATGTCTTCTAATGGAGACAAAATATCTAATTTGCTAAATATCTTTTGAAACGGTAACTTTTGGTACAAACTTTGTAAACTTGAGGGGGGGGGGGGTGTCTCGCGGACCACCTCCTCTAAAATCTTTGTAAGATTGAGGGGGGTCTTGAGGACCACCTTCTAAAATCATTTTTCTTGAGAGGGGTTTAAAGGACCCTCTCCTTTAAAATCATTTTATAAATAGTTATTTTCTTGTGAGCAGCCAGCCCTTTGGCTACTCACTTCACTTATCGCTAAGTGTGAAGTGTGTGTAGTCTTGAGTGACTTAAGGGTCTTCCTAATAGTATTCTCTCAATCCTATAGTGCTAAGTGGATGGGCTTGCCCAGCATACCTTGTCCTTCAACCGCCAAGCCAAAACTCCCAAGAGGTCCCAACTGGCCTATTTGAGCCCTGCATGCTCAACTAGGCTACTTGTACAAGAATGCAAAGTGTTAATATTGTTGTTCTTTTAAAGAATGATGTTTCATGGTGAGGAGTTGCTCATGTTAGCCACTCCCTCATCCTGACCTATTTTTCTGGAAGCTGAGGGGGAGGACCTTGACTGCTCCTCGCCCTGACATTTTCTGTTGTTAAGGGACCTTGAGGGCTCCTTCTCAATACGAGTTTCTGTAGGGACCATGGGTGAGGTTCTTTCTCAATATGAGTTTCTATCGAGACCTAGGGTGTTCCTTCTTAATATGGGTTTCTACTGGGACCCTGGGTGGGGTTCCTTTTCAATATGAGTTTCTATCGGGACCCTGGTTGGGTTCCTGCTCAATATGAGTTTACGCCAAGACCCTGGGGGTTCCTGCTCAATATGAGTTTCTATCGGGACCCTGGGTGGGTTCCTTCTCAATATGAGTGTATGCCGGGACCCTGGGGGGTTCCTGCTCGATATGAGTTTCTGTCGGGATTCTGGGGGGTTCCCGCTCGATATGAGTTTCTGTCGGGACCCTGGGTGGGTTCCTGCTCAATATGAGTTTCTGCCGGGACCCTGGGTGGGTTCCTTCTCAATATGAGTTTCAACCGGGACCCTGCGGGTTCCTGCTCAATATGAGTTTCTACCGAGACCCTAAGGGGTTCCTGCTCAATATGAATTTCTGTCACGACCTTGGGTGGGTTCCTTCTCAATATGAGTTTCTACAGGGACCCTGGGGGGTTCCTGCTCAATATGAGTTTCTACCGGAACCCTGGGGGGTTCCTGCTTAATATGAGTTTATGTCGGGACCCAGGATGGGTTCCTTCTCAATATTTCCAATAAATTTTTTTTTTAAGTTAAACACCCTTCTACATTAGCCCCTCGTGCAAAGTTTTTTAGGTTGGGTAGACCAAAAAGGCTTTGTACGCCATTAATTCAGTTTTTTATTTTGAGGTACCCTAGGGTTTCTTCATCATTCCCCTTTAGGGTCATTAAATGTTCTGTCACTTCATCGCAAGTTTTGTAAACGAGGCCACTTATAGTGTACCTCCTTATTTAGGTATCAACTTGGGCGAAGGGGGGTGAGACCCTCGCCCTTGTCCTTCTTCTGTGGCCTTCTTTCTTGGGTAGAGGGTTTGCTCGCGGTGAACCCATCACCCTTAGCCTTCTTTTGTGGCCTTGTTTCTTGGGCAAAAGGATTTCTCGCAGTGAGACCCTCGCCATTGGCCTTCTTCTGTGGCCTTCATTCTTGGGCAGAGGGATTGCTCGCGGTGGGCCCCTTACCCTTGGACTTCTTTTGTGTCCTTCTTTTTTGGGTGGAGGGGTTGATCGTGGTGAGCCCCTCGCATTTGGCCTTCTTTTGTGGACTTATTTCTTGGGCAGAAGTGTTGCTCACGGTGAGCCCCTCACCCTTTCCCTTCGTATGTGGCCTTCCATCTTGGGTGGAGGGGTTGCTCGCGGTGAGCCCCTCGCCCTTTGCATTCTTTTGTGGCCTTCTTTCTAGGGTGGAGGGGTTGCTCGCGGTGAGCCCCTCACCCTTAGCCTTCTTTTGTGGCCTTCCATCTTGGGCGGAGGGGTTGCTGAGGGGTTGCTCGCGGTGATCCCCTCGCCCTTGGCCTTCTTTTGTGGCCTTACATCTTGTGCGGAGTGGTTGCCCGCGGTGAGCCCCTCGCCTTGGCCTTCTTTTGTGGCCTTCCATATTGGGTGGAGTGGTTTCTCGCGGTGAGCCCCTCGCCCTTGGCCTTCTTCTGTGGCCTTCTATCTTGGGCGGAGGGGTTTCTCGCGGTGAGCCCCACGCCCTTGGACTTTTTCTGTGGCCTTCTATCTTGGGTAAGGGGCTGCTCGCGGTGAGACCCTCACCCTTGGACTTCTTTTATTGCCTTTCATCTTGGGTGGAGGGGTTACTCGCGGTGAGCCCCTCGCCCTTGGCCTTCTTCTGTGGTCTTTCATCTTGGGCAGAGGGGTTACTCGTGGAGGGCCCCTCGACTTTGGCCTTCTTCGGTGGCCTTTCACCTTGGGCGGAGGGGTTACTCGCAGTGGGCCCCTCGCCCTTGGCCTTCTTCTAGGGCCTTTCATTTTGGGCGCAGGGGTTACTCATGGTGAGCACCTCGCCCTTGGACTTCTTCTGTGGCCTTTCATCTTAGGTGGAGGGTTACTCGCGGTGAGCCCCTCGCCCTTGGCCTTCTTCTGTGGCCTTTCATTTTGGGCGGAGGGGTTACTCGTGGTGGACCCCTCTCCCTTGGCCTTTTTCTGTGGCCTTTCATTTTGGGCGGAGGGGTTACTCGGGATGAGCCCCTCGCCCTTGGCCTTATTCTGTGGCCTTCTTTCTTGGGTGGAGGGGTTACTCGGGGTGAGCCCCTCGCCCTTGGCCTTCTTCTAGGGCCTTTCATCTTGGGCGGCGGGGTTGCTCGCGGTGAGTCCCTCTCCCTTGGCTATTTTCTGTCAAACTTGCAATCTTGGGCAGGTGGAGCCACTCTATGTGGGTCCCCACCCTCCAAGCTTATTTTATTATTTGTTCACTTACTTAAGGACTTCTCAATATTAGCCCCCTCGTGCAGAAGTGTCTTGTAATGTCGAGAGACTTGTGCACGAAATTATCGTACCTTTTATTTATACTTGGAAGTTGCTCAAGACTATGATCGCTTCGATGCCCTAGGATCCTTAGGTGCTAAACTATCGCACCTTACATTTATACTTGACACTTACTCAAGACTGTGAGAGCTTCGGTGCCCTTGGAGCCTTAGGTGCTCAACTGGCACACCTTACATTTATACTTGACACTTGCTCAAGATTGTGAGCGCTCCGGTGCCCTTGGAGCCTTAGGTGCTCAACTGGCACACCTTATATTTATACTTAGCACTTGCTCAAGACTGTTAGCGCTCTGGTGCTCATCTGGAGCACCTTACATTTATACTTGGCACTTGCTCAAGACTGTGAGCACTCCGATGCCATTGGAGCCTTAGGCGCTCAACTGGCGCACCTTATGTTTATACTTGTCACTTGCTCAATACTGTGAACGCTCCGGTGCCCTTGGAGACTTAGGTGCTCCTTTAGAGAAGCTTATGTTTATACTTGGCACTTGCTCAAGACTGTGAGTGCTCCGGTGCCTTTGGATCTTGAGGTACTAAACTGTCGTACCTTTTATTTATACTTGGCAATTGCTCAATATTGTGAGCACTCCAGTACCCTTGGAGCCTTAGGTACTAAACTATCATACCTTATATTTATACTTGGTAATTGCTCAATACTGTGAGCGCTCCCATTCCCTTGGAGCCTTTAGGTACTAAACAGTCGTACCTTAAATTTATACTTGACACTTGCTCAAGATAATGAGCGCTCCTCTGCCCTTGGAGCCTTAGGTACTAAACTATCGTACCTTATATGTATACTTTCACTTTCTCAATACTCTGAGTTGCTCTATTTTATGTGAGAACTTCAAGATTGAACTTCCCCCTTCTAACTATGGGGTATTTGCATATGAGATGAGCAAGTTGAAATTTGGAAGCTGCCCCTCTAGCCGCAGGGTACTTGCATGAAACTGAGAAAGTTAAAATTTTGAAGTTGCCCCTCTAACTGCGAGGTACTTGCATATAACTGAGCAAGTTAAAATTTTGAAGCTGCCCCTCTAACTGCGGGGTACTTGCATATAACTGAGCAAGTTAAAATTTGGAAGCTGCCCCTCTAGCTATGGGGTACTTGCATATAACTGAGCAAGTTACAAAATTTTGAAGCTGCCCCTCTAACTATGGGGTACTTGCATATAACTGAGCAAGTTAAAATTTGTAAGCTACCCTTCTAGCTATGGGGTACTTGCATATAACTGAGCAAGTTACAAAATTTTGAAGCTTCCCCTCTAACTATGGGGTACTTGGATATAACTGAGCAAGTTAAAATTTTGGAGTTACCCCTCTAACTGTGGGGTACTTGCACATGAGCTGAGCAAGTTATATTTTTGAAATTTCCTCTCTAACTGCGGGGTACTTGCATATAGGCTGAGCAAGTTAAAATCTTGAAGTTTCCCCTCTGACTGCTGGGTACTTGCATATAACTGAGCAAGTTAAAATTTGGAAGCTGCCCCTCTAGCTGCGGGGTACTTGCATGCATATAACTGAGCAAGTTAAAATATTCTGAAGTTGTCCCTCTAACTGCGGGATGCTTGCATATAGGCTTACCATCTGCAAATTTTGAAGTTTCCACTTTAACAGTGGGGTACTTGCATATAGCTGAGCAAGTTATATATATTTTTTAGCGCAGCCCCGTGTGACTGTCCGATACTTTTAGTGCAACCCCATTTGACTTTGGGGTATTTTGTTATGCATATTCATTTCTTGGGAAGTAATTAAGAGATGGGGTTAGCCCTTCTCCTTCCCACAAACTTTGAATAAAATTTCACATATATCATAAATAAAGAAATAATTATTTCTTTATTTAGAAAATTTCCCTTGGTCTGCAGGGTCCTTGTTCCAAACTTTTCTTGGGAACATTTTTGTCTTATAAAAAATAACAAGTTTAGAGAGGGGGCAGACCGCTTCTCCCTATTTTTTGAAAACTGGTCAATTACATTTTTCTTGAGAACAAAGGTTAGGACTTGTTCTCTAGGCTATAAATCTGTATGGAATAATAAAAAAATGTAGTGAATTTTTTTTTTATTATTACTAGGAGGATAACCTCCTGCTGGTTCTGTCGGGTCCGTAAGGACTTTACTCACTATACTTTTACTTTTGGGTTGGATATATACCTAAGTTTAATGAGGAAAGTTCCTTATATCGTGGGCCCCCTTCTAATCTAGTAGAGGTTCTACCCTTCTTTTAAGAAAAGAACACATAAATCTGGTGTACCCACCGTACAATGTAGGTAGATAAATTATGCATACAAGTGTTAGTAAAAAATCACTAGTGTTCATTCTATACTCATAAAATTGCTTTACGTAGAAAAGACTTTATGCATTAGAGCAAGCTATTCATTTTTTTTAAGAAAATGAAACCTGGCAGGAGTCAGGCCTAGTACCTCTTCAGTCATAGTGGTGAGGATGTCCGCTGACGATGGGTTGAATTTTGGGGCGAGGACCTAAATAGGTTCCTCTCCACTGCCTATAATGGTGGGAGGTTCCTCGTAAGAGGTCCCACTTTTGGAACTCAATTTATTGGGGGTCCACTGCTGGGGGTTCCTTGCGAGTGCTTCTGTCATCGGGTGGTTCCTCGCCAGTGTTGCTGCTAATAGAGGGTTCCTCATTTTTTTTTCTCAACGTCAAGGGTTCCTCGCGATTTGGTTCCTTGCAACCATAAAGGGCCATCCTCAGCTCTTTCAACAATGGTGGTTCCTCGTCGACTATCTCATCTATGGTTACCGCCGATGAGGGTTCCTCGCCACTTGCGGGTTCCTCGTGCGCTAATCCTCGAATGCCAAATTTGTGTTGCTAGTGGTTTAAGATCTGAGGGTTTCTCACCTATCAAGACTTCGCATCTGGGTTCCTCATGCACCACCCCAAACCTGGGGGCTCCTCGTCGAAAATTATTCCAGAGCCTTATTTTTCCACGGGTTCTTCGCCAACGGCATCTGAGGGTTTCCTCGTGACTTTGGGTTCTACATTTGAGGTCGCCACTGCCAAGGGTTCCTCACCCATTGGTTTCGTTACCGAGGGTTCCTCGTGTGGAGAAATGACTTCTTACCCTAGTCTTGTGTGAGGTAGTGCTTCTGAGGTGCCAACTGAAATGGGTGATGATTCCTCGCCATCTGTTCTAATTAGCGAGGGTTCCTCGCTTGACGTTTTCCCGATTGTGGATTCCTCGTGCGACAGTTCCTCGCGTGAAGTCTCAGCCGCCCAAGGCTCCTCGATTTTTTTTCTTGTAACTACGGGTCCCTCACATGAGGCCTTAACTTTGGGGGTTCCTTGCGAGAGCTACTCACTTCTCGGGGTTCCTCACTTGGAACGATTGCTGCAGGGAGTCTTGCGTTGAGGAACCAGTCTATTAGAGATTACTCATTTGAGTTTTCCATTAGGGGTTTCTCGCACGTTCCTTTACAAACTATAGTTTCTTCAGTCGAGGGTTTGGAACCTATAGGTTCTTCGTCAACCAAGACTTCTAACTCGTGTTCCTCGTGCTCCACCCCAGACTTGAGGGTAGCTCGTAAAAAAAATGTGTCAGACCCTCATTTTCTAGTGAGTCCCTCGACGGCAGTGTTTGTGTCCAGTGATTTGGGATTTATTGAAAGTGAGGGTTCCTCGCCTGTGGGTTCTATGCTTGAGGGTTCCTCGACTAGTTTTTTCATGGCTTTGGGCTCCGTACCTGCTTCTTCAATATTCACGGGTTCCTCACCCATATTTTCACCGACAATAGCCTATAAATTTAGTTGTCTTATGACCTTGGGTTCCTCGACCAACCTCTTCATGGATTTAGGTTCCTCGCGTGCTGATTTTGTACCCAAGGTTTCCTCGTTCGGGTTCCACCCGATGGAAAAGGGTTCCTCGATTGACTTTTTGCATATGGGTTCCTCGTCAGTGCTATCTCATTTGGAGAAGGGGATTTTCTACCCCCACCGTGTACGAGCTACTGCTGGTGGGTTACTCGTCGAAGGTCATGATGAGTCATGACCGACTGGTATGGATTCCTCGTCGAGGGACGTGCCGGGCGAGGGTCTCTCGCATGAGGCTGCTGCTGGCACGAATCTAGGTTCCTCAAAATTTGTAACTTCTTTATTTATAGGTTCCTCATGCAAGGCACTGACCCAAGGATTCCTTGCCCGGTGAATCTTTGTTTGGAGGGGGGGGGGGGGTCTCGACAACTAGAATTTTGTTTGGAGAGAGGGGGTCTCGACTGATTCCCCCCACGACCTTGGGTGCCTCGACCAGTGGGTGTGTGGAGATGGGAGTATCTTCTGCTTCCCATACGACTTTGGGTGTCTCGACCAGTGGGTTCGTGGAGATGGGTGACTCGAGCAGTGGATATGGGGAACTGGGGGGTCTCGAGCAGTGATTGTGTGGAATTGGGGGTCTCGTCCGATTTCAACGCATCCTTGGGTTTTGTAGTTGGGGTATCTACTGCTAAAGGTTTGTCGTGGGTGGACCCACTATCCGTTGGCTCCTCACAGCGTACCCATTTAACTCAGGTTTCCTTGCGAGCTATCCCCATATCCGAGGGTGTCTCGACCTCCTGCTTCATCGAGACTGCTGCCACGACTTCTTTGTTGGCGACGAGGGACACCTAGGGTTCCCCGCCCATGAGTTCCTCTTGCCTAAACTTCCCATCCAGGGGAATCTCGACCTCATGCTTCGTCGAGACTGCTGACACGACTTCTTTGTTGGTGACGAGGGATACCCAGTATTCCTCGCAAGTTGACATTTCTATAAGGGTTGTTGCTGCTACTTCCTTTTTTTTGGCGACGAGGGACACCCAGAGTTTCTCATCCATGGGTTCCTTGCGATTTGGTGTTTCTAGAGGGCATGCTGCTGCTGAGAGTTCCTCACTTGGAATTTCTACCATGATGGTTTTTTTTCTTGAGGGTTCCTCATCGCTATCATTGAGCGAGAGAAGTTCCTCGACCATACCGAATTTCTCTCCAAACACTTAGGGTTCTGGGGGTTCTGCCAGTGAACTTGACGATTTTCACAACTTGCTCCAGCGCCGTCCTCCATGACTGAGCTACTTCTACCGGAATCGCCGCTGGAACGGCAGCCCCTCCACAGGGGCTACTGCTGGTGTTACAAATCCTTGACCCAAACTTGCCAAGTCTCAAAAAACATACTCATAAGCCTCTGACACCGGATCTGGTCTGCCCTCACGGAGGAGCATGTATCTTTGCTCCGGTCACCACCACGTCCACCTGAGTGGCCTGGTCTCTTTGAGATCCATTCCCAGATGGAATGTCTTCAAATACTAGCTGCTTAGAAACATTAAAACCTTCTTTGTCCATAGAACTGAGGATACCTCCCCAGCGGAGTCGCCAAATGTAGGAGGGTAGTGAGACTGGGGTCTATGAATAACTGAAAAGGGTGAGGTGTGACCCACTCTAATGGACGTTGTCTGTAAGGTTCTCAAGAACTTCTGGAGCAACTTCTGATGAGACCTTCTCATTTTGATAAAAATGAAGCTCAAGCTGGATCTCCCTCCCTGCAAGAAGATGAACTTCCGCAACAATAATAGTAATTTTATCAAGAGGAGATCCCGAGAGTGATGGTTGTCAGTGGGGAGTGAAAGAACATGGCACTTAGCACTTAGAGAGAGCAGGGAGAAAATACTAAAGAGGTTCTGGTGTGATTTTAACAGAGTGACTTTTCTATTGAGCTTTTCTATATCTCATGACCTTGCCCAGGGGTCCTATTTATATTTGGGCACTAAGGCTGGGATGGAACTTTTGGCATCAAAACTTAGAGGGTTGGTGAGGGACAAAGTTTGCAGTGTACTATTTGTCCCTACCTGCAGGCAGCTCTGTCTGTCCCCTCTGGAAGATGCCCCCTGGTGCCAACCAAAGTTCAAAAGCAAATATGTCTTCTAATGGAGACAAAATATCTGATTTGCTAAATATCTTTTGAAATGGTAACTTTTGGTACAAACTTTGTAAACTTGAGGGGGGGGGGGGGGGGTCTCGAGGACCACCTCCTCTAAAATCTTTGTAAGCTTGAGGGGGGTCTTGAGGACCACCTTCTAAAATCATTTTTCTTGAGAGGGGTTTAAAGGACCCTCTCGTTTAAAATCATTTTATAAACGGTTCTTTTCTTGTGAGCAGCCAACCCTTTGGCTACTCACTTCACTTGTGACTAAGTGTGAAGTGTGTGTAGTATTGAGTGACTTCATGATCTTCCTACTAGTATTCTCTCAATCCTATAGTGCTAAGTGGTTGGGCTTGCCCAACATACCTTGTCCTTCAGCCGCCAAGCCAAAACTCCTAGGAGGTCCCAACTGGCCTAGTTGAGCCCTGCCTGCTCAACTAGGCTACCTGTACAAGAATGCAAAGTGTTAATACTATTGTTCATTTAAATAATGATGTTTCATGATGAGGAGTTTCTCATGTTAGCCACTCCGTCATCCTGGCCCATTTTCCTGGAAGCTGAGGGGGAGGACCTTGACTGCTCCTCGCCCTGACATTTTCTGTTGTTAAGGGACCTTGCGGTCTTCTTCTCAATATGAGTTTCTGTAGGGATCCTGGGTGAGGTTCTTTCTCAATATGAGTTTCTGTCAGGACCTGGGGGGTTCCTTCTTAATATGGGTTTCTATCGGGACCCTGGGTGGGGATCCTTTTCAATATGAATTTCTGCCGGGACCCTGGGTGGGTTCCTTCTCAATATGAGTTTTTACCGGGACCCTGGTGGGTTCCTTATCAATATGAGTTTCTCCTGGGACACTGGGGGGTTCCTGCTCAATATGAGTTTCTACCGGGACCCTGGGTGGGTTCCTTCTCAATAAAAGTTTCTGCCGGGACCCTAGGGGGTTCCTACTCAATATGAGTTTCTTCCAGGACCCTGAGGGGTTCCTGCTCGATATGAGTTTCTGCTGAGACCCTGGGTGGGTTCCTGCTCAATATGAGTTTCTGCCGGGACCCTGGGTGGGTTCCTTCTCAATATGAGTTTCTACCGGGACCCGCCGGGACCCTGGGGGGTTCCTTCTCAATATGAGTTTCTGTCGGGACCCAGGGTGGGTTCCTCCTCAATATGAGTTTCTATCGGGACCTGGGGGGTTCCTTCTCAATATGGGTTTCTACCGGGACCCTAGGTGGGGTTCCTTCTCAATATAAGTTTCTGTCGGGACCTTGGGTGGGTTCCTGCTCAATATGAGTTTATGTCGGGACCCTGGGTGGGTTCCCTCTCAATATGAGTTTCTGCCGAGACCCTGGGGGGTTCCTGCTCAATATGAGTTTCTGCCAGGACCTGGGGGGTTCCTTCTTAATATGGGTTTCTACCGGGACCCTAGGTGGGGTTCCCTTTCAATATGAGTTTCTGCCGGGACCCTGGGTGGGTTTCTTCTCAATATGAGTTTTTGTCGGGACCCTGGGTGTGTTCCTTCTCAATATGAGTTTCTATCGGGACCCTGGAGGGTTCCTGCTCAATATAAGTTTCTGTCGGGACCCTGGGTGGGTTCCTTCTCAATATGAGTTTCTGTCGGGACCCTGAGGGTCCTGCTCAATTGAGTTTCTGCTGGGACCCTGGGGGGTTCCTGCTCAATATGAGTTTCTGCCGGGACCCTGGGTGGGTTCCTTCTCAATATTTTCGATAAAAAATATTTTTAATTTTTTTGTCGGTAAACACCCTTCTACACTCCCATAAAGGTCCCATCGAGATAAGACTGTCCCAGCGCGGCAACCGCCGTGATAGCAAGTGGCGCGGGTATGATTATTCACAAATATAATATTTAGTATATGCACACAGTCACACGACCATATATATAAATTTTCACATTTCAAATTTGGTTAGCCCACAACCCATAATAAAATTAATTAGCCGTACTTAATACAATTTTACCCAATCTTTACGCATAAAGAACTCATCTCATTTATTCTTAATTATATTCATTTCGTAATTACTTCTCGTCCCTCGAAGTATTCTCTTTTCCTAAAGATCAATTCAGTAGGTACACCCTCTCTAAAATACTGGTCTAAGTCATTCACGAATCTCTTAATTCTGTAGTTAACGTACGCACGATTTCCAATATGAGTTAAACCCCCGTTAACCCACTATTACATCCCATATAGCATTTCCTTCAATGGAATCTACTTAGACCCTACTGGTCCTCTTCATGGCCCATTATTCTCTTTAAATGATATTTAAGGGTTCCTACGTATTTTATCCGAATTAAACAAAAATAGGAAAAACATGCAGTTTCCAGGAGGGGTCAATCGATCTATCAATCAATCGATCGACATTCTTGGGTCGATCGATCGATCAAGCAGTTCTTGCCCAGAAAACTGTTAATCCAACCTACGGTTTTCATCCAAGAAAATTCTCCAAAACACCAATAATGATTCCCAAACTCCCAAACAATTTTACTACTGATTAAATGCACCTATATACATTATTTCCTACGTGAAGCATGTACAAATTCATCAAAGGTATTGAATTAAAGGGCCAATTCACTATATTTGTCAAGAACCCTAGTTTCATCATAATTTCCAACATTCTAATTCTTTTTCCAGATTTTTTTCTTTTAAACCAACATAATTTTGCTGGTAATCCTATACATATAACAAGGTTTCCAGATTTCATGTGTTATTCCTAAAACATGTGGTTCCAATCTCTTAATTCATGAATTTTTTCAATAAAAAATATATTCATGAATCCTACTCTCACATGGGTGAAATATTAACTATAAAAGTAGGAAGATAGATACTTGCCTGGGATTCGAAGGTCTGACTCTCAGGTGTTGACGGGTATGGTTACGTCCCTCGTTTCTCGATCTACAGGTTGCCTGGGTTTCACGAATCTCTCAATATTTAAATTAAATTTTTGGATTAAGTTTAAATTAATTTATCTCAATTACATTTAATAAATCCCCAATTTAAAAGTCTTAAAAATACGGGGTATTACAAACGTATGCATTCTAATCTTAATTAAGTTTCCCAACTCATCTAGGGATAACTCACCTTCAAGCCTAAGCATTAACCCCACTCACGTATCTAGCTTATGCAACATAATCATTTAATAACATTCTCAATGATTATATACTAGTTCATTTCTTAATAACTTTCTCTAGTTATAAGTGTAAGATATCACACATTATCTTCAAGTCTGTATGATATTAGTCTCTCTATCATACATGATAAATCATCGCTAACAAGTACACATACATAACACACATAATATATGTATACTAACCATCCCTCAAAGCATTAGCCCAGTGGATGCAGTCCCTACAATGCTATCATCTTCCAGGGGATTACTCGCATACCATCCTGGGTTACTAGCGGTCGGGATATCACACCGCCCTGGTAAATATTCAAAATCACAAACGCAGGGGAAGATGCCATAGTTCCTCACTAAAAATAAGGCGAATCATACCCAAGATGACTTACCCGTGATAAATTCCATACAATAAATAAATGGATGTTATGACCTAGGGACTATACACTCCCTGTTCCTCAAGCCAGAGGCCTCACCCACATTGCGTAACTTCTCATGATATATATATATATATATATATATATATCATACACACAAGATATATATACATATCATATATACAAACCATCTCATATCCGAATGTATATATTTAATAATCCCGACCATATGTATATACTACATATTACACTAGCCGATAATCCACATAATTATTCCCAATGTACTTTATTATTCAATCACTCACTTGAACATTGATCATAAATCACACAAATGATATAAATAGTCACCAAATCAACACCTCACGACCACTCTCAACTAACCCATATCCATCCTTAACAAAATTCCTATCACTAGGAGAATTTACGAAAGAAATCGGCATAACAAACTCAGGAATATGCCTCCATAATTGATCCGATGTCTCCCCAACCATGATATCATAAAATTATCCAACATTTTTAACTCATAAACATGTTTATCGTATTATTTTATAGGGTTCCCAATCACTACCCCTAAGTAGAAAGAATTTGAACACTTTCTAGAAAAACCTCTCAAAAGAGGAAGATTTTCGAATCAATTCGCACTAGGCCGAATCGATTCTCCCCTATAGCGACTCAATTTTCCAGACTGTGAATCGATTCGGTCAGAGGATCTTGGGACCTGATACTTATACAAGGTCCGAATCAATTCACGTAAGGACGAATCAATTCTGTTCCCAAGACCTGATGCTTCTTCTTCCCGCCAAATCGATTCGGAGGGCACCGAATTGATTCAGTGACTGCAATAAGCCAGAAATTTGCCCTTCTTCATAGGTTACGAAAACATTACACCAAAATCCAACTCTACTCCATCATCTTCCCAATCAACCATGGTTTCTAACATCATAAGTCTACCCATAAATAAATCCCAACCATTTTCATCAACAAACCCATATACACCACATTAAATGCAAGATTTAATCAACAATTCTAGGGTTTAATCATAAATGCTCAAAATCAACTAATTCACCAACAATTTATGAAAGAATTCACACACATAGATCATTTAGCAAGTTTAATCAGTTGTCTCAAAGATGTAGAATCTGATTCCTCTTCAAAGTTGCGGATTTCACTGGAGAATCTCAACCTTTCTCTTCCTTTTTCTAGGGTTTTCTTTGGTGGGTTTACTTTTTTCTCAAATTGAGATTGGCTTACACTCTCACGAGCCTAATAACCCTTATCTTAATTAATCCCACCTTTAAATGATAATACACACTTAAAATGACTCGTATACCCCAATTCAAGTCAAACTAGCCAAAAAGACCCCAAAACCCAATTTAAAATTCTCGGACAATCATTTTGACTATCTCGACCCTTCCAAGATCAATCGTGCACTCCAAATTATCATCCAAGACTCCGAACTAAAATCCTCTCCAACCTCATATAATTCACACACACATATAACACGGTTGAGAAATAACCAAGACCCGCCGCTAATACTCACATATGAGGTAATAACATGCAATATAATTATATTTACTTTATGACACTAGTAAATTTACAATTCGCATAAATATTAACTATTCTACACAAATTAATATCCATGTTAAATTCTCGTTTTAATTCTCAATTATATAAAATCACACATGCACCTGGTAATTTAATATAAAAAATTAAATACTCAAAAGTAAGGGGTATTACACTTATTGTACTTTTTGTCAAGTATATCGTCTCTCTAATCAATCTTGTTGGTGATTGAACAAGAGAAACCAAAGGTTCATTAGAAGTAGAAAAAAATATGTACCAAAGGAATCTTGTTGACGAGATAAGAAGCCAAGTTAATGCGTTAGTAAGAAAAATAAACTTTCTAATGCAAGAAAATGGTGAGGGTAGAGGTAACATTCCTAAACATAGACACAATAGTCAAATTATAAGGACTAGGCATAAGAATCTTAGGAGGAATGAGAGATGGATACTAAGAGTAGGTAGAGGTTTACCTAAGTATGAATCTAGAATGATGGTTGATTTTGTTGGTTTTCAAAATTTGGTTGAGATTGATACACCTCAAACAGAAGTTGAGTTGACATGGGTAAATTTTTTGCATCCCATTGGTCCAAGGGATGCAACACCCATCACTACATAGGCAGATAGTTTTCTAGGATGTTTAGGTTCTTGGAGGTTTCCATTCCTAGTTCATTATTTATTTATGGGGGAAATAAGTCAATGTGGGTGAGATATTTCAATTGGTATGATTTTTCATCGTTTGGTGAGGATTTAATGCATGCATTTTTCATGCATTTGCTTTCTATGCTATGTTTTCTTACTAAATATGATTTCGTAAATACTAATGCATCATTCTTATTCAAAAGTTAATGATCGATCTAACGTGAATAATGATTAAAAGTGAATTCTAAATCATTTGATTGAAAATATTTGATTGATTTAAATTTTTAGTTTAAATTCATTTGAATTATTATGATTGAAAAATTAGTTGAAATCTATTGTATCGATTTCACACCACTTGATCACATGCATATCACTTATTGCATATGATGTTAATTATGTGAATATTGATTTTAGTGCTTAAATTGATCATGATCAAATCCCTAGATCTTATTGGTGTTTCGTTGGTCCATATATGATATTTTGTTAGTTTCCTACTACAAATGAGTTAAAAAAGGACCATTTTCAAAGCATTGATAATGGCTATCGCAGGAGTGATTACACCCATTTTGAAAATTCAAATGTTTTTGGGTAGGTGTCATCTAGGCATGTGAAAAGTCACAATATGTTAAAAAACATCCATAAGCCAAGACCTTAAACCGACATGAAAAATAAGACAGGGCATCTTTTCAAAATTGAAAGTTTCTATTTTGTTAGAATTCCAAGATTGTAATTAACATATTCTTAAGTGAGTTGATGGCTTGAAACTATCATTTTCAGATTAAAAGGATATTAATGTAATAATTGTCTTTTAAGCACCATTTGTAATGTTTGCATGATTTGATTATGTTTATTAATGTTGATTATGTATTCCTCATATGAATCAAACCGTGATTGCCATTACAAAGTTCAAAATATTGATTCGATAAGAGTTTTTAGCATTTGATGTTGAATTGATCGAAATTGATCTAAATGTGTTTTTAATTCATGTTTTAATCAAGATTTATATAAAATTTTTGTTTCAAATTAATTGATCATTAGTTTTTAAATCACAATCACACTTTACATGTTTAGTGTTTTCATTTGTATATATGTGTCTGGTTGAGTTATGATTTTATGCTTTTTATGTATTTCATCCCAAAATTGTGCTATTAAAGTCAAATTGAATGATTTTTCTTGTATTTCCATTCATTCATATCACAGTAATTCCGAGAGTTGGGATTCAGATGGCTGAGTTAGGAATTCCCAGAAGTTTTTGATCTATTTGGGGAAATCCCTTGTTTTGCATTCGCACGGATGCATTTTGTGACCGTTTACACAAAAAATTGAGTCGTTCACACGGTGTCGACATATTATATGAGAAGATTTTTTTCATTTTCTCATTTCATTTTCAACCACACCCCAGAGCTAAAACCCCAGGAAAATCTGCTCTCGAGAATTTTTCAACCCGTGCATGCTTGTTTGAGTGCTTGTTAATAGATTACTTATCACACGTTGATATTCAACCCTAGTTTTGACAAATTTCTTTCATTCACTTATTTTCACTTGTAAAATTCTATAAATATCTTTAGTTTTCATTTATTTCCTTTGCTTCTAGAAATTTTAGGTTGGATTCACTATTTTAGGAGTTGATTTTTGGAGATTTTGGGCTAATACAATTGGGGGATTTTGTCTACTTTTATCATTTTAGCTCTAGGTGTATTGTTTATTTAGGTTCTATTCCATATTTATGCATTATAGGTAGATCAGAGATAGAAGTTAAGCAGAGGATTCATGTTATTAGTGGTCCCGGTGAGACTTCGAGGGCTCATGATTCTTCATACACCCCTAGACCGTCTAAGAGGTATCATCAGGCCCCGAGTGCCCCTATTTTTTATTTTTCCTACCCATGATGATGCCTATAGGATTAACTTCACTAGAGATGAGCTTTCATTGTATGCAAATTTTATGTCTCATTCGATTATCACACAGAGAGATAGACATTTCTTTATAGCATTTTGGGACGATCGAGAATGGTTTGTATCTCTTGTCTTTGATTGATGAAATCAGGGATTCACCTTTGGTACGACCCCATGGATTATCCAATGTTACTTTGGTTTACGAGTTCAATGAGAACATGGTCATTCTCGATGACATATATGTTATTCATTCTTTTGCACGTGATGTCACTATTGAGCTTATTGATGAGCTTTTAACTACTCAATTAGGATTAAAGACACCTAGATGATCATGATTAGGACTCTTATATTGTGGATGATGTTACCTATGATCATTTTTCATCTTTTCTTGATTAGTCACGAGTCTACTTGAATGCGTCCTATATGTCTTCAATACGAGAGGGATCAATGCTATTTGTTGTTGCATTTATTGGTTGCTTATAACCTTATGTCGTATCGTCGCACTGTCAATTTCTCATATCATATAAGTAAGTTGATGTACACCTTAGCATATGTTTAGGCGATTGACTACCTTGGGCTTATCATTTTTAGGATGAGGAGAACGTGTACTAATTACACAAATGCAACATTACCATATGGGAGATTGATCATTCATTATCTTTATTATTTGAGAGTTTTGCATCTACTTACTGATGAGGATACGCATATTATGTTGTCAATTTTGAGTATGAGTTCTTATAAATAAGCATGTCAGACAACTCGTCGCCCAGATTGAAAAATTATAGATTTTGATGCTCTGGCATCGGATCCTGCACTCACACCTCAACCATCACCCGAACCTCATGGACGACATGCTGAGTGTTCTTACATTACCACTCAGTTTTCTTATATGATAGGTCTGTTCCAAGAGATACATGATGACATGGCAAGTCTTCGTCAACATGTATATACTATTGAGAGAGAAAATGATAGTCTCCACACATATGTTGTTTTATAGCCGAGTGCTTCAGGAGATCACATCTGATACCAAAATTTACACCTGAGGTCCCTCCACCAGTTGCTACTCCTCCACCTCCACATGTTCCTGTTCCACCTGTTGCTATTGGTGATGATGATGAGGATAAGGACGAGTTTAATGATGAGGAGGAGGAGACAAATGATGGAGATTATGACGATGTTTTTATTACATGTTATTCATTTTATAGTATCACTTGTGGTACTTTGCTCATCTTATCTATACATGGATATTATTACTTTTGTTTAGTACTTTAGCTACTTTTGATGTATGCTTTTGGGTACATAGATAGTTTTGATAGTTTTATGGATATTATCTCGTTGTTTATGGATTTCTCTATTTTCATCCATATCTTTTTTGCTATATTATCATATTCATGATATATCCATGTTTGGTATATGATATCATTAATCTAGTTTGATGCTATGTATATCTCATATCCTGCTTTTATAGTTCATTAATTGATATCATTTATCTTCTAGTGTTTCCTTATGAGATTCATATTGTGATACACGTGTATATTCTTATTTGCTAATTTTCATAATATAGCCATATTTATTCACATGCGTTGATAGTTTCTTTTGCTATTGTGACTTTTCTTATTTCTTAGATATACTAGTTGTCTATGATAAGTCTTCCCTTTGACTTTTTCATGTCAAAAGGGGGGAGAAAAACTTTAGTCATTGAGATTAAAGAGGATAAAATATATTCCGTTTATTTGTACATTGTGTCAAAAGGGGGGTGGGGGTGAATTTTACTTTCACTTATTAAGGGGCAGAAAGTTTTTGTTTCTCACTTTATCCAAAAGGGGGAGAAATATATAAATAACTGGGAGTTGTTGATATTTCTTTGGGATATGCCATGTAGTGGGACCATTTTACTACATTGTGATTCAGTTGATATCTTGATATTAGATAGTGTTGCTATATTTCACACGTTGAGATGCTATTCACATGTTTTATCTCATCTATATCTTTGGTCAGATAATTTTCGAGTAGAGGAGTTTCTCTTTGTGTATGTTATTCCCTGCGTGATGTGTTATGTTGTTTGGTGTGATTTCAGGCACAATTTTGATGATTCCAACACCAATCCATTGTTCAAACTCGACTTTTGATATCTCGTTGATCTTATGGATCGTTTTGTACATTACCTTCCTTCTACTCTCACTATATGGCTAGTAAGGGGTGAGTTTTGTAGGGGTAATAAGATCATTTTGGGTGTTTGGGAATTTTACCGCAGAATAGCCAAAAGGGAGGATTAAAAATGTAATTTTGTATTAATATTAGTTGTCTAGTTCCCGTGACAAAATATTTGAGACCTTGAGTCTTTCAAGTCACATAGACTTGATTCGATATGAGTGAGGCGTTGTCAATTATTTTAGATACACATAAATGAACTTTTTAAAGAATTAATATTTTGCAAGTCGCTCATTGAAGACTTTGTTGGCATGCATTCACATTGGAATGAGGAATACATCCTTTTAATGAATGTTGTGAATTGTACATGACTACACACACACATACACACACGTGCACTACGTTTTCTCAAAAGTGTAAGAATTTTGAAAAATTATTGAACAAGTGTTTTAAAACTGTCTTAAAGGAATTTGAAAAATATTTTGGGAGTTGGATTTATGTTTTGAACTTATTAAAACGTTTTGAAAGTATTATTGCCTTAATTGTTCGCACGGATCTATTTTTGACCATGCGCACGGAAGCGTTCATGAGAAACTAATTTGTTCCGATATGCTTGGTCATGGTTAAAATTCCATATTGGATGGAATAGTGCGCATTCCAAAAGTGCCCCATGAGCACAACGAGATCCGATTTTGAAAATTTCCTATTTAAAGGCCATTTTACCTCCCATTTCTTATATTTTGAATTTTACTCAATTGAAATATCTCACTGGGAGAATGTTTAAAGTTGAGATATCATTTTATCCCTCTTCAAATAAAATCTCACTTATTATTCATAAACTTTTGAAACTTTGATCTATGGCTTGATCCAAAGTGTTTGTGAGTGAATTGAGAGTGGATTTGATCAAATCTTCCCATTAGCCTATGTCAATTCATCATACTTCTATTTAATTTCTTTGATCCCCTGTTACTTGATCTAAAATTGGAGGCATTATGAGTTATTAGAGAATTTGGAGTGTGGTGTTGACTTCAAGGAAGAAAGTGGCTTCTTCCTTCGCATTGTGGAGATCGTTGTAGATTTTCATTATCTATAGAGGAAAGTTGTAGGATTCATAGGTAAATACACGTGAGTTCTTGTGTGAGAGGTATCTTCTATCCTTGTGTAAAATATCGTTTCAAGTAGAAATTAAAATTAGAGTGAGTTGAGATTTTATACCCCAAGGTGGAATTTTTTCCTCATAAACCTTATTTTGGGTATGTTTGTTTATGTTTTCTATTAATATGCACACATATGAACACAAACATCACCTAGATATAATTTGAATCTATTGAATTTGATTAAAATTAGATTAAATTCTTTATATCTAGGTTTCA
Source organism: Sambucus nigra (assembly GCA_949130495.1). NCBI lineage: Eukaryota > Viridiplantae > Streptophyta > Magnoliopsida > Dipsacales > Adoxaceae > Sambucus > Sambucus nigra. The sequence goes on along the minus strand of OX422211.1, from coordinate 313,749,559 downwards.
CCTCTAGATTCACTTAATTTCGTCATTGCGTGATTTAATCAAGACAATTGGAAAGAAATTTTCTGAATCATATTTTAGGAGGTTTAAAATTACAAGTTATTTTGTGAAGATAAATAAATTGACCTTACGATGCATTCAAAATTATTCAACCCCTCTAGGTTTGGTCTAGCTGATTACTTGAGCATAGACAACATTGTTTCTCAATTAGTATCAAATCATATCATACATTCTCAATCACTAATTCACTGGTTATTTCTACAAGTTAGTTTAGTGTCGTGTGACATGATCGTGCCTCTTTTTCGATAGTTTTGTTATTATATTATATTTTCACCCCCTAATGCCCTATTTTCAAGCTTAACCCTTGGTTTTTTAAATTTTCTATCAAATTCTCAACCTGTGAAGTACACGACTGCACCGATTATTTCTACAAGTTAGTTTAGTACCGTGCTACGTGACACGACTGCACCGATTGTTTCTATAAGTTAGTTTAGTGTCATGTGATGTGATCGTGCCTCATTTCAAGAACTTTTGCTACTAAATTAGATTTTCACCCCCTAATGCCCTATTTTCAATCTTAAGCCTTGTTTTTTTGAATTTTCTACCAAATCCTCAACTCATAAATTACATGATTGCACTAGTTATTTCTTCCAGTTATTTTAGTGTCATGTGATGTGATCATGCCTTTTTCAGATAGTTTTTTTGTTAAATTAAGTTTTCACCCCTTGATGCCCTATTTTCAAGCTTAAGCCCTTTCTTGAATTTTCTACCAAATTCTCAACCCGTGAACTATAAGACTACACCGATTGTTTCTTCAAGTTAGTTTAGTGTTGTGTGATATTATCGTGCCTCTTCTTAGGCAGTTTTTTTGTTAAATTACGTTTTCACCCCCTAATGCCCTATTTTCAAGCTTATTTTTTGAATTTACTAACAAATTCTCATCCCGTGAAGTACATGGTTGAACTAATTCTCGAGCAAGAAAAACAACTTCTGAATGATAATTAGTCGGGGCCCCGACTATGTAAGTTTATGGAGTTGAATTTGGTGCTCGACTGTATGATGTTATGAGAATGTACCACCGAATGAACAACTGAATTTTTAATAGAAACCCCCAAGTGTGGAATGTGAACTTTGAATGCTTTTTTCTTGATCTCTTTCACATACTCATAAAATGTTTCCGACCAACTGTAGTTGACAGCTTCTTATTTCCGTCCAGCCTGAGTTGGTGGATTTTTTCTTCCCAACCAACCTTAGTTGGCACTTTTGGGAAATATTTTTTCTTCCCAACCAACCTTAGTTGGCATTTTTAGAATAGTTTTTCTTCCTAACCAACCTTAGTTGGCATTTTTAGGAATAGTTTTACTTCCCAACCAACCTTAGTTGGCATTTTTGAGAATAGTTTTTCTTCCTAACCATCCTTAGTTGGCATTTTTAGGAATAGTTTTACTTCCCAACCAACCTTAGTTGGCATTTTTTAGAATAGTTTTTCTTCCTAACCAACCTTAGTTGGCATTTTTAGGAATAGTTTTACTTCCTAACCAACCTTAGTTGGCATTTTTAGGAATAGTTTTACTTCCCAACCAACCTTAGTTGGCATTTTTTAGAATAGTTTTTCTTCCTAACCAACCTTAGTTGGCATTTTTAGGAATAGTTTTACTTCCCAACCAACCTTAGTTGGCATTTTTGAGAAATATTTTTGATAATAAATGATGGAGACTTCCTCGGAGCTGACCAACAGATTGTTGGGAATAAGATATAATAAATGCTGGAGACCTCCTCGGAGCTGACCAACAGATTGTTGGGAATAAGATAATATAAATATGCATAGACATAAATAATGATTTAGAATAATAATAAACTGTCTTGCTGATCTGTCGAGGCAACATTGCATAATGCCGAATAAGAATGATATTTTCCAGAATATAAGAAAATGGCAGAGTACTTTGTCGGGCCTGAATATAGATAAGAATTACCCCGACCAACCATCTGTTGGGGGTCAAATATAATAAACGTTATAGTTCTTCCTCGGAGCTGAATATGATAAAATAAATGCTGGAGACCTCCTCAACAGATTGTTGGGAATAAGATAATATAAATGTTGGAGACCTCCTTGGCACTGATCAACAGATTGTTGGGAATAAGATAATACATGTTGAAGACTTCCTTGAAGCTGAATATATATAGAGAGAAGAAATTTTTCGAGCTCCATGCTGAGATAAATATAAAATATGAATCCGAACGGATATATAGAATAATTCGTGCTTGAGCATAAATCAGAGCAATAATAAAATATATAGTTCCTTACTGAGGTGAAATTTCATAATGCTGAGCAATGATAATAGTTTCCAGATTGTTTCCGAGCATTCGTCGGCATTGAATCTTGTACCTGTAAAAATTAATAATTTGCTCTACCATATGTGTAGGCTGAATTGATTAGTCATGAGAATAATTTACTCATCCAATCAATATATGATATGTATATGCTTGAGAAATAAAAATATTAATTTCAAAAAATGAAATAATATATGTTGGCTGATATGTCGAGGTAAAATTGCCTGATCTCGAGCAATAATAGTTTCCAGAGGTTTACGAGAGCTTTCATCGGGATTTAATATCGTCCCTATGAAATCTTAATAAGCTGCCCGAGCACCTGTCGAGACTAGATCAAATAATTATTGTCATGAGAATAATTATTCAGCCAAACAATATGTGATGTGTATCAGCATAAGGCAATAAAAATTTCAAAATATGAAATAATATGTTTTATGCCAAATGTGTGTGAGATGGACAAATTATTATTAGATATGCGCCATAAATAAGATGTAGAGTTTTTTATAAAGTTATTTAATCTCCAACAACTAATCAGGTATAAGTTGATGTTTGAAAATTATTTATCACTTCGCTTTAAAAATATTTTTTGGGGTGATCACAAGTTTTAAAAAAAACTCAAGCCCCATGTTTACCCCCAAGATGAACTCGTGTTTAAAGAAATATCTGGGGTGCTCCGCATTTTTAATACGACAAGATTCTACTGTTGTCGACCAACGGCATGGGTGTTGACAACCAGCATTTGGGGATGTCTCAGGTTGGAGAATATATAGTGCCGACCAAGAAGCAAATGGTCCCCAACCAGCAGAGTGATTTCTCCAATCAACAAAAATGGTGCATTGATATTGCCAACCAGCTGTTGGATGGTCACCGAACAACATCAGATGTCGCCAACCAAGAAGTGGATGGTTGGACAGTTGTCGACTAGTAAATTGAACCCTCCAAACAAGACTGAGATGTCATCGATAAAGAATTGATTTTCTTGACCATCTATATATACACGCCGACCAACAATAGGTACATCCGAGTAGAAATAGATGTAGCCGATCAACGAATGGGAGCTCGGGAACTCCTCAAATTGCATAATATCCATCACCGATCATAATGAAATGCCTCCGACCAACATTTGATTTTTTCGACTAGCTATATATAGTGGACCAACACAATTGGTGTTGGTGATGTTTATTGTTGTAGTATTGGTTGCCGACCTGCTCTCCAATAATCATTCAGCCATACTTACAATTATGAGGTGCCCCGACCTTTTACAGCCGACCTAGGCCAGAAGTTTTTTAACCGTTCTTTATTGATGACTGGAATTGGTAAACTGAAATTCGGTGGAGGATTGTTTCCGACTTGATGCCGACCAAGTGTTTGAGAACTGCCGAGTAGAAATAGATGTCATCGACAAACAAATAGTAAGTCGTGGAGATCCTCTTGATGTATAATACATGATAAAAGGATAACTGTTGGGGTGAATCTTGTACATGAGGCATTTAATAAGTTGCTCGAACACCTGTTGAGATTGATTCTCATAGAATTTATCATTAGCAAAAAATTTTAGCTAAATATTATATAATATGTATCAGCTCAGACATAAGGCAATAAAAATTTCAAAATATGAAAAAGAATGGTTTTGAATTTTTACTCCCTTGTAGAAGATGTGAAATATGTGAATCATCATATGACAAATCTTTTTCCTTAATGTAACTCATTACATAAACGTGTTTGCCCACAACATTTTCAAGAAGAGTCATAGATGTTTAACGTTCATGATGAAAACTGTCTAACACTGAATATAAACATATATATATATATATATATATATATATATATATATATATATATATATATATATTATTTTTTTATGAATCAAATTGATGAGAACTTTTAAAGCAGATCTGGGTCAAAATTGTGATTATCGAGAGAGATAAATTGTTATTGATTTTAACTTTTCCCATTCTCTGATTAAAAATATGATGGGAATTTGAATAGACATCAAAGATCTTACAAAATTTATAATGAAAATTATCAAATATTACCACCGTCATATATATTGGTATATGTAATCATTTAAAGTATTTATTCCATGATATAAAATTGAAACTTGAGAATCAAGTAAAAAGTTATGATTTATGAAATCCATTATTTTTCAGATTTCTAAATAAGAATTAATCTAACAGTTATGATTTTAAAATCATGATATGCAATATTTTGCAGATAAAAATTGGACAATTAATTTATGTATATAAACATAAAAATCATGATTGAACCAAATGATGTATGTATAATTGATTATACGTAGAGAAAATAAAAACTTAGCTTTTGATGGAGAACAATGCTTGTAACACGTTCCCACAGACGGCGCCAATCTGTTGATGCAAAAAACTGGACCGAATCCCGTTTTTATGATCACTGATAAATAGATAAAAATAATCCAATCAAGCACATGATAGACAAAGATTTTTAAAGTGGTTCGGCTATGAATAAAGCCTACGTCCACTGTTATTTTATTCCCAGGGGATTACAATAGCACAATGTGGTGTAGAGAGAGAAAAAGGTGTGGATCTTGTGTATGATGTCTCTCGGTTCTCCCGGCTCTCCTCCTTTTGGATAAGGGGATACATGTATTTTTAGTGATGGGAGATAAAGAGATTCATTGTATGTAGACATTTATGTCTACATTCAACGAATCTAATTGTTGAATTTCTTGGTATGCTATGTGTTGTCATCTATTAATACAGTATAAATGTACATTAAGGCTCATTAAATGTGTTGTCATCTTCACTAATGCACATTAAATGCATAGTTATCCTTTGATCTTCCTGGTTGGTATGCCGACCAACTCTCCTCGGGTGCCGACTAATTCTCCTCGGGTACTGACCAACTCTCCTCGGGTGCCGACCAACTCTCCTTGGGTGCCGACTATTTCTCCTCGGTGTAATACCCCGTACTTTTATGGATATTTATTTATGGGATTAATTAAATTAAATGGGAATTAATTGAGAATTAATCCGGATAAAATACTAACGAGATGTGAGTTGGTATTTGATTATAATGTGTATACATATGATGTGATATGAATATTGAAATTTGTTGTGAGATAGAAATACGACAATTTGGAAATTTTGTTGGGACGCGTGTGACAGTCGCGTCAGGAATATAATTATTTTAATTAAAAAGTAAATTTTATTTTTATCAATCGTATGGTCATTTTGAGTGCGCCAACGTGTCCGGAAGGGTCAAAATAGTCAGAAAACACTAGTTGGGGGTTTAGTTTGGGTCCCGGGGCATTTTTAGGCCAAACTGGCAACCCAAAAGGGTAGTTTGGTAATTTCGAAAATTTGGTAATTAAAACCCACGAAAATTAGACTTTAATTATAACTTATCATTAAACCCACTAACCCATTTTCAACCCTAATCTAAGTAGTGGGCTACGGGAGAAGTTAAGAAAATATTATAACTTGCCAAAAACCAACCCCCCACCTCCATTGTCATCTTGTGAGAAGAACTTGTAGAGAGAGAGAGAGAGAGGAGAATTTTGCAGAGAGAGAGAGAGGAATTCAACCATCTCCAACCAACAAAAAATATGAAGAACATAAGGCAAGTGATTTAGTTACAATTGATTCAATGAATGTGTTCTTCCATGTTTAGTGTAATTATCGAATTTTGTCTTGGAAGATTGATATAGACCCATGAATTTGAGGATTAAAACTATAAACCATGTTAGGAATTGCATGTATACATATTCTGGACGAATTATGAATCCAAAACATAATACTTAATGATCAAAAAATGGATTAAAGAAGAGAATTACTGTTGTTCGTGAAAGAAATAGAAAACTAGGATTCTTGATGATGTTTTGATCTAAATAAGGCCTTTGGGTGATGATTAATTAGTTTTAGAACGTTAACAATGTTGCAGGATGATTATTTGATGATATTATAACGTTAGAATGAAGTTTCACGCATTGTAATGAATTTTTGGGACGATTTGAGGACTGCAAAATGAAGCAGTCCGTAGCCTATCTGGTGCAATCGATCGATCGACATTCATCAGTCGATCGATCGACCACCATCGATCGATCGAACATACAAGGTCGATCGATCGACCTTCCCAGAATGAGTAAAATCTTCCCATTTAAAATTTTAAGGATGTTAACCCTAGAAAATTATTGATGGAGACTTTGTGAGTATTCTTAGACTTAAGGAAGACCAGTAGGTATGGTAGTGAAATCAGACCTTAATTAGAATTTAATTTGGGATAGTTGTCTAAAATCCAATAAAGCTCGACGAGTGAAATAATATTAGGGTTAAAAGAGTAAATTCGAATGATTTGATGAAATGAGGTTTGTGGCAGAAATAATGACCTTAAGAATAATGAAATTAAATGTGGAAATAATAGGAGACTTAGTAACCTCTTCGAGATAGGTTTTAAGTATAAGAAACTAGGATGTGAGATGTGTCGACAGTCTACATTATATATTATCGGAAGACTTAAAATGCATAAAATTTGAAATAATGGTATAGGGATGTAGAATATACCTTTATTAATATTAAGATATATAAGACGTGTGAATGCTTAGTATATGACTTATGTGTATGACATACCTACCATACTTGCTATCACGGAGGTCGTCGTTCGTGTTGGGCCAACTAATCTTTGTGTGCCTACGGGGGGGATTTAGATTGGTACCTTAAGAACATAATACTAGAATGACTTATTTGTGAGTTAATAAATCAGCTGACTATGGAGCGTAGGTATGTACGTGACCCATAAATATGTTGAATTATGTTCGCCTCCATTTTTGTGTGTTGTGCTTATTCTAACAATTCCTGAGAGATTTGGAATTTGTAATCCTTATGTACGTGATGTACCAGGATGAGATAGCAGAGTATGTGCACCGTAGCCTAGACTAGGGGTGCCTATAATGTATATTTATGATGTGAATAATATACAACTAATGTTCAATGAAATACTTAGTAAAGTAACGATGTGTATACTTGTGCTATTTTAATAGAGATTAAAATGAGAACTCCACATAATAAAAGGTTGTTATTAGGGAATTAAGGCACATACATGGTATACTTTAATGACATGAATAAACCCTTAAACCTATAAAGTGAAGCCAGGTTTTGTATTAGACTAGTTAGTTAATAGCATAACTAGTACGGGCTATGGATGCGTTAGGAGTGCACATTAGTTGAGAGGTGAGGAGCTCATGTGAGTGCACGTCCTAACATGTATTTTGCATTCATTGTTTTAATGTTATTAAAGCACTTGCTGTTTTTAAAATACTCTCCACTTTCGGGCTCTGACCTGTTTGCTTTCAAATCTATTTTTTTTGTAAAAACCTTTTAGGTGCCCAGCCATAAGGACACCATGCATAGGATTTCCATTCAGGTGACGAGCTGTAGCTGTTGTGGAAGTTACAGGGCCTTGTTAGTAGACGCTTCTTTTGTCTTGACTCTATATTCAGTTCCATCATTTGTAGGGCATGTCGCCCATTTCTATTAGAGACATTTGATATTTTAGTTATTCAGATTCTTGGCATGTAATTAATTCAGGATATACTGTTTTATTTATTTCAGTGGTGGGATTGTTGTGAGGAGTTTTCCTCCGGACTTATTATTATTTGTTGGTTACTTTATTGAGACTTTATGGTGTATGATTATGATATTCTTTCATAATTCTTTTATTGTATGTTAATCAGACTTAATTTAAAATTTGACATCTTACTTTTTAAATACTAGGTGGTTAGTAATGATTAAAATGTTTTCGACAGTGATGCTGTTAACTGGACCAACTTGACATTTTGTATTAATTTAATAAAGGAGTAGCTACCCGGTATTTAATTAGTCTGGGTGTCACACTCGGGTACTGACCAACTCTCCTCGGGTGCCGACTAACACTCCTCGGATGCCGACCAACTCTCCTGGGTGTCGAATATTGCCACGTAGGATGACATGTGTGCTTTTCTGATTGGTCATCGTAGATGGAGAATTTTTGCATTAACAGTGATGATGCCTCTTTTTGAGAAAATTCATTGTTAATTATGTTTTTACCCCCTAACATCCTATTTTCAAGCTTAAGCCTTAAAGTTAATAATAACACCTTGCGATTTTTCGTGCCTGGTTAATCAAGCCGCATATGAAATACATGGGATGCTAAAACAATTTATGTCATTCTCAGCATCTACGTAAGCAAAAAAACTATGGTAAATTAAAACAAACATAATAAAGGATTCAATAAAAGATGATGAACATAAAAACTAAACTATGAAAACTGAATCCACTATATAAAAACCACTAAGTACAATTTTATAACTGAATAAAAAAGTACAAATATAACTTCCTTTAATTATAAAATCACAATTGATACACAAATAGAGTACAAATGTAAATCTTCCACGTAACTCCGAATATGCTGACAGCTATAATGAAACAGTGACTCCAACTCTACGAATACCAAGCTGGATCGCCATAACTGTAAGTCTGACCGCTAAGTATTGTTCATAATAATAATAATAATGTAGGGGGTGGGGGGAATTTTATAATTTGGGTTAGTGCCCTAAAGTTGTAAACATTAACTTTCAATACCAATAAATAATGATGCAGTTAATTCACAATACATGCCATCCATCGGCTCTCACATGCAATAATTATCTCACCTATTACCTCAGTTCAATTCTACTTGCATATCCCAACCCAAGACATAACTATCCTAAAAGTCTCTCTCTATACGATTAAGCCGATGACTTAACGGACAACTACCATGGAATGCTATCAATAACCTAAATAGGGTCTTACCCCAAGGACCACACATATATTTTCATTAACATATTCTTAATCTTATAAGAGTGACACTTTCCCAGTTTTAGTATCCTTTTACTTAAGCGAGTTATTATCCAAATCATTATAAGGAATAAACAAACAATTATGTACCTTATTAAATTCTTTACGTTCTTAGGTTTATCAGATTCTTATCTAAACTATGAGCATATTAATATTTATATAAACAAACTCTTTCATAATGTACACAAGTGTTTCCTCATTTAATAAGGTGCGGGAACCTAGGTTCCCTGATCGCAGAAAATGCATAATTGGTGAAAGTGTACCCAAGGTCCCTCGACAGCAGAGAACCCATATTGGTGAGGGAACCTAGGCCCCCTGACCGCAAAAAATGCATAACTGGTGAAAGAGCATCTAAGGTCCCTCATCGCAGAGAATTCATATTGGTGTGGGAACCTAGGCCCCCTAACCACAGAAAATGCATAATTGGTGAAAGAATACCCAAGGTCCCTCGACCGTAGAAAATCCATATTGGCGCAGGAGCCTAGGTCCCCTAACCTCAGAAAATGCATAATTAGTGAAAGAGCCATCAAGGTCCTCCCCCTCAGCTTCTAGAAAATAGGCCAGGGTGAGGGAGTAGCTACTATGAGGAACCCCACACCATGAAAAAAAAATTCTTTAAAAGAACAAAAGTACTAACACTTATTTTCTTATACCGGTAGCCTAGTTGAACAAGCAGGGATCAAATAGGCCAGTTGGGATCTCTTGGGAGTTTTGGCTTGGCGGCTGAGGAACAAGGTTTGTTGAGCAAGCTCAACCACTCACTTTAGGATTGAGAGAATACTAGTAGAAAGACCCTAGGGTCGCCCAGTCCTCACACACCTTACAGTCAGACACAACCACGGTGAGCACCCGAAGGGTTACTCTCTTTATATATACAAGCTCAATGCATACACATGACTAGAGGATACCGCTCTCTCATGCGTCCACTTAATTTAACACAATCAACAATGTCTAATGGTGTAATTAATGAAGGTCCTAATCATTCTTCTACCTTAATTAAAATTACAGAATTTACTTTGTTGTTTACACACAAATAAACTTAACTTCTAATTTCTGCCAACCATCGTCACTTCGATAATTTCCCACATATTTGTATGAACTCATAAAAATACCACAACTATTTCCCTCAGTCAGACCTGACCCAACTCTAGGGTTTGAATAGATTCCCCTTATAAGCTGAACCAATTCGCTCTAGACCGAATCAGTTTTTTATTAGGGCCAAATCGATTCTGACCGAACCTTAACCTTGGATTTTCCTTTTATTAAAAGAGGTCATCACCTTTAATCTCAATTAATGATTTCAAAGATTTGTAGAACTTAATTGTATCAACTATGAATTCATAATAACTAAGGGAATACATCAACACGGGTTTATAATTATTCTAAAATAATTGTTCCTATAATAAAGTCCATCCCAAAATCACAAACTCAAAATTTCAATCTCGTGTACCCTTTAGTAGAAAAATAATAAATAAAAAAAAATAAAAAAAATACGAAACTGGCGGCCATACGCTCGTAATAAAAATATTTACAGCTTTAATACCCAAATCGATTCGCTTTTAGGACGAATCGATTCAATTGTAGGTAGAATCCTAAACAGCCTTAGGATGAATATGAAGCCTTAAAACCCTCCATTAATGCCCAAACCAAGCTCCAAAACAATACCCATTCGATACCCTAACCCAATGTAAGTATAGGAAAATGTTTCAAAACCTTTTTACACCATCCTATGGGTCGAAGAACATCAAATCCAAGATTAAATCTTAAAGATTCAAACTTGGAAACATAACTCATCTATAAATCAACTTAGAGTTTGTTCATCGTCAATTCCATCCTTAAACCTCAAATTAACATGGGAATAATTCGCAATAATGAAGTTTCATTCTAAAACACCAATTATATTTCAAATCTATGTCATTTAATCCATAAATTACTTGTTTTCATCATTAAGGTACACCTACACAATGTAGGACATATTCATATCATTCCTAATTAGCCCAAACCATAAATCATCATATAAATCAGTCTCCAATATAATCAAAAATCCGAAATTGTATGAGAAATCATGCTTATAAATTTATAAACACATTACTAACAACATTGCAAGAAAATTTTTGTCTTAGAAGATGAATGACGTCTCCTCCCTTGAGATTCTCCTCATTTTCTCCTTTCCCAACCTTATAATTGATCCCAGAAGGTTTGTGGCTGCTAGGTTTAATTAAAAATGAATAGAAAATCTAATTAGGTTGGCTTAGACTAATCCCGTATCTCCCTATAAGGCCTTATTTTGAGCCCTTAAAGTAGACCATAATACGACCCAAAATAGTCTAAAATCTCATCCAAGGGTATACCTACCCTCGGGATCAATTTAAAGTGGCAAAAATACATAAATGGAAATCAGTTTCACCCCAGAGTCCATCTAAAAGATACTACCCACAACTTACGGTAGTACCTCATGGCGTCAATAAAACGGTCCACTTAATTATTCTACACGTACACATATCCCACAATCATATAATTAATATTACTAATACACGTTATAAAAATCATATTGTATTAAATATTCAATTATCATCTAAATTATGTCGGATTATTACTACTAAAACTAATAATTAATCTCATTTATTAATCACTTACTAAATAATAATTGTAGTCCATGGAAACACAAGGTATTACATTCTTCCCCCTAATAAAGGAATTTCGTCCTCAGAATTCGCTAAATCAAAATGTCAAAGTATGACCCGAAAAATATCATGGTATTACATAAAATTAACATGTACCCATATCCCATGAGATATAAAAAGGCTCACATATTACTACCATAGTGTGCCACAGATGGGGCACCTATACACCCTATCTCACGTGCACACATGCACAAATATCACATATGCAACACATATATACATACTAACTCAACCCCATATATAATTCCTGACTATAAAGTAAAGGTATACTCTAATACCTTACTACTCGTGACACAATTCTTCTTGAGAAGGCCCCACTTATTCAACTAGTGGTGCAAACATCCATAAGTGCTATCGACGATGCTATCGACGATGCACTCCTTGGCCCCGCTAACCTTAACTATTATAGTATCTCACTGTTCAATGTGTTATATCTTTACACACGTAATGTTTAAAGTACTAAACCAACGTCCTAGAGCATAACCGTCTCTCAACTCCAAAGACTTACTAAGCTTCATGAGTCGGCGTCTTGCAAGCAAAATCTAAATAAGGAACTCTCCCGATACACTACTATGTAGTTTAGTTGGTTATCGATATCTGTTGTTCCAAGACATAACATGAAATAATGCATTAACCACATTAATCTCAACTTATGAGAATTGCGATAAAAGGTTCACCCCTTCCAAGAGTGATATAAAACCCCCTTAAGTTAATCGATCCATTAATTCTAAAAACATCATGATTTACTTAAACATACAGTGGGATATCCTCTGCCCATATTTAAGTCTAATAAAGTGCTCAACTACTTCTAAACCTCTGAACATATAACCACTTTAATAAGTATATACTATCACCAGTTGCCCTATGCAAACACCATATCTGACCATACAAAACTTCATGTAACTGACGTCGTCACTAGCCATAAGATTATCAAAATACCAAATTTTTTACAATACAAATGCTTCTCATCATGCATATCCTTTAATACTAAGATAAATCCATCATCGGCTAAATATTCTATGTAGTCATCCTACAAAGTATGCAACTACTATCATATAGTCCATGTTAGTACTCCAACCTCAAAAATCGTTATATTCCTAATCGAAGAAATACTTCGCTAGCTAACCTAAAATCCTCACATCATTGTACCTACTCTCGATAAGGTGATACTTCCCAAATCATGCGAAACTCATGGCTATAATCCCAGTGCCAATGGTAATGCCCAATATATATAAATCTTCATGCCTCAACCCCATAACCCTTGCTTCTACACCACCATCTCCATAATCCACATTCGGCCATCTGCCAACCACATGGTCACACACTACATGTTATGGAAATCAGAATCACTATTCATCTTAGGATCCCCCTCTCTCTCGAATCAACTCGCTATTTCGTAATATCTTCTTCCGTTTTCCTAAATTGCCACTAGTACTCTTAATCTTAAATTTGCAATTATAACCCTTAGTTGAAACTTACTTGTCCCCGAATCTTATCCGTAACTAATATATTAATAAAATACACGCCTATAATGCACAAGTAACTCTATCTCAAACAAGTATCTAATGAGTCATCTCAAATCTAACCAATAAGAAAATCCATACTCCCCTCTCCAATTTTAAGTCACTCAAGTTCTCTACAAATTATTTCTAACCAGTCTCCAACCCATTTTATGTAACCACACGGTGACCTTACTCCAAGGTCCAAAATTCTCACATTACCATCACCCTAATAAAAAATATAAATGAACCTTAATCAAATCCTTGCGTGACACCAACTCCACTCTCTAAGCCTAAATTTCCATCGCAATCCTAATTACCATAAACAGAACCCAAAACTCTAATGGGATCATCAAAAACTCAAATTCCTCAATGTCTATAAAAATGGACTCGACGTTAAACACATTCACTAATATTGTGTCCGCAAAAGTCTCTAAGTTGCAGACTTTACCCCCGAACATAATAATTTACAATAATAATCTTTACACCGATGGTGAACCCCTTTTTCCAATCACTTGTGCCACACTTGACCATTAACTAATATAATTCCTCATTCTCATTCTTTCTTAAGATCCAATACTCCCAAAGTCTTGCCAAATGCTCAAATGATAATGAATGATGTCGACACATAGGTTATCGCGATACCAGAGTATAGAATCCTATAGCATGCTCTAGACACATCAAAGAAAGTTCAGGAAAAATAAAATGGATGCAACAGAGATCCCAGAAGCATTAGAACCTATATTCTTTGATACCAACTGTGATACCCTACAATTTTTCCACACTCCGTTGATCAAGCTGTACATGAAATACTGGGGATGCTAAAATAATTTATATCATTCTCAATATTAATGTAAATAAGAAGCCCGTAGTAAATTAAAATCAACACAATAAAGGATTCAATAAGAGATGAGGAACAAACATACCAAATTTTGAAAACTGAATCCACTATATAAAATACTTTAATTACAATTTAATGAAAGATTATAACTGAAACTTCCTTTAACCACAAAATCCCAACTGAAATACAAATAGATTACAAAGGTAACTCTTCCACGTAGCTCTGAATTTTTTTATAGCTATAATGAAATAGCGACTCCAACTCTACGAATACCACGCTAGATCCCCATAACGCAAGTCTGACCGCTCAGTCCTGTTATCCTATTTATACAACAATAATACCGGGTGTGCGGGAAAATTTTATAATTTGGGAAAGATCTCTAAAGTTGCAAGAATTAACTTTCAATACCAATAAATAATAGTGCAGTTAATTCGCAATACATGCCACCCATCGGCTCTCACATGCAATAAATATCTCACCTTCCACATAAGTACAATACTACATGCATGTCCCAAACCAAGGTACACGTACACTAAAAGTCTCTATCTCTAAATGATTAAGCACGATCATGTAACGAATAACTAACATAGAACGCTACAATTAACCTAAATAGGATTCCACCCCAAGGCCTACATGTATTTTCATTAACATATTCTTAGTCTCATAAGAGTAATACTTTCTCAGTTTCAATATCCTTTTAATTAAGCGAGTTATTATCTAGTATAAGTAATAAACAACAACTATGTTCCCTTGGGTGTAACAAACTTCACATAAGAAATCGACCCAAGTACCAATTCCTGCAAAGTCTTTACAAGAAAAAATACAAGTAAACCACATAAAGTACCTAACATGGCATAAGGTTCATTATGAATGTCTATCATTAGACTACATAAATTCGTACATAATATATATACACACACACACATAAGACCACACACACACTCTCACACACACACACACACACACACATATATATATATATATATATATATATATATACACCCACCCAGCCACCCACCCACCCACATATATATATCGACAAGTCCGGAGGCATCTACCCTCAGGATCCATCTCCTGCCTCTATCGGCAAGTCCGGAGGAGTCATTCACCTAACAAACTTAAACAAAACACAAAAAAGGATGAGGACGATCATACTCAGTAGCACCACTAGTGGGCCCATACCTGACCTAACTAATGGCTTCCGTTAAACAACCTTCTCTCATAATCATGGAGGGCACATCCCTAAGTGAATGATCTAAAATAATGACCTCTACTAAGGTAGCGCATCTCAATCGATGTATGTAGACGGCCCGATGTCGAACGCGAACCCCAAATCGATAGATCCTACCACGATTAAATGTATATTCACATAATCACATAATATATATACACACACAATAAATATAATCACAGAATAATGCATACACTCAAGCATACCCAAACATCTATATCCCACATCGCTGGATCCTTATCTAAATTAGGTTTTAAATATCTCCAAACCAAGTTAAACATATATAAACAGGTAGGACATCATATACACTCAAGCGTACTCCAAATTAATTAAATCCCTAAACACCAGATCATTCTTTACGTTATTTGGTTTAATAATTTTTAACCATATTAAATACAACTACTAGTTTATTACGTCTCTAAACTATGAGTACATCTCTCTCTATATATATACAAACTTTCTCATAATGTACATAACTGTATCCTCATTCAATTACCAATTTAATTTCACGGCCTATAATATCCTAAGACCTGAACTAATCTCCCAAACACTTTAACTCGTTACTCTATAAGCTCAATGCGTACACAACGCTAGAGGATACCGCTCTCTCGCGCGTCCACTTAATACAATCCAATCCCTAATGTCGTATAGTATTACTAATTAATGTCCTAACCATTCTTTTACCTTAATTAAAATTACAAAATTTAGCTTCTTTTCTACACACTAATAAACTTAACTTGTAATTTTTGCTAACCATCACTCATTTGGATAATCTTCCACATACTTGGATGAACTCGTAAAAATCATATAACCAATTATCCTGGTTTGACCTGACCCAACTCCAGGGCCAAATCAATTTCCCTCATGCATCGGAATCGATTCACCCTAGACCGAATTGATTCGCTATTAGGACCAAATAGATTCGATCCGGACAGTAAGCCTAGGATTTCCTATAATTAAAACGGGTCATCTTCTCTAATCTCCATTAGCGATTTAAAAGCTTTGTAGAAATCAATTGTATTAACTATGAATTCATAATAACTAAGGGAATACATCCACTCGGGTTTATAATCATTCTAAACATAATTGTTCCAACAATAAATCCCATCTCGAAATTACCAAACTCAAAACTTTGGTCACGCGTATCATTTAGTAGAAAATTCATAACTAATTAAAAAATAAAAAATACGAAACTAGTGGCCATGCGTTCGTAAGAAAAAGATCTACAATTTCATGACCCGAATTGATTCACCCCTAGGCCGAATTGATTCGATTCTGGACCGAATATAAAATGGCCTAAGGGAGAAGATGAAGCCTTAAAAACCTCCATTATGGCCCAAACCAAGCTCTAAAATAGTACCCAATCAATACCCTAACCCAATGTAAGTATAGAAAAATGTTATAAAACCATTTTACACAATCCTATGGGTCTAAGAACATCAAATCCAAGATTAAAGCTTAATTCAAACTTTTCAACATAACTCATCTTTAAATCAACTTACGGTTTGGTCATCATCAATTCTAACCTTAAACCTCAAATTAACATGGGAATAATTCATAATAATGAAGTTTCATTTTAAAACATCAATTATATTTCATATTTACATAATTTAATCCATCAATTTCATGTTTATATCATTAAGGTGCAACTACGCAATAGAGGATAGATTCATATCATTCCTATTTAATCCAAATCATAAATCATCATATAAATAACTCTCTAATATAATAAAAAATCCACAATCGTATGAGAAATCATGCTTTTAAATTAAGAAACATATTATTAAAGATATTACAAGAGAAATCTTGCCTTAGAAGATGAATGATGACTCCCCCTTGAGATTATCCTCTTTTGCTCCACTCCCCACTTGTTAACTTCTTCCAAAAGGTTTATGGCTGTTAGATTTAATTGGATAGAAAACCTAATTAGGGTGTCTTGGATTATAACTAAACTCCCTAATCCCGTATCTCCCCATAAGGCCTGATTTTGGGCCCCTAAAAGAGCCTAAAATACTATCTGGAATAGCCGAAAATATCACCTAAGGGTATACCCACACCCGAGACCAATTTAAAGAAATAAAACACCTAAACGGACATTTGTATAACTCTAGAGTTCAGTCCAAATGATACTACCTATAACTCACGGTAATATCCCCGATGTCAATAAAATGGTACACTTAATTAATCTAAGCGTACACATAACCCACAATCATATAATTAATATTACTAATTAATTATTACTAAAACACCTTACAAAAATCATTTTGTATAGAATATTCAATTATCATCTAAATTATGCCAGATTATTTTTACTAAGCCACAAAGGTAATAATTAATCCCATTTATTAATTTATTCATCACTTAATAAACAATAATTATAGTCCGTGAAAATATGGGGCATTATATCCAAGAACTACATCACAAGCTAACTTAAAATTCTCACAACGTTGCACCTACTCTCGACAAGGTGATACTTTCTAAGTCAAGAAAAACTCACAGCTATAATTTTAGTGCTAAAAGTAATGCCCATTACATAGAAATCTGTAAGCCTCAACCGAATAATCCTTGCTTCCACACCACCATCCCCAAAATCCACATTTGGTCACATGTCAACCACATTTCCATACACTACATGTCATAAAAATCAGAATAACTATTCATCTTAGGAGCCCTCTGTAATACCCCGTGATTTTTGGGACTAATAATTTAATTATTTTGGGAGAAATAATATTTATTTTTATTGGAGAATAATTAAATTGGCAATTGAGGTCAAAATTTGAAGATGTTATAAAGTATTTTGAATGACGATTCTGAGTGTGCGGTTGATTCCGGAAGGGTCGATATATGATTGTACTTGGGTCTTATTTGGGTTCTGAAATATTTTATGTTCGTTTGGCTCGAATTAAAGTAATCGAGTCATTTAAAGTGTGTATTATCATTTAAATTTGGGTATTTTGGAGATAAGGCTTATTAGGCCTCTGTGAGATAACAATCTCATTTGAGAGATTTATAGAAAGCCCTATAGATAAAGAAAGAAGAGGAAAGGAAGAGAGGAAGAAGAGAAAGAGGATAAAAGCTTAGGAATTTCGGCAGATCCGCGATTTCGAGGGAGATTCAGACTCTACAACATTGAGGAAAGTGATTAAACTTGCTAAACAATTCTTTGTAATACCCCAAGATTTTTGGGACAGTAAATTAATTATTTTTGGGAGAAATAAATATTATTTTAATTGGAGAATTATTAAATTGGCAATTGAGGTCAAAATTTGAGGATGTTAGAAAGTAATTCAAATGACGATTCTGAGTGTGCAGTTGATTCCGGAAGGGTCGAGATAGTCGAAATGACTGTACTTGGGTCTTATTTGGGTTCCAAAGTATTTTAAGTTCATTTGACTCGAATTGGAGTAACCGAGTCATTTAAAGTATGTATTATCATTTAAAATTGAGTATTTTGGAGATAAGGCTTAAAAGCCTACGTGAGAAGCCATTCTCATTTGAGAGAAAGAGAAAGCCCTAGAAAGAAAAAGAGAAAGAGAGAGAAGAAGAAAGGAAGAGAGAAAAGAGAAGAAAAGCTTAGGAATTTCGGCAAATCCGTGATTTCGAGGGAGATTCAGACTCTACAACTTTGAGGCAAGTGATTAAACTTGCTAAATAATTCTTATGCACATTTTATTTCATAATTTGTGGATAAATTTATGGATTTTGGGTTAAATCTTACATTTGATGTGTTTATGATGAATTTGAGGTTGTAAATTAGTTGGGTTGAGTTATTTGATGTGTATTAAGGTTAATAATACGATTGGGTTGAAGATTGATGAGTAGAAGTTAGTATGTTGAGATTTATGGGAAGTTGGAGTTCCTTAAAAATGGAAGTTAGCCGAGGTTACTAGTAGGGCCGATCGACCATGAACAGGGGGTCGGTCGACCGTACCTCAAGGGAAAAGCATACTGTCTTCGATTTTAGGCATAATTGGAAATCGCAGTCAACCACAGTTAGGGGACCGGTCGACTGGGCCTCTGTTTTTGGTTCAAGTTTTGGAATTCAAATTTATCCTCTTTTCTTTTAGGTTTATATTTATGGACCTTCCTAATTATTATATCATAGAGGATTAGGTCATCACATAAGAGGTAATGACTTTAGAAAGGTGAGGAGATGTTTGGGGCTATTCTATAAATGGAATTAATCGTGTAATGTCTCTCGCATTAAGGGAATGAGAGCAAAATTAATAGACGATTGGATGTATCTGTTGGGGTTTTAGTGATCGATTTCGAGAGAGAGTGAGAATTGAAGTTATTGTATCAAATTTAGTGGAAAATCCTCTTAGTGTCGAGGTTAATATTTGAGGAATAATGAATGTTGATCGATGTGCACAGGGATATAGAGAGTATCCTTAATGTTTGTATAATTGGGAGATTAATAATATTAATAGAAGTGATGGGTGAGCTTTAAGTGAGAGAACGTATCGTGTATATAAAGTGGGAAGTGCCCGAGTTAGCAATAGTTAGTATATCAAGAGTAATATATACTTATAAATGAAATTATTTCATTCAAATATACGAACGTAATAGAGTATGTATATCAATATGGGTGATATAAATACCTTGTGTGATGGTATGCATTGACATGATGTGATTGTATATGTATATCTAGTGTGAATGATATATTTATATTTATGTGAAACATACCCCCTCTATGCTATCATGGGAAGTTGCGTGATGTGGGTGAGGCCCCTGGCTTGAGGAGCAGTGTGAGTATAGTCCCCAGGTCATAGCGTCCATTATTATTGTGTGATTTTTATTAGGAGTGAGACATGGTGGGTATGCTTCGTCTCACTTTTGGGGAGGAACTATGACCGCTTCCCATACTTTGTGATTTAGTTTTTACCAAGGCGGTGTGAGATTCCTACCATTGGTACCAAGGATGATATGTGAACGATTCCCTGGTAGATGATAAAATTGATAAATTGCGTCCTCGAGTTATATTTCCCTTGGATGGTTATTATTATACTTGTGTGTGTATTATATTACCTGTGTATGATTATCAGATATCATATACCTATCTCTAGTGTAAAGAGATATAAGAATAAAGTTTGAATCTCATTTTGGGAGATTTTATCCAGATGTAAATTGTGATGAGTATATTAAAGTGAATATGATACGTAAAAGATTTATATGAGTATATATATTACGTGGGTACCGAGAGCATAATGAACCTCAATGACCAACATTGTCAAGGAGTAGTGTATTGGGGGGTTCCTTATTTGGATTTCGCTTGCAAGACATCCCACACACGAAACACAGTGAAATGTTGGGGGTGGGGAGAAGTTTAGACCTTAGTACTCATATTTATATATTAGTATATCTCGACAATCGACAATGTCAAGGAGTAGTGTATCAGGGGGGTTCCTTATTTAGATTTCATTTGCGAGACATCCCACGCACGAAACGCAGTGCACTGTTGAGAGTTGGGAGTAGTTAATTATTTATATAAATTAACTAATTGGGGTTATATGCATCATGCATTGAGGGCATAATGAATCTCGATAATCAATATTGTCAAGGAGTAGTGTACCGGTGGGTTTTCTTGTTTGGATTTCGCTTGCGAGACGTACCACGAACGAAACACAGTGCAATATTGAGAATTGGGAGAAGTTTAGTCCTTAGTATTTAGATGCTATTAACTCATTTATGTCATAACTAGAATCCTAGAAATTCTAGTAAGAGTATATGTTTATGTATATTTATATGTTAAGTAAGTTGACGAACATTTGAGACTATGGTAGAATTAGAACTTGTTGGTTATGATTTAGATGAAAGTTCAAATGAGTATAAATTTTGGGTGTAGGTTTAGATTATTTTGCCCATAGATAGTGTTGGGTAGTTATTTGAGGATCATATGCATACGTTTTGGTGCGCGCTTTAGATGAGAGGTGAGTTGGATTTTCTGGAGAGTGCAACTCGACTCTAAATCATGTCATATTGCATTTATAATTATTATGCATTTTAATGCACTTGCTAAAAATGTTTTTACACCTCGAGCTCTGACCCGTTTATATTTTCTTCTTGCTATATATATTGTATTATATTAGGTGTTCCTCCGCAAGGACGCCGTTGGTGTTTTCTATTTAGAGTACTCGTGGAGCAGTAGCAGATGCAGATTGTTACTGGATTTTCATGTAGCCATTTCCTATCTTTTGTGTATCTAGATTAGGATTCAGTTTGTATATCGGGTTTATACCCAAGTGTCATAGATGTAGCACTTTTATATTTCCTTCTCAGATTTATGTAATGTCTATGAATCGACAGCATATTCGTGTATTTCCTTTTTGTGTATTTGGTTGTACTCTTCTTTTTATATAGCATGTGTGTGTTCTTTATCATTTTAGTAGTTGTTATGTTGTTAGATGGTTATTGCTTTGCATGCTTTAATTTTTTTTTGGTACCCTCTTTTTGTAGTAATGGGTAGTTAACTGTGTTTGTTTTAGTATCGTCAGTAGATGCTGAGAATGATCCACTTGAGATTCCTGATTATTTTAGTATAGGGCTGGCCACCCATTATTATTTTAAGCGGGGTGTCACAGGTGGTATCAGAGCATCAAGTTCAAGTGTCTTTAGGATCTCTGTGGGTTTTCTGCAATCTTCCGTAAGCATTCTTGATATAGAGCCCTATTATTAGGACTGTTATGTTCACACGTCTATATTTTCTTTTGCTATGTGAAATCATTTGAAAGGCGTTCTGATACACTTGTTCTTATTTCATATGCCACCGAAGAGAGGTCGTCCAAGTAGGGCAAATAAAGGGGCTAAGAGTATAGAACCCCAAATGCCTCAAGGGACTATGACCACAACCAAAGCTGCCAATACTGTGGCACAAGCAGTAACTGTTGCCATTTCTATGATGGCACATCAACCTGCAGTTCAAGTAGCCCAAGCCCACCCAGGGTTGTCTACGTGGGAGAGAGTGCGGGGAGATTTTAAGAAGGGGCATCCTCCAGAGTTTTCAGGGGGAGCTGATGCGATGGCTACAAATAATTGGAAGAATAGTATACAGAGGCACCCTCGCATGGTTGAATGTAGCGAGGTGCAGAAGAAATTTCTCGCCACCTTTAACTTAACGGGAGCAACTCTCCATTGGTGGGAATCA
Source organism: Sambucus nigra (assembly GCA_949130495.1). Lineage (NCBI taxonomy): Eukaryota > Viridiplantae > Streptophyta > Magnoliopsida > Dipsacales > Adoxaceae > Sambucus > Sambucus nigra. The sequence goes on along the minus strand of OX422211.1, from coordinate 313,726,984 downwards.
ATCACCACATCAAAACATAGAGATGCATTGCCCATATCTGACGTTTAGGAAATCTTTAACCGGAAGTATTTTCCTTTCGAGGTCCAAGAGGAAATGAGGAGGAAGTTATTGGATGTGTTTAAAGGTGATCGAACGATGGCCGAGTACGAAGAGGAATTTACTCGATTGGGTAATTTAGTGCCCAATGAGGTAAATACGGAGGAGAAGAGTTTAGCAAAGTTCATGGCTGGATTAGATTGGTGAATTTGGCAACATTTGTTAGGGAACCCAGCGTTAGTGACTTTTTCTGAGGTAGTGAATCCGACATTATTACAGTGTCATGAATATCGTCTTCGTTCGCAAGGGGGTAAGAACTTCAGAGATTCGGGTTCATCTAGTGAGTCTGGAGAGAAGAATGCTAGTGAAGCAAAAGGGTATGAATAGGATTATCGAGGGTCACAACAACATTTTTGTTCCTGGGGATGAGCAGAGAGGATTCTCAGTACCATCCAAGATAAGAGGACGTGAAAATAAACGTGTTGAATCATATGCCTATAGGGCGTTTAGCAGCAAAGTTAAAAATATTAGGGTGGACTGAACTTCGTTAGAGGAAGAAGATAATCTAGATGCATATATAACGAGGAGAGATATCACACTCGAGATGGGTTGAAAGACTGTGAAGACATGTCAAGGAATCTTTCTTGTCAAAGGAGGATCCAATAGCTTTGTAAAGTAGAGAGGAGTCTTGCTCAATAAATTTCTGAGGGTGGCTTGCGTATAAAAAGGATATTGATTTTACCAAACAAGAAGGAACTGGGAAGTGCGCAGTTTTGTAACAGACGCATAGGTATTAGTTTTTGGCATACCCCAAGAAGGTAAGTAAGATGCACCATATAATGTGGTATACATAATGTGTAGTTCGATGTGGAGTGAGGCATATCGAAGTTTGACCTTGGGTGTATCACTCGTTAGATGGAAAAAGGTTGGTCCTAGGCAATCAACTAGAGTTTTGAAATACTTGATGTTTGTAGTGGCGAAATGGATATGTAGATCGATGGAGTTCATTTTTGGGCTACAAATGTAGTGGGAAGTTTAATATTTCCATTGGGTTTTTGGGATCGATTGACATAAATGGATCAGTTATTGCTAATTTAGGTGAATTATAGAATCAGACAGTGTGCCTAATAGTTTATTAAAAAGAGAGAATGAATCGGCATAAGGTGTCTCCTAACATGGTTATGGATCAAGATAAGGTCCTTGTGTCCCACCTCTGGTAGGGTTATCAGAAGGTGATGGGGATGGAGTTACATTTGTGCAAGGTTTATCATCCGAAGAACGGTGAGTAGATGTGATGGGTGACTAAGATGTTGGAGGATAAGCAAGGGATGCGTATTCTAGATTTCTAGGGTAATTGGGAGGAGCAATTATTGTTGGTAGAGTTACGTGTAATAACTCAAACTAGTTTATTACTGGCATGGACCCTTTTGAGGATTTATACGGGAGACCTTATCATCCTCTCTCTGGTTGGTTAGAGGTGTATGACAACAAGCTTCTCCAATCAAACGTGATTCAGGATTCGTCAGAAAGGATGAGTTAACCAGGAGTTATTTTTGTGTAGTTTAGGAGTGTCATAGGAGTTATGTCATCGCAAATTGAAGGTTTTTAAAGTCTGACATGAGTGGTCAGGTGTTACCGCGGGTGTCTCCATAAAGAAGGTGATGTGGTTTGGAAGAATGGAGGATGGCACCTAATGATGTGTGGCCTTCTTTCATTTTGAGATAATAGAGCGAGTAGTCTATAGGCTCGTCTTACTGGAACATTTACTGGTAAATCACGATGGGTTTCTTGTATTGTCATCAAGGATATACCTTAGGAATGACATAGTAAAGTGGAATTTAATGATTTGAAGAGACTTGTCACTAGTTTTGAGCCGTAGAGAGTATGCCTTCAAACAAGGTGGTACCATTAGTGTGCGTATAGTGGAGGCACCACAATGTTGTCGTCAGTTGATTGAAAGTGAGTAGACCTTCAACCAAGGTGGTACCATGTAGGATGAGTATCCAGAGTTCTTAGTACCAAGTATGATCGAATTTTGGGGACAAAATTTCGTTAGGGGGTATGTAACACCCCATATTTTAGGGCAAATTGTAAATTACGCGTGTGCTCATAATTTAATTATTTTGAGAAATAAAGTGAATTGGATAAATGTTAATTAATGAGTATATGGATTAATATTTATGTGTTATTAAATTTACTTGTGTGATAAGTAAATGGAAACTTGTTATTTTACACTACGTCGTAAGTGAGTAAAATCGCCATAATTGAAAATATCTTATTCGGGATGCGCGTGTGGGGTCGTTTTGGGAATGAGATGGGAAAATTAGTTTAGGTGACTCAGATGGTGATTTTGAGTGGAATGATGATACATAATGGGTCGAGATAGTCATAATTAGGTACCCAAGAGTGGTAATCGGGTTTCGGAGGCTTAATAGACTAAATAGGACTCATATAGGGGCATTTAAGTCATTTTGTACTTAACCCTAAGCATAATTTTGGGATTTATGACATAATTAGGGAAGGTGGATGGAATGTACAGTTATTCCACCATTCTAAAATACTTGAGGTTGAGAGGGAAGAGAAAAGAGAAGGGAAAAGAAAATAGAAAGTGAAGAAAATCATTCCAGGAAGAGATTGGAGTAATTCCGGACTAGAAATCTTGTGCAAGAAGGTTCGTAGATAAGGAAATTTGGATCCTTGCAATCTAAAGACCATATTTTATCTTACTTTGATACTTACGTTGTTTTAATAATTCATATCATAGTTGGTGTAGAAATATGTATGAATTTTGGGGTGGGAATCGCATGTCAAAATGGGATTTGGGGAACAAAATTATAGAAATAAAATTTGATTATAATCCCATGATAAATCTAAGATTGATTTATGTAAAAAGATTGGATCTTGAATGGTTCTTATGAGAATTAAAGAAATCTTGAAATTAAATTAAGGAAATAGATGATTCTGGATAATTATGTTAAATCCCATGAAATTGATAAGTTTTCAGATGAATTCAGATGTAAAAACGTGCATCTTTACATTCAGGATTGAGAGGGTGATACTACTTTGGATTTGGATGAAGAATGATATTCATATATTGTGTATAATGTCGGGATATTTCATCATAAATGCACTAAGCCCATCTAGAACAGCGCCAGCAGGCGAACCAGTTCGGGCCAGGGGCCGAACAGGTTTAACCCTGCGGTTCAGCCGACGTTGTTTGTTTGGATTTTTCGTGGACCATTTAGGGTTCAGATTAAATTAGGGAGTTTGATGAGTGACTTAGGACTTATGGAAAAATATGGGGGAGAATGTATTTACCTTGGGTTATTCGAGAATAGAATTCGAGTACGAAAATTTGAATGCTTTAGAGAAAATAACACTCGGGATATATTTAATGAAATCTGTTTGGGATTCGGGAAGATCTGGGCTAGGGGCAAGAGTAGAATAAATTAGTGTCCAGAATAATGATATTTATGAAATTATTATAAGTGAATACTTGAATATTCGGGAGTCGGGGAAAGACTCCGTAATTGTGGTCTAGTGCTACGAGTGATTTATGCACGTTTAGCCAGTTTATATAAATATATATATATATATATATATATATATATATATATATATATAATAAGTTACATATCTTATGAGATACAACTATGATGTCATCAATATGAATTTTTCCAACACTACCTACTTTGACCTTGAAAATTTTGGACCCCCCCTTTTTGAACACTCTAATTTATTTCCTCCTTTCTTCAAAATTCAAAAACAAGGGCAAAATAGTATTTGACCCCATTCTCTCCCTTTACCTCATTTTCCAAGCCTACCCGTCACTTTCCCTCACTTTACTCCCTCTCTCCATTTCTCTCTCTATCTCTCGACTTTGCGATTAACAACACCTGTTTGATTGAAGCAAGGTAATATCAATTTAAACATGTTGCTTTTGAGTATACGATTTATACCTGCACTATAGTTGTTTTATTTACTTCAGAATACCTGTTTTGGAGCATATGATTTTATTCAGATGTTTTATTCACCCTCTAAGTACGATTATTCATACATGATTATTCAGCTAACTCTCCACCTTTATGCTAGATATTTTCTCTATTTGTATTACATGTTTGATTTGGTTTCACAAATTTTGTTTTGATTACGGTGTTTTTCTCTTAATAGGGTTTCATACGGTGAAATTTGCACATATATATTCTAGTAGTTATTTTATGTTTTGTAGTGGTATAAAGAATTTTAGACAATAGACATTTTGGGTTCGAAATCAGAGGGTAAGGTCTGTCTGATATATTGTAATGATTTTATCAGTTAAATCTCATATAAGCATTTGTATTCAACTTCTAATGATTTTGGTGTGTTTGAGAATGTTTCTCCCATCTATTGTAAAAGTTGATTACAAGAATTTTAGACATTATTTATCTCTGTAAGTTCATTGAAAAAATTTATAAACAATATTTTTTGAGGTTGTCTTTTTAACGACTCCCTATATGTGTATGTTGAGATTTGATCATTTTTTTATCAATTCCTTACATTTAGGGTTTGATCTTCCTGTTCATTTGGTCTTGAACAAATCTGGGAATTTGACTCTATATTATGTTGTATGTTTATTGCCATAGTTATTGTGGGAATTTGACTCTATATTGTGGGAATTTGGTCTTATATTAAATTTGTTGGTGTATGCACTGTTATTATAGTTATTGAAACAAAAAAAGTACTTGATTATGAATTGTGTTTTGTTAATGGTCTGATATTTAGGTGTTTCATTCGTGTTGGCTGAATTTCATAGTACTATTGTTAGGGTTTCAATTATATTTTTGTGTGTTCTACGTTCCGAATTATCGAGCATCAACAATGTGTGCTTAATTTTCTTGGATTGAGTAGAACTAAATAAATTCAAAATTTTCTTTTTTTTGGATATTAGTTCTTTTATTTTTTAAGGTACTAACGTGGTATGACCCCTACAATTTATATTTCCACTTTTAGTGCTTATTTTACTTTTTCAGGTGCTTTGGTGTTTGTCTCTCATTTCGGAGTTCAAGACCATTTCCATGTTTTGGTATTTATATCTCATTTCGAGTCTGATTTATTTATTTACTTATTATAATCAGTATCGATCGTCGCTTGCAAGGATGAGACTTTTGACTTTATTTATGCAGTATTAACCCCCTTTGTCTCGCGAAGGTATACATATCTCCCAACATTTTATACTTTCTTACATTAGTAAATAATTTTTTTCATTAGCTCAGTATTGGAGTAAATGGGCTATGAGGACTTAAAATACGAATTCTATTGATTTATGCACATTATGAATACTATTAGGTTAATTATGGTTTGTGCAATACTCTTTTATGATGGTGGAGTGTGTTATTATGAAACTATTGGTATGTTACAAGTTCGGGTACATATCTACTATTTTTTATGTTTTAGGTAATTATGATGGCAGATTTTGTGCAATACTCTTGAATAGTTATGCTTTTAGAAATGAGGAAACCTGTTGATTCCAATTTGGAGATGTTAGTAATCTACTTAGCACTAATATTATTATTGCTTTTGATTTTAAAAGTTTTTAAGCCCTATTTTGCAGCTCGACCCCTAACTCGGACTCAAATTTGAAATCAGGCATACTCTTGGAAATTTTGAAAATCAGTTATATGCGAATTTGAAAGTTTTTATGCTTTATTTTTGTGGTGTTTGAATTGTATCTCTAATATTAAATACGATTTTGAAAGTTTGTATCTCTAATATTATAGCTTAATTTTTATGGTGTTTCAATTATACATTTTATTTTGTATACAAAAGACATATATCATTTATTTTAGATTGACTCTGTACGCAGAAATTGTTCTTCGAGTACCTTAGTTTTTGTATATTTTTTTTGGGTTTTAATATTCCATTTGATCATATTAGTACCTTAGTTTTATTTTATCCATTTAGATGTCTAAAAGATTTTTATCTTCTCTATGAGGATTCATTTTTAGTCCTTGCGTATGTTTAGACTAATTGTTCCATATAACATTCATTTTGTTGGAGTTTCTTATATTCATTGATCCAAGAATTTTGTTTATATTTTTTTTGGGGTTTTTTCACAGGTTTGAAATATGCAGTTGGGAGATTTTCTTTTCCTAACCACTCTGTTCATTATAATCCAGGTTTGTTTCTCCAATCATTTTGACGATTATTTATTAAACAAATATTTAAAGGAATACTTTTCTGCATGTAGTTATTGTTTTCATTTTTTATTTGTTGAAAACTGGGCATTAGTTCAAAATAAGTTATTTATTATTATTATTTTGTTCCCTTCTATGCTTTGGTTTTGGGGTGTAAATTAAGCAATATGATTTTTTTTAGTTGAACCCGAGTGTTATGGGAACTTGAAAGTTTCAATTCATTTTATATCATTTACAAAAATCTATTCAGACTATGCGGGAGTATCGGTTGGCACTAGATTTGCAGATGAAAATAGGCTGGTGTACGTTAGCTTGAGTTTGAAAATGACGGAGCTGCAGTATGGTTCACCACCGAACTGAAAAAGGTACTTGAGGAGGTAAATTACGAATATATGCTTTCATTTTTTCTTCCATTTGCTGTTATGAAGTAATATATAATATCAATTTGTTTATAACAGAATTAGGTGTTTAGAGTACTGATATGGTTGAAATATATTGGTAAAACAATTGGGATTCGGATCAAAGTGGCTTCTCTATAATTACTTTTGATCTAAGTGTCTTACAAAGTGATAAGAATGTAGTGTTGAGCTTAGGAGTGCGCGTGAAATTACTTTTGAATGTTACTCAATAAGCCTAACTGCATTTCTAATTCTTCTCAATTGCATTTCATTTTAGCATTTATTAGTTTGAATGTAATGTTCCAAAGAGGATGATAAACTCACAGAACATTTGGTTGCTTTGAATGCATTAGTGTATAGTGGAACCAAGGTCATAGTTGTTAAAATTGGATGGCATTGAGTTCCAAACACTAGCAGCTACAATGACTTGTTAGTAACACCATCAGATGCTCAAAATTTGAATGCCACACCTGCTACAAAATTAACTCAAGATTGGAAAGTTTTTGAGCAGTTTAGTATATACATATATATATATATATATAGAGAGAGAGATGGGCTCTCTCTTGTAAGGACTCCATATGGTACAGACCCTGGTACATATCATTTTTTTAAAATAGTAAAAAAATGAATTTTTGGATGAAACTTCATGGATATAATCTCCATTATGAGAAGATAATATCCAATTTTTTTCATCAAAAAATTCAATAAAAAAACCTTTGAGATGAGGTGATATGTAAAAAAATGGTATAAATATGCATTTTCGAACGTTGAAATGTTGACGACCATCTCACCCACTTTTTTATTGATTTTTTTATGAAACTTCATGGATATGATCTCAATAGTGAGAAGATCATATCCACGAAGTTTTATCAAAAAATTCAATCAATAAAGTGACTGGTGCTGACCCAACATTTCAACGGTTGAGAATGCATATTTATATCATTTTTTTACATATCACCTCATCTCAATGGTTTTTTTATTGAATTTTTTGACAAAAAAAATTGGAGATGATCTTCTCACCCTGGAGATCATATCCAAGAAGTTTCATCAAAAAATTCATTTTTTTACTATTTTAGAAAAATGGTATGTACCGAGGTCTACACCATAAGGAGTCCTTACATGAAACTTTCTGTATATATATATATATATATATATATATATATATATATATATATATATATATATATATATATATATATATCCATTTTTGGTCCAACCCGTGAAAGAAAAAATTTTAAGTTGCTAAGAGCTCATCAATGTTTTTATGTTCGTAGTTGATAAATCAATACTTTCGTTTGGTTGAAGACCATAAAAACGGTGGGGAGAAAGAGCATTAAGTTGTGATTGGCTTCCCTACCCATCACATTCCTACAGTTTTGTGATTTATGCACTGCTCAACATTCGAGATTTCACAGGGGTGATTTTCTTTGAATTATTTTTCACTGCTCAACATTCGTTTCAATCATTTTTAATTAGCTAATAACATGTGCATGGTAGTTAATTAATCAATCAATCAAGTAGAAAGCTCATTATTCTTGGACATTCACATTTTATATTACATATAATACACATACAAATATAGATCAATGTTCATATTCTAAATTTTGGCAGGTCAAAATGGGAACTTGCACTACTAAAATCATTAGAATCGATACACGATATAGATGGTCTTACATTGCCTGTAAACGGTATCATATGAGACCAGAGCAATGCACTATGATTTTTTGGTGCATTTCTTCAAAACGATTTTTATTTCCTCCATATATGAACTGTAATTATATGTTGAAGGCAACTCTGCATCAACCACATTCTTCATTTTTTACGGAGAATCAGAAAACATTACGCATGTTCTAATTTCACAGCTTTGGAACAATTAAACTGAGGTAAACATCCAACTAACATATATATTATTTTCCTACCATATTAAATTTCTAAATGACCCCACATTCAACTACTCGATCGACTATATTGCTGCTCCGAGAACGTACATTGATAGTTGGTGGTGCTGCTAGTGATCCGATGAACGATGTAGCTGAAAATTTCCTACGCAATGCACTATAACGGTGCTTGACGAAGTTCACCTTCACTCTGGAAAGTTTGGAAAACCCAGGCCAAATCGACTCATTTTTTGTGCTATGAATTTTAAATATCTTATCAAGCTAATCAAGCTCCATTTTCCCAATGAATAGTGGTTTCTTCATTAACAGTCCGACTATAATACAACCTAATGACCACATGTTAATTGCCGTTGAATATAGTTTTTCTCCCAACAGAAGTTCAGGTGCCCTGTACCACAAAGTGGCCACTAGATGAGTATACGGTTTCCATATTGATGAGCCATTCCAAAGTCACATATCTTTAACTCACCACTATTATTTAAAAGTAAATTTGACATTTTTAAATCTCGATGAAGAACCCAATTATTATGAAGGTACTTGACACCCTCCAATTTTTAGAGCATAAGGCATTTAACTTCATAATAACAAATTTTTATGACCTCTATGGGCAGACAGTTCTTATACTGAGACCAAGAAAGCAGAACACAACATCAAATTGATAATCAGATCTAACATTCGTTGTATCTCATAGAGAATACAATCCTTAATCTTCCAGAAGGTCAAGAACACATGGTGTGGTTGATTGACTTCACTGGGTTGTCTTTCAGCAATAACGTGCATGTGAAATCTACACGAGACAATCAATATACTACAAAACCATTACCCAAAGACTAGATGTGGTGTTTCTGTGTCGTTTAAAGGTATGAAAAATCCTAGATTTCTCTACAAGGTTCTAGGGAATCGATTCGCTATGCCATAATATTGAAAATGTCATCTTTGATTAATAAAACATTTCATGAAATAGAACAGTACTTGCTTAAAATTTCAATCCTTATTGTTTTAAAATTTCAAGACTTAATTATTTTAGAACAAAACAGTGCTTGCTTAAAATAAAATAGTGCTTTACCTGTGATATTTTTCGCCTTGATGTGTTCCTTTATTGACAACTAGAATGAAGATTATGACCTTGGATCAATTTTGATCATATACATGTAATGCAATAGTAAGGATAAAGGTTATGTGGATGGAAGCTCAAAATTTTCTTATGAAGCTAAGCTTGGTTATGATGCTTTGCTTGGTTGCATGTGATTTTCTTTTTCATTGTATTAACTGTTGAAGATCTAGGATATTAGGTAGGAACACTTCTCATGTATTGAAATTAAATAGTAGTTTAGTTTAATTCAATGTATGGAGGTAAATAATAGTACCACTGCTCAGGTAATGGAAGTAAATAGTAAGAACACTGCTCTGTATTGTAACTGGTTTTCGAATTTTTCAATTAAAGATGTGTTCCACGCCCATATTTTGAAATTGAATCATTTTTTTACTATTGGTTTCACTTTTTTCCAAACAAATTCACTTTTACCTAACAAATTCACTTCTTTTCTTTGTACGGAGATAAAAAAAAGTTCCAGAAATGGATGCCGTCGGAGTGAAGCCTAAGGTGAAAACCTATACCACATTAATACATGAATGGGCACGTGAGTATATTCTAAAGAAGGCCTTAATATTCTTTGAAGATATGAAGTAGGCAGGACTACACTTTCTATATAAAACAAGAACACTAGCAGAAGAGTATTCTTTGCGTTTTCGCCCCTCTCCAAGATCAAATGTTTTAATTATTTTTTTTCCTGGAATAAGTTTATTATGAAGACTTCCTTTCAATTGATGCATTATCTTTTCAAAATTTGATCATGTTATAGTTTATATCGATATACGACGAGATTATTGTATTTTTCTACTTTCAATTGTTAGGGTGGGTTATTCCTAAGGACTATTTTTGGCAATTTCTTATGTTGACATTAATTTTGTACTCATTGGGGAAAGTCGTGCCATGTTATGTAGCCTATGTCTATTGTGGTTAATGGATTGTATTTGGAATTCTATTTTTCTTTTTTTATTCCATAAGCATAATGATTTTGACATGGAAAATTAATGATTGTGAAAAATAGTTTTTAAACTAATAGGTTTGTATCATAGGTTATATTAAAAATTATTTGTGTTGTGAACTAAATATGACATATGGTCCTATTAGTGACGTACACTTTCGAAAATTTACATCGTGCCTTTAGGCACGGGCATACCTTAGTGTGTATATATATATTTATATATACATGTGTGTGTGTGTGTGTGTGTGTGTGTGTGTGTGTGTGTGTGTGTGTGTGTGTGTGTGTGTGTGTGTGTGTGAATTATATGAACATACCTGCTCTATGGATGCTATCCTTGGATGTTACATGTAGTGGCAGCCCAGCCTGGCATGAGCCAGTAGGTGTTAAGTCAATTTCCCATGTCATAGGACTATTCCATGACCAATGTATATGAGTTTAAAGTCTAGTGGAGTAATGTGGTATGGTTATGACCCACATATGTATGTCCATGATCGCCTCCAGTTATGTTTTTACGATTTATGTTCGGTGGTGAGATTTTGACCTCGTGGCCCAAGAGTGGTATGTGATATACTTGGAGCCTAACAGCATGCTAGATAATGCATCCATGAGGTCTCAACTCTGTGGATTCGATTATATATATATATAGTGAGTGATATATATGTATGTGTACGAGATGTGATATTTATATGCATATATAAGGGTGATATATGTATGAGTGCGAATTAAATGAATGTGTGATCACTGAAATTATAACTGGTGCAAAGTTATATGTATCAGTTAATGAAAAGATTATAATTGAGAATTATAATGATAAAGCTTATGTCATAGCGAAATGAGAAATGAAGCAAAGTAAATTGCGTGTAGCACGGTTGGTCTAGAGGATTCGCATGTGGGGATATATTTAATGATGGTACTAGTTAGGCAAGTTAGCATAACTAGGGTGTTTAAAATGAATGCATTAGGTACACACTATAGATTAGGGACGAGGATTATCTCATGTGAGTGTGACACCAGTTTGAATATGAACGATTATGTTGCATTTGCATTATGGCATTTTAAATATTTTCAAATGATTTTAGGCTCTGACCCCCATCCAAAATTCTTTTTCAAAATCTTTTGGGTTCTCAGTCATAGGGACGCCAGGCTTAGCTTTCCTTCCGGTAAGACGATGCTATAGCAGCTGTGGATGCATGTAGGGACTGATTAGATTTTTCTATCGTTGTAACCTAGATATGATGTTTACTTCAGGTTTATTTCGGGAAAACAGTTATTGTATTATTTAGATTAATTTTGTTTTCGTATCAGTTGGATTACTGTATTTGTATTTACCGAGAGCTATTCGGTTAAGTTATTTATTTCATTGCATTTAGTATTCATTTGATGATTATGATGAATGTGTATACTAGTTAGATGGAATGATTTATTATATTGATTGGAAGTTTTATTAAGGAAAATTAATTAGTTTTTGTAAATTGACACCGGGCTTAATAGGTTATTAGTAATTAATTTGGTTTTTGATAGCGATGCTAAGAATTAGCCTATTTGAGATTTCAATTTAATTTTAGTAGATGGATAACCACCCGTTATTTAAATAGGCGGGGTGTCACAGTTAATATTCCTTCCATTGAAGATAATGTTAAATTGGTTAATGATTTGAGGGCACATGAGAAGACTCTTAGGGATAAGTTCTCTTGCATTAAGGATGAGTGAGATAACCTTCTAAGAATTATTAAAAGTTTAAATAAGGTGTCGAGTCTAAGTTTTTTCTTGCGTCTAGGGTTTCGAAGTTAAAAGATGATTTAAGAGACTCAAGGAGTGTTGGTAGTGAAGGTACTGGGTTCGATAATTCAAATTATGTTGTTGTTATAACTAAGAGCATCGTTTGTTTTAGAGGGTCATCCATAACCTAGAGTGTAAAAAAAGGTCAACCCAAAGTTCCCACTCCTCGTCGCGTCTACACGTGCACACTGCAGTAGGAAAGATCACTTTAAGCATTTTTGCTATGATCTACTAAAACATCCTTGGAAGTTTAAGTCTAGTGTCCCCTTGGTTCCCAAAAGCCGATGTGTTAAGTATTCTTCTATTTGGATTAGGAAATTGATTTGGGAGGCGCTATATATTAGACTAGTTGATTCTCGTATGTTTGCACATGACTCTTCATATGCTATATCTTACGAATGATTATTTGCATGTTTTCATACACTAGTGTTTATATTTTATGTTATATGTGTTTGCTAGTTGTATATGGTCTAATTCTTTTGTATTTTAAATTTTCATCTAGTTGGTCTTACTAAGAAAAAAAATTATTTGTTTTTTGAATTTATTTTTTTAAAATTAGTATCATTTGAAAAATATTTAAAAACTCAATAAGATTTTTGGTTTATGTGTAGTTTATATTTACATATTTTGTGTGGCATATTGATGAATTTGAATCCACTTCATTCCATATTTCCATGCGTCTAGGACATTTGATTATGAATTTTAATGTTGTGACACCTCGCCTAATTAAATACCAGTTGATTAGTCCTTTATTAAATTAAAATCAAGGTGAACGGTTGGTTCATTCTTAGCATCACTGGCGCAAAATAAATTTCCAGTTTAAACATCCTAAATAATTAAGCTAAGTGTCAAAACAATTTAAACCTTATTTCTATTTTATTTTTAATTCCATTATGAAAACCTTTTTAATAATTACCGGTTTAAGAATCGCATAATTGTTAAGGATGGAAAATAACACACAAGAATTTAACCATTCAGATAAACCAATACCTACTTAAAAACTACAAATAAAATCATCCTGACAATAATTAAATCCCAAAGAGCATTGAATACTGAAAATAAATGAGCATAAATCTCTGCAGAAGTCAAGCTGGATAGGTAAACGGGCGACACATGCCATAACTAATCAGAACTAAAATAAGAGCAGAATCAACAAAGAGGTCGTCTAAGCAAGGGCCTGCAACTCCCACATAAGCTGCAACACGTTCGGTCCAAAGAATCTAAGCATGAAGCCCCTGTGGCTGGGCACCAGTAATATATACATATATATACAAGAGAAAAGAAATAACAGGAAATGGGTCATAGCCCGAGTATAAAACAGTTTAAAAATAGTTTAGCAAGTATTTAAAATGCTTACCGGTTAATGTAATGACCATGTTAGTATGCGACACTCTCTTGAGAAATCTCACTTCTCATCTAGTGTGCACGCCTACCGTACTAATTATCTCAGAAGTTTATTTTAATTTAATTTTCCAAAAAGTTTCATCCTGAGAAAATACAATGGCTAAGGTAATTCATTTCTGAAAATTAAACTCTCTCATATATCTTACCTTACTTAGAATACTCAGCAATTTTCACAAAGTTTCCAAACACTTATAATAAAGTTGGAGTATTTATTCACTTCTTAACTACTTTTATGCACAGTTGAAAGTTACCATACATAAGTATATATATATATATTAGTAACTGATACAATATATATACTATCATCACCCCACATAAAATTCATGGTGCTGGCATACTCTGCTATCAAGTCCTCCTATCACTTGTACTAAGGGAAATACTAGTTCGGAATCACTCTCGAACTGTATTAACATAAAACACATACAAATGGAGGCGAAGTATAGTTCCAAGTCACTAAGAGGTCAACACATTCCATTACGTCTCTTCTGACCATCTGACTATCACTCAAATAGCATGTATCAAGGATACTATCTTCTAGGGTACAAGTCGTTATCCCGTATAAAGGCCCAATCGAGATAAGACTGTCCCGGCACGGAAACTCCTGAGATAGCAAGTAGCTCGAGTATGATTTTTACACAAATACATAATATATGCACAATCACACAGTCATATATATAAATACTTACATTTTCTAAATTAGATGCCCCCACGACTCATAATTATAATTATCCGTTCTTAGCATATTTTACTCGATTATCTCGCATAACGGATCCTTCACTTGTATTCTCATATATAATTTACTTCATACTTATCTCTCGTCTCTTGAAGTATTCTTTCTCCCTAAGTATAATTTCAGTAGTCTTACTCTCACCTACCTTCTGGTCTAACTCCCTCACGAGTCTTGATCTTTTATTAAACGTACGCATGATTTCTTATGTGTGAATAACTCCCCGTTAACCCATAATTTCATCTTACATTAAGTTTCACTCAACGGGGTCTACCTAGACCCTACTAGTCCTCTTTATAATTCATTATGCTCTATCAATGATGATCAAAGGTTCCTACGCATTTTAACCGGATTAAACTTAAAGATGAAAAATACACAGTTTTCCAGGAGGGATCGATCGATCGAGGAATGGGGTAGATCGATCGATATCGTCAATCGATCGATGCTCTTGATCGATCGATCGATCAAGCAGTTATGAAGAATTCTACCATTGAAAAGTTACGAGTTTGCCTCTCCAACCTCTATCAAGTCTCCATGAACTATCCCCAAACTCCCAAACAACATTACTACAGGTACTATATACCTAACTACATGATTTCCTACGTGAAACATGTTCAAATTCATCAGTGGTATCGCAATAATGGGGTAAAATTTACATAAACTTCAAGAACCCTAATTTTGGAAGAAACATCCATTCTTCTAATTATTTCCCAGATTTCTTATTTTTAAATCATTACTAATTCGTGGGCAATCCTCTACATATGATGGGTATGTCCAGAATATATTAAATTTCTCTAAACATGCGATTTATGATCTCTAATTTATCAATTTCTTCCATACAACATGTTCTTAATAATCCTAAACTAACATGGGTGAGACATTAACTAATAACAAAGCAAGATAGATACTTGCCTAAAATTCAAGTTTCTGATTTGGGGACGAAAAATGTATGGTTGCGTTCCTCATTGCGCGATCCACGATTTGGTGGTGGTAGCGGTGCAAACGGATGAGTCTATGGCCTTGGGTTGCTTGGAAAGCTCCCCAACTACTTCTCTTATGGTCGTTCTTTGGTTTTGTGTTTGTTAACCCTAGAAGACAACTCCTAAAGGTTGATATATCCTTAGGAAATTCGTGGGTTTAATTACCCAAAAATACAAAATGTCTTTAATACCCTCCCGGGATGCCAATTAGGATTAAAAACGCCCCAAGACCTAAACTAAACCCCCGGGTACACTTTTCTGACTATCTCGACCCTTTCGTACACTTTGGTGTACTCGAAATGACCATACGGCCAACTTATAATTTATTCACTTTTAATAATAATAATTTAGTCCTGACACGACACAGGCGCATCCTGACTTAAATTTCCATAATTTCCATTTTATTCACTTGTGATAATTTTTATAAAATCAATCTTATATATCACTTTACTCATTTAGTAATATTTGACAAATTTCCAATAATTACTAACTCTTGTGATGCTAGTAAATATTTAAATAAATTTCTGGATTAATATTAAATTAATATCTCAATTTAAATCTAAGAAATCCCCAAATTTTAAAAGCCATAAAAATACAGGGTATTACATACTTCCCCCATAATAATGAAATTTCGCTCTGAAATTCGGGAAAAAAATAAGGCATACCTGGTAAGAATAAATCTGGGCATCTCTCGCGCATATCTGTCTCGCGCTCCCAAGTGGATTCCTCCAAGTTATGGTGCTCCCATTGGACCCGTACAAGTGGAACTACTTTCGACCTCAATTTCCTCTCGCAATGGTCTAGGATAACCACTGGTCTCTCCTCGTAAGAGCTGTCGGGCTGTAAGTCAATCTCCTCTATCGCGATGTGGGTGTGGGCCATATCATCCCGAAGTTATCGTCTCAACGATGAAATGTGGAATACATCATGAATGTGGTGCAAGTGCTCTGGCAGCCCCAATCTGTATGCCACCGGCCCAATCCCCTCGATAATGGGAAATGGTCCTACGTACCTCGAAGCCAACTTCCCTTTCTTCCCAAACCTTATCACTCCTCTCATAGGAGACACACGTAGTAATACTTGATCCCCCTTATTAAACTCTCAGAAAAACTTGTTGTCCCCCACCTCTAGCCAACAAGCTGGAGAACGACAAGGCCTGCCATACACTGCCTCAAATGGGGCCATGCCGATCATGAATTAGTAGGAGTTATTATAAGGGAACTCCACCAGCGGAAGATACGATTCCCAACCTCCTTTAAAATTGAGGACACACAAGCGTAGAATATCTTCTAACATCTGATTGGTATGCTCTGTCTGTCCATCCGTCTGTGGGTGACAAGCTGAACTCAATCTCAACTCCGTACCCATGGCCTCCTAAATGCTCTCCTAGAAGCGCGACACAAAAATCTTATCTCTATCACACACGATATCCAAGGGCACCCCATGTAGCCTAACATTCTCGGCAATGAATAACTGCGCATACTGGCCCGTGGTATAGTCTGTTCGTACTGGATGAAAATGAGCTACCTTGGTCAACCGATCCACTATAGCCCATATGGAGTCGTGACCCAGCTGTGACGTAGGTATCCCAGTATTGAAGTCCATAGAAATACTCTCCCACTTCCACGTAGGTATCTCCAATGGCTGAAGTAGCCCGGCGATCTCTGGTGGTCTACCTTTACCATCTGACAAGTAGAACACTTGGACACGAACTCAGCAATGTCCTTCTTCATCCCACTCCACCAGTATTACCGCCTCATATCCTGGTACATCTTATCCCCCCGAGATGTACCATAAATCTTGATCCACGAGATTGTGTCATCACCGTATGACGTAAGTCTTCTCCTTCTAGGACCACCAATATCCCATTAAACCTCAAACCCCCATCAGAACTTACTGAATAGGACTCAACACCCTCAGCTAAAAGCCGTACAATCTGTTCCAGACAAAACGTATCCGCTGACTGTGCCTGTATCACCCTCGTAACAATCTCGGGTGTGACTGACATAACCGATACAAGGGAATGGGCTACCGCGTCCTGGTAACCCAACTTTTTCCACTTTCCTTCCATATGTTCGCTATGTCGCCTACCGGCCTACGGCTTAACGCATCAACAACCACGTTAGCCTTTCCCGGATGGTACAGTATTTCGAACTGGTAGTCTTTCACAAACTCCAACCATTGACGCTGACGCATGTTCAACTCTGCTGAGTGAACAAGTACTGCAGTGACTTGTGGTCTGTGAACAAGTGAAACTTTTCCCCTAACAAGTAATGTCTCCAAATCCTCAATACAAAAATGACCGCTGCTAGCTCTAGGTCGTGGGTGGGGTAATTCCTTTCGTGAGGTTTAAGCTTGCGGGAGGCAAAAGCTATAGCCTTCTCCTCCTGCTGAAGTACTCCCCCGAGTCCTCATAAAGAAGTGTCAGTGTACACCAGATACTATACTCCCAGCTTAGGCAAAATAAGAATTGGCGCCGAAGTCAACTTATCTTTCAGCTCATCAAAAGCCAATTGACAAGCATCGTCCCAAAATACGGTACTCCCTTTCGAGTCAAATTCGTCAACGAACCCGCTATCTTTAAAAAGCCTTGGATGAATATCCTGTAGTACCCAGCTAATTCCAAGAAACTACGCACTTATGTCGGTGTCGTGGGCTATCTCCACTCCCTCACTGTCGACACCTTGCTCGGGTCAACCGATATACCCAATTCTTACACAACATGCCCCAAAAACTGTACCTCCCGTAACCAGAATCCGTACTTATCATACTTAGCATACAACTGGTGCTCTTATAGAGTCTGAAGAACCTGCCTCAAGTTCTCGGCATGCTCCTCCTCAGTGTGTGAATATATCAGGATGTCATCTATGAAGATGATGACAAACTGATCCGAGAACTCTCTGAACACTCGGTTCATCAAGTCCATGAATACAGCTGGAGCATTTGTCAGCCCAAACGGCATGACTCTAAACTCATAGGACCCATATCTCTTCAAGAAAGCAGTCTTCGACACATCCTGCTTCCTAATCCGTAGTTGATGGTATCCCGATCTCAAATCTATCTTCGAAAAGATGGTTGCTCCTCTCAGCTGGTCGAACAGGTCATCGATTCGAGGCAACAAATATTTATTTCGTATCGTGACCTTGTTCAACTCTCGGTAATCCATGCATAACCTCAGTGAACCGTCTCTCTTCTTCACAAATAACACCGGAGCATCCCAAGGTGAGGTGCTCCTATGTATGAAGCCCTGACCTAACAGTTGCTCTATCTGATCCTGTAACTCTCTCATCTCTGCTGGAACCATACAGTACGGTGCACGTGCTATCGGCTGAGTGCCCGGCATCAAGTTTATGATGAAATCTATCTCTCGACTGAGGGGTAGGCCTGGTATTTCCTGGAATATCTCTGAATACTCATAAATAACTTGAATCGAATCCAGGGGAATCACAATCTCTTTAGAGGTATCCTCCTCTATGTAGTACAAATGGGTGGAAAATCCTCCCTCTGGGTGAGGCATCGCCACCAAAAACATCTCCTGCCCCGGAATGGAAAAAATAATACTCCTACCAAAACAATCTATCATGGCTCTATATGTGGCGAGCCAATCCATGCCAATAATAACATCGTGCTCATGCAACTCTAAGAATAGCATGTCTGCCGATAAAATCAAGCTACCAATCTCTACTCCTACACCCCGGCATATAAAGAAAATCAAAGACCCATTTCCCAGTTGTGAGTCTACGCATGTCACAGTGCTCTCTGCCATGTCTAATAACCCTAAGGCCCGTGCAAAATGAGTAGCTATAAAATAGTGCGATGCCCCAGTATCAAATAAAACCCAACCCATAGTGCCATGGATAGGAAACGTACCCTCAATCGCGGGTGGTGCCTGAGGTGCTTCTGCCTGGTAGACGTTATAGACACGTCCGTACTGCAATTGCCCCTGCTGAACTGGAGCTGCTGGGATGGCGGGTAAGGCTGAGCTGGTGCTAGGAGGGCGGCTGAAAAGAGTGGCCTCTATGGCTCATTACGGGCACCCAGCTGCTATGGGCCCTATCTCCCTCTGGGCAATCCTAGTGCCTATGACCATTCTTGCCACATCCGAAACATCTGCCCCAGAAGTTACCTCCCCTCTGCTCCTGCTGACCATGGCCCTGTTGGGCGTTACCACCCCGCCACTGGCCCTGCTGGAAACGCTGTTGACCCTGATGGCCCTGCTGCTGTCCCTACTGCTAACGGTGTTGGCCCTGTTGGCCATGCTGGTTAGACTGGCCCTGTCTAAATCCCCTAAATCCTTATTTGTAGTCAACTGATCGAAATCGCTTAGTAAGGTCCCCCTGATGGGAACTCTGCTCAGTATGATGGGTCTGCCCCTGGGTTACTGGTGCCCTACTAGTACTACTGACCCCTTCCCTGCCCTGCTGGCTAGACTCCCCTGCTCATTTACTCCCTTGTAAATGGAAGCGATGATCCTGGCAGTGTAACAAATCAGCATTGAGTACATCAGTGTAGGTACTCAATGATAGATTATCGATGAGGTGCTAACGGATCCTCCAGGCTAATGCATATACAAACAACAGTATCTTTTTCTCCTCAGTGGGTGCCTCATCTGAAACTATAGTGAGAAGTCTAGTAAAATCCTCCTCGTACTTAGCAACGTTCATACTCTCCTACTTAAGATTTAGTAACTTCCGCCTCATCTTAGTCTGTACGGCGGATGAGAAGTACTTGCGGTCAAACCGCGCCCAGAATGACTGAATCGTGATGATGTCCCTCTCCTCTAAGGTGGTGGTGGACTCCCACCACTGCAAAGTGGCCCCCACTAGCTTGAAGGAATCCAAAAGCTATCTCTGCACGTCAGTGCACTCATACATGCGCAGATGCCTCTGGATATCTTTCTTCCATTGGAAGGCGACTACTATGTCCGAACTACCCGAGAACTCTGGGGGATTCGCCTTCTTAAAGGCATCCCTAACCTGCTCCCATGCAGATGGAAGTTGTGTTGGTACTGGCACCACTACTGAATTTGGGGCGGATCCTACTGCACCACTGCTAATGCGGCATTCACTACCTGAGCAACAATAGCGGCTACCTCAGTTGCGTTCATCATTCCTTGAGCCGGAGCTGCTGGCTGCTCGGGCTGGGCATTCCTGCCTCGGGGTGCACATCTCGGAGGAATCTGAAATGAGAAGGAAGTTTATTAGTATAAAGTTATTATAAAATATTGAATAGCTGAAGACGTAAACGTAAATACAAGAATGCAATAGTCCTAAAAATGGGGCTCTATATCAAAGACGCTAAGATGGAAGAAAAATAAGCCGTACAGATCCTAAAGGACACTAGAACCTGATGTTCTAATACCACCTGTGACACCCCGCCTAATTAAATACAGGGTGATTAGTCCTTTATTAAATTAAAATCAAGTTGAACGGTTGGTTCATTCTTATCATCATTATCGCAAAATAAATTTCCAGTTTAAACGCCCTAAATAATTAAGCTAAGAGTCAAAACAATTTAAACCTTATTTCTATTTTATTTAATTCCATTATGAAAACCTTTTTAATAATTACCGGTTTAAGAATCGCATAATTGTTAAGGATGTCAAATAACACACAAGAATTTAACCATTCAGATAAACCAATACCCAATTTAAAAACTACAAATGAAGTCATCCTGACAAAAATTAAATCCCAAAGAGTACCGAATACTGAAAATAAATGAACATAAATCTCTGCCAAAACCAAACTGGATAGGGAAGCGGACGACACATTCCCTAACTAATCAGAACTAAAGTAAGAGCAGAATCAACAAAGAGGTCGTCTAAGCAAGGCCTTGCAACTCCCACATAAGCTGCAGCGCGTCCGGTCCAAAGAATCTAAGCATGACGCCCCTGTGGTTGGGAACCTGTAATATATACATATATATATATATATATATATACAAGAGAAAAGAAATAACAGGAAACGGGTCAGAGCCCGAGTGTAAACAGTTTAAAAATAGTTTAACAAGTATTTAAAATGCTTACCGGTTAATGTAATGACCATGTTAGTATGCGACACTCTCTTGAGGATTCTCACCACTCAACTAGTGTGCATGCCTACCGTACTAATTATCTCAGAAGTTTATTTTAATTTAACTTTCCAAAATATTTCATCCCGAGAAAATACTATGGCTAAGGTAATTAATTTCTAAAAATTAAACTCTATCATATATCTTACCTTACTTAGAATACTCAGCAATTTTTACAAAGTTTCCAAACACTTATAATAAAGTTGGAGTATTTATTCACTTCTTAACTACTTTTATGCACAATAGAAAGTTCTCATACTTAAGTATATATATTAGTCACTCATACAATATATATACTATCATTATCCCACATAAAATTCATGGTGCTGGCATACTCTGCTATCAAGTCCCCGTATCACTTGTACTAAGGGAAATACTAGTTCGAAATCACTCTCGAACCGTATTAGAATAAAACACATACAAATGGAGGTGAATTATAGTTCCAAGTCACTAAGAGGTCAGCACATACCCTCACGTCTCTTAGGACCATATGACTATCCCTCAAATAGCCTATATCAAGGATACTATCTTCTAGGGTACAAGTCGTTATCCCCCATAAAGGCCCAATCGAGATAAGACTTTCCCGACGCAGAAACTTCCGAGATAGCAAGGAGCTCGGGTATGATTTTTACACAGATACATAATATATGCACAATCACATCGTCATATATATAAATATTTACATTTTCTAAATTAGATGCTCCCACGACTCATAATTATAATTATCTGTTTGTAGCACATTTTACTCGATTATATCGCATAACGGATCCTTCACTTGTATTCTCATATATATTTTACTTCATACCTATCTCTCGTCTCTCGGAGTATTCTTTCTCCCTAAGTATAATTTCAGTAGGCATACTCTCACCTACCTTCTGGTCTAACTCCATCACGATTCTCGATCTTTTATTAAACGTACGCATGATTTCTTACGTGTGAATAACTCCCCGTTAACCCATAATTTCATCTTACATTAAATTTCACACAACGGGGTCTACCTAGACCCTACTGGTCCTCTTTATAATACATTATGTTCTATCAATGATGTTAAAGGGTTCATACGCATTTTAATCGGGTTAATCTTAAATTTTTCCAGGAGGGATCGATCGATCGAGGAATGGGGTCGATCAATCGATACCGTTGATCGATCGATGCTTTTGATCGATCGATCGATCAAGCAGTTATGAAGAATTCTGCCATGGAAAAGTTACGGGTTTGCCTCTCCAACCTCTACCAATTCTCCATGAATGATCCCTAAACTCCCAAACAACATTACTACGGGTACTATATACATAACTACATTATTTCCTACATGAAACATGTTCAAGTTCATCAACGGTATCGCAATAATAGGGTAAAATTTACATAAACTTCAAGAACCCTAATTTTGGAAGAAACATCCATTCTTTTAATTATTTCCCTGATTTCTTATTTTTAAATCAATACTAATTCGTGGGTAATCCTATACATATGATGGGTATGCCCAGAATATATTAAATTTCTCTAAACATGTGATTTATGATCTCTAATTTATCAATTTCTTCCATACAACATGTTCTTAATAATCCCAAACGAACATGGGTGAGACATTAACTAATAACAGAGCAATATAGATACTTGCCTGGAATTCAAGTATCTGATTTGTGGACAAAAAAGGTATGGTTGCGTTTCTCGTTGCGCGATCCACGATTTGGTAGTGGTGGCGGTGCAAACGGATGAGTCTATGGCCTTGGTTTGCTTGGAATGATCTCCAACTTCTTCTCCTATGGACGTTATTTGGTTTTGTGTTTGTTAACCCTAGAATACAACTCCTAAAGGTTGATATTTCCTTAGGAAATTCGTGGGTTTAATTACTCAAAAATACAAAATGTCTTTAATACGCTCCCGGGATGCCAATTAGGATTAAAAACGCCCCAAGACCTAAACTAAACCCCCGGGTACACTTTTCTGACTATCTCGACCCTTCCGAACACTTTGGTGTACTCGAAATGACCATACGGCCAACTTATAATTTATTCACTTTTAATAATAATAATTTAGTCCTGACACGACACAGGCGCATCCCGACTTAAATTTCCATAATTTCCATTTTATTCACTTGTGATAATTTTTATAAAATCAATCTTATATATCACTTTACTCATTTAGTAATATTCGACAAATTTCCAATAATTACTAACTCTTGTGATGCTAGTAAATAATTAAATAAATTTTTGGATTAATATCTCAATTTAAACCTAAGAAATCCCCAAATTCTAGGTTTGTATATATCTATGAGGTGGTCCGTATTTTTATAGTTACAATATTGGAATACATTTATAATAATCATCATTTTGTGCCTTGTATTTGAATAAATTCAAGATTACTTTCTATCATATTAGTTGAAATGGTCTAGTAGAGTGGACTAAGAGGTTTTTACATATTCTTGAAAGGTGAGATGTAACTAAAGTTGTTCAGACTTTTATGGTTCTCTGAAACCATACTTCTATTCCGACTATGTTTATGAATCCCCAAATAAGAGTATGTTTTTAATGAGATAGAATGCTTGATATGTATTGCAATGGCATGAATTCATCTTTTCTTGGGGTTATTGGATGATATGAAATCAAGATCATAAATATATCATAATGTTCATGTTATACTTTGAAATGTTTTTACCATGCCTTTATGAGATTAATTGAAAGATTGTGGGAGTTGGTTTTTATTCTTGGACATTTCTCATTCCCAACAGAATAGGGATTATACCTGCTGTGAATGCCTATAATCTATAGCTATTATACAATCTATTCTATTCTTTCTTCTATAATTACGTACCTATAGCTGCGATACCACAAAACATACATAGTTTGCTATAATTGCGTACTTGTAGCTGCGATACCATAAAACATACACAGTTTGCTATAGTTGCCATACCATAAAACATACACAGAGGTATATTGGCTGCTATAGATGCGTACATAAAACATACACAGTTTGTCGCTCTGGGTTATAAATTCCCATGAACATATTAAGCGTTTCACAACTCGAGGCAAGTTTCGGTTTAATGATTTTTTTTGTAGATCTGACCTCTCCTTCTTTCTTTGTATTGGTCTGAAATCGCAAGTGCATTTGCGTTTTCTTTCTGTGGGTACATTTTCGAGTTCTACAAAGAAAATTTTATACAATACGAGATTAAAGGTAAGTTTTGTATCGTTATGGTAGATGATTAGCTGAATAACTCATATTGTTGCAGTTGCGAGTTCAACATGTATGTAATTTGTTTCTTAAGTTAATTTATGTTTCTAATCACTACACTGTGATTTCAGTTGATAGTGTTTTAATTGTATGTAATTTGTTTCTCTTAATCCATCATGTATGTAATTTGAACGTTTTGATATAATGAGCAAGTAGTCACAGTGTTCTAATCACAACACTATGACATCTATTGAGTGAGGTAGTCACAGTGTTCTGTTCCAAATAAAAATTTTACTAAGAGATGCTATTGAGTGAGTTATGTTGGACTAAATTCTTTGCTTTTTATTGAATATACAGTGTTCATTTCCAACTGTGAGCTGCTATTTGTTTATTAAAAATAAAGCATTGCATCTGGGAATAGAATTAGCATTACTGTAATGATATTACAGTTGGAATTCATTTCCAACTATTAAAAATAAAGCATTAGCAAACACTGCTATTCATTTCCAACTGTAATAAAGTTATTTTTACTGAACACTGCTATTAAAAATACAGCATTATAGTTGGAAATGAACACATCTACTACAGTTGGAAACCCACAATATGATAGTTCTTTATTACAATGTTCATTCTTAGATAATTCTATTACAGTACATATATATATATATATATATATATATATATATATATATATATATATATATATATATTCATTACAGTGTTCTTAGATTATTTATTCATTCTTAGATAATTTATAACTGTAATGAATATATATATTCATTAGAAGCATTATCTAACTGTAATGAATATATTCTAAGATAATGCTATTACAGTTAGATATTCTAAGATAATAATGCTATATTCATTAACTAGCTGTAATAGCATTATCTATATTCTTAGACTATGTTTGAGAGCATTATCTAACTATAATGAATATAGCATTATCTAACTGTAATGAATGTAATAGCATTATCTTAGATAATCTAACCCCTATATTCATTACAGTATTTATATATTCATTACAATATAAATTAATTGTAATGAATATATTCATTCTTAGATAATTTATTTAATACTAATGCTTTGCATCTTCTTCCTCGCAGCACTTCGAGTACTGATCGGTGTCCATAAATGATTTCAATTCATCACGTTATTGTAACAACCTGCGTAATTTTTGGATTATTTTAATTAATTTCTGGAAAATGGAGGAGAATAAAGTTTTTGATAAAATTATTTGTATTGATCAAATATGTTGGTTATTATTTTTAAAGGCGATAATTTCAAACGGTTTCGAAATTGGAGTTAAAACGGATTTTAAAATGATTTTTAAATGTTTTTAACTCTTGGAGTTGTTTTGACTTCCAACTCTTCATTTCCTTGCCTTATTTAAAGGAGTCTTTTGGATTCCAACTCTTCGTTTCTTTGCATTATAAAAGGAAGTCATGGGCAACCTTTTTAACATACTTTTGGCACAACTTTTTGGCAGCAAATATATTTTATATTCCTCTTTTTTTTATATACACATTGGCCATTGAGATTTGTAAGTTCCAACCTTAGATTAAAGGTGTTCTTGGGGCTATTTTGTTGGAGGTTCTTGGAGAAGATTTTGTAGATCTTTTGTGTTGATCTTGAGGATGTGATCATTGGTTTCTCATCATGGTTTGAGGTATGGGGTTTTACACAATATGCTCCTTTAAATCTCGCAAGTGTCATTCCGTTGATTTCATGTTTAATTGAACTCATATTTGAATTGATAAATTCATTGAAATCTGGAAAATAATTGTTAAAATTATTTTGATTCATGTGGTATCATTATATTGTTGTTGAGAACATTGTCATGAGATTTTAACATGGCACGGATGTTGAGTACCTGCCAAAATTCCTGTTTCCCGGGCTATGGCTTGATAAAGCATATACGGATGTGGTGAGGCCTGGTGACCCGGTTAAAGTGTTGTTGAGAAATTATATTGATAAATGCTTTGAGATTTGCATTTTGATTTGAATATTCATACTCGTGTTGTTACGCTTTGTTCATCGTTACTATAATTGTTGAGCATCTTTCTTGTCGTATTGTGTACTTCCCCATATTTTCTTTTAGTGGCAGGTTAGCGTGGATTTGGGCGCTATGGATTATTGGAGATTGATTTTATCTTGGATATTTTGGGAAGAATTTTTAATACATTTAGGAAGACTTGTATTTATTTATTTTGATGTATAGAGCATTGGGATTTATTTTTATTCGTGTTAGATAGTTGTAATTTTAATTCGAGAGACTTGTTGTAATTGAAGAGATTGAGATTAGTGGATTTATATTATTGTGGATTTATTTAGATGCTCTATACCTTGTCACTTGTGGATTTGGATTTATTTTATCGCATTAGCGCTCCGTTCGCTCACCCCGGGCAGGCGGGGTGTTACAGTTATTCAGCTCTAACTTCTGCTAATTCAACATATAGACGTTGAAACATGGGTACTTCACTATAAAATACACTCAAACAAAGTATATAACTAATACACACATTCTACTACACGCACAAAATACACACTCAGCACACACAGTTTGAAATGATTTATCAGTTATGAATTTTCACTTTTCTTTTTGAGACAACACTTTTGACATTGATAAGGGATATATGTAGTCTTGCGTGCTTAGGTCTGGGCCTATATGTAATGTTCAAATTTTGTCTCATTTTTAGTGAACTAATGTAATATTGTATTATGTTACTTCTCTATAAAGAACGAGTGAAGTTATAGGAAGCGTAATGATGAATGTAAATGATACATACTTTAGTTGATATGCAAGTGGGGTGTCACGAGCCCAATGCCCTAGCATACTGTGGAATGAGGTTGCTTGATTTTTTCATGTGCACCACGTGCGATATCGACGAGACACACGACATATGGTAAGCACGCTGCACATGTATTACATGTGTCGATGTCTTCAATATATTTAGAGGCCTGGTCTTCTATCAAAGTTGTCTACCTTACCTTATTTCATTATTTTTTTTTTCCGTTATTCATAATTTTGTACATTAAAGATTGCTCCCGATGAAAGTTAATCTATTACTAAGATGAAAATGTGGATTAGCTTGGTTGCATTGTGAATTATATGTCATTTTTTTGTTAGGACAATGTCAATAGGTTTTCATTGATATATTTTATCTTTTATGAGAGTTTTTGGGTTCCAGTTTCTCTGATTTGGCACTACTCGTGGCTGCCCTTTGTCTTTTTTATCTGATTTGGCGGTACTGAGTTGTTGAAGCGATTCATTAGAACTATAACTCGACATGTAGTTGATGATTAAGGTACTAATTTGCTTTATTTATATTTGTTTTTTCAGCAGCAACATGTGGGCAACAACAACAACAGGTGGGTATGGGGGCAGTAACAGGTAGGGGGTGATGGACGGGGGTGGCGCAATAACAAGGGTAAAGGGTTTGTGGATGTCCATTAGATAACTCCTGCGCCGCAAACTAGTAGGGGTAGCAACATTGTTGCCTTCTGCTCCGCAAACCAGTGTCGCTCCCTTCTCTGCAGACTACCGTAAAATAGCCCTGCTCCTCACGGGTCCCTCTTTTGATTTTGGGCAAGCAAACCAAGACTACGTTTTTAAGACTTTCATCTCTCTCTCGATTTAACTCTGAACCCAAGCAGGGCTGGTAAGTCTAACTTTCTATCCTTTTTTTTTCAATTCTATGTTCAAGACTTACAAGAAATGTTATGTATAATTTTTTTTCAATTCATAGTTCAAATGGTTAGTTTAAAGTGTTGTGATTTTTAGCGGTTATGTGAAATGGTTAGTTATATATATATATATATACACACACACATACACACACACACACTAGTAGATACCCGTGCCTGAAGGCACGTCAAAAATTTTCAAATTAGTAATCGCGAAACGGGGAAAATTTCAAAATGAATGAACAAATAATTAAAATTAGAATTATATACACTTAGTACTAAAAAACAAAAGTTCCAATATAAACATTTGAGATCTAGTCAAACACATAACAAATATTTAACTAAGTCAATGCCCAAAAAAAATATTGGTCCATGTGGGCTCAAAATAAACAACTGAGTGGAATTATATGTACACAAAATTTACACGTGCTATGAATTTAATAAATCACATGAAAGACATTTATCAAATATATATAATTTTTCCAAAATAAATAGCATTAGAGAAAAATAGGGAAAAACATTAAGAAACTAAGTTTCACTATGTTTGTGCCATAAAGCCACATTAAGCTTAACATATCTGTAGCTTACAAATATGCAAAAAGATGGATATAACTAAACCTACACAAATTTATTAGGGACATATAAACATAGATATAACAACATAGAAGTTAAAGTTAAAAAAAAATAAACACCCAATTGTGCAAAATATATTCTAGCTGGGAGGCAATATATTGGTCCATATACCATTCATTTGCTCATATGGACTACAATAGATCTAAACATTGTGACCTGTGTGGGAACCAATACAAACTTACATAATGACAATCCATTATATTGCACTAAAGACTATAAAAATGAATAATCCTTCATGGAAGTGCTTTGGAGACTACTTGTGCAAAATAGAATTGTTGAATTCCACAATGAGTTGGAGTTGTTTTCTATTAGTGCTTTAGAGAATTCTTATATAAGACTGTTTTCTGTTAGTGCTTTAGATAATCTTTGAATTCCAAATTGCATTATATCCCTCCCACCACATATCTCACAAATCCCCTCATGATACTTGATATATGCTGCTACAACATAAGTTATGGACTACTAAATATACAAACTAATAGAACCCCTTCTCACTCTCCTGATCTTGTTCGTAACAATGGGCTATCAACCGTTGACTACATGCAAATCCAAGGACATCACTCAGATTTGGATCAGCAACACTGATCTACCGAACCAATAAGCCTACCAAGAGAGAAAAAATAACAAATTATTAAACTATAAATAACTATAAACGAAAGAAATGTTTACAATGTTCATCAATAAATATAAAAAAAATTGCACCATTAATGGCGTTGAAGACTGCTGGCCCACGCATTTCCACTTCCAAAACAGGGCTTTATGTTTGTTTAGCTGTTGGAGAACCGCAAGGCACAACTCGAAAATGGAAAATAAAAAAATAAGTTCACATATTAGTGGAATAAAATGAAAAGCTGTAAAAATTGGTTTGTGAAAGCAGATTCAATAACATACATCGTCGATCTATTAGTCTACGAAGAAGATGTTATTGAATAACAAACTCCTTAATTAAGAATCAAAGGCAACAAACAATCTATGTGATTCATAGTTGTTGTAACATGATTCACCACAGGTTCATTAATTAATATTATTGTCTATAATGCAATGTGGTTCATTTCGTTTTTTAGGCCAAGACTCTTATCACTGTGATGCCCTATATGTTATCATGTCAAAGCAATCAATATGGGATATGACATATGATACACAATCTCAATTTACTCATTTTTTTAACAATAATGGAAGAATATCATAAATATAGAAAATGAAAATGTTTACACCTGTGACGCACATAAATGAAATCTAATGCCCAGATCTCAATTATTTATCAGAAATAAGATGAACCCAATTGCATGGATCCAACATAAAATCTTACAAAGCCGAATTTAGCATCATAATATACGAAAATCAGATAACCTTCAAGCACAATAGGAATCAATTGTTAGGATGTTTGATAATCCTTTCCAGTACCACAGTCCTTTCTCTTCGGATATCTCTAGCTGGACATATCAGCCTGCACCCCAAATCATCCATATTATTTATATCCTCTTTCCCAATCCTCATAACAACATCTTCCTCAACATAAAAATAGGCATTCTGTAGTAGCAATTAGTACACGAATGTTGTCCAATCGATCAATGACTACACGAATGTTGTCCAAATCCTTGAGAGAAACATAAATCCCCACTTGCATAGAACTAATCACCTCCTTTTGTCCTTTCACAAAAATCTCGTAATTCTTGAACAGAGTATCAATCCACTTCCCCACTGAGCCTAAGGGTATTGAAGCTGCGGCGGCAAGAGCATCCACCACATGTGATATGCTTCCATGGTCGCTGGCACCATCGAACAAATCAACACAAAAGCCAAAGTAGCCACAAAGATCACATTTGCTGCCTGTAAACATATTGGAAATTTTGGAAAAACTCATCAGTGAATGGATCACCCACAACTTTGAAGTTTTACAATTCCTCCACGTCTTGATACTATATCTAGAGCATTCCAGGTACTGTTTAACAAATACCAAAGATTGAGATTGAACAAACCTCGCTAAATAATTTTCCACTGTGATGGGTTTCCCAAATACTATATCTACAACATTTTTAAATGTATGTTTGTCGGTATATTCGGTCTAAAAATGAATTAATATGAAATACAAAATATCTTAACAATTTGAAATTTAAGTAAAAATGGGTAGACATTAATAAATAATTCATTAAACATGGTCTTAACTTGTAAAAAACAATCTGCACTTTATATTCTTCCTCCTTGATCTATGAACATCCTGTCGATAACCATGTCTATCCTATCAAGGGGTCCGGACAGGAAACCCAACTCCCCTATCTCTGCTTCCTGTGGTTGTCTTCAAATTATCTACATATATGTCAATGTGAAATCAAAACTAAAAGGAGTGAATTTTTGGAGACATAACTAAAAAAACATGTATAGGAGTAGTTTATAATAATTTAGTGTCCATCTAAATTAATATCCACATTAACACTAACATTTATTAATGAAATTTAAAAATAATACTATAGGTAGGTCACTTCTTTTGCTTGAAATCAAATGTCTTCATTTGCTTTTGGTAAGGACATGTTATTCTCAACTATATATACGAAGAAAGAAACCTCACATCATCACCACCATTAATGGAAAACCTAACTCAATAAGAAACCCAAATTGAACTCAATAACGACATCTTTCTCACTCATAAGTAGAGAAAAAATGAAGTAAGAAACCTAACACCATTAGCACAGAGAGGTAGAGTGTAAACCTCCCAACACACACATCTTATTATAATGGAAAAAATAAAGAAAAACCTTCTAAAAATTATAATCAGATCTTTACCCCCCCCCCCCCCCCCCCTTTCTCTCTAATCCATATAATAGATGCTTATATAATTGAAAGAAAAATACAGTACATGAGTTCTCCACCCTCAAACATAGAAAAAATGGTTAGCGAAAGGAAATTTTGAAAGAAAAAATAGATGGAAAAAAGGGCTAAATCAAGACAGTCGTACCTCTAGACCTTCAAAACCGTTTCTTTCTCTATAGTCCTACAAACAAAGCTATTTTATTTTCTTCAGTTTCAAGAAAAATAACCGAAGTATGGGTAGTTACAAATAACACTAAAAATAAATCGAAATTGGAAACCACTGTATCGGGCAACAAATCAAATAAAAAATAAACCAAAAAACAAACTTGATTTGACACTCTTATCAAGTTTTCAACATGAAAATAGTCGAGAGAGATAGAGAGATCAGAAAAATCAAATCAAACCTCTCCAAAATTTGGAACGGAACCAAAAACAGTTGAGATTAGAAAAATCAAACCAAAAACTATAGATGTAGAGAGACATATCTTGTTGGAGCTCGTAGAAAAAGAAAGATTTGAGAGAGAGAGAGAGAGAGAGAGAGAGAGAGAGAGAGAGAGAGAGAGAGAGATGGTGAAGGGGGTAGTTGAGGTAGATGGAGGTAAGGGGGTGATGTCTATCAGTTGTCTATCATCGATTTTCTCTTGAGCCTTGTGCGAGGAAGCATGAATGAGACTCGGGCTGTCAACATTACACACAGAAAGATGTAGCTCCCTGCTAAATCGTACCCTTTTTTCATATCTCATCTCAGATCTTCATTTCATGCATTGTTGGCTCAATATGAACCCTTAATCTATCTTATAAACTTATGGAACATTAATAACACCATTGCTACTTATTATATATATACATACATATATATATATATATATATTCATATTTTAATATGAGTTCGTGTGTGTTGATTATCTGTGTTACAACTTCGTGTTTGTATTTCAGGTTGTGATTCATCAACAAGAAATTCAATGTTGCATCTATATGGATGCTATTATCAATAGTGTTTTTTATGGTATGGCATTTATGAGTTGTTTGTAGTATTGAAAGTTAAGAAAATCATTGACTTTTATATATATTTTTTGCTTCACCCACTAATCTTTCAATCAATGCTCTGTAAGACTCTGTGCCTGAATACTTCCTCCATTAATTTTGGGTGAACATTCAACTAATAATGGATGTTGTATGTAGATTTATGATTTTCTTTTAATCAATGTCGATCTATGCGTTGTTGTGTTTCACCATTATTACCTATGTAATAAGAATCATGTGCTTCTGTTCTAGCCACCTAGAGTTTCTTTCCTATAAGCTTTCTCCCCGACAATGGTTGTTATAACATCAATTGAAGGAATTGGTTGGCAAGCACTATTGGCCCCAAGAATATATTACAATGTTAAAAGAAAAGCACAGAGTTTCCCTTCTTTCCCACTTGACCATCTCTTGACTTCAGCATCTAGATTTTCTGCCAATTTTTTTCTCTTTGTTTTCTCTATTTGAGTAAGAAGATTGCGCATGTTCTTCTTTGCCATAGAGTTTGAATTACAGATCTCAATGACTTTTTATAGTTGAATTATTTATGTTTATCTATTTTTATACTTGATCTTGCCGTGATTAGATTACTTCTTCTGTTCAAACTCTAGGCATGTTTTTTTCTTCATTTTGCCAATTTCTGTCATAGCAGCATGAATAACACTTTACTAAACTGATTTGGTGGGAACAGATACACTTTAAGACAACAATCGTCAAGATTTGGAGAAATTATATATTTTGATTTTTGGCACCATTGTTCTCGAATCTACCAAAAAAAATTCTTTTACAAAGTTTGATTATCTAAATGAAACCATTTTTGTTTGTTTAACGTGGGAGAAAGAGGATTTTGAGGTATCAAATGATACTATATTAGCTTAGTTTTCATGAGAATCAGACATATTGTTCTTTAGAATTTTCTGGGTGCTTATATTCTTGGAGGAAACATGACTAACTCTCGCAATATATAAATCCATAGAAGTCTTCTTTGAAATACCCCTGTTAAATTTACAGTTCTCTTGGACTATTTTTCAAAATCTCTATAATCAAGGCATATTTTCGTGTTTTGAATAGTAGTATGAACTAAATTTTTTCTTGTATTTCTCTTTGTTTTGTTTTCATATTGTGTATGAACATAATTGATCGGGATCTATGTATGCATATGTGGGTATAGGAGCTATATATACCCCCTTTTGGTTGACCTCCTAGGAGGCCTGCTGAATACAAGCCTCTTGGGAATCCTACTGAAGACAAGACAAGCATGTTGAAGACATGCTCGAAATTGGACACCATAATGCGCCATAATATGAACAAGCCAAGTAAGTCTCTGGGGATGATTGGGACAGGTGGCCTTGGTCACTTGGCAGTGAAGCTTGGAGGGGACAATTTTGTGGTCTCATCTGACGAACAACAGATGATGGTGAGATTCCATAAGTTTGGCGTAAACAAATTTGTGCTGTCATAAGTAACACTAAAAAGTGTTGACCCCGATTGTGTTTTATCTATCGGTATTGCCCAAATTTGATAGGCCCTAAGAGTATTAACTTTACACATAACTTTCTATTTTACACGACTGGCTCCAGAGCATAAAAATTGATGCCTACATATCTAAAAAGGTGCTTATTAGCTCATAATCAAAATTTTGGAATGAAATAGTTAAAGGTTTTATCCGTGTCTTACATTGGAAAAAAATCAAACTTAGAAGGTTTTATCCGTGTCTTACATTCGTATGTAAGTACCATTGCTTTATGTACATATTCAGTGATTTTGCTTCTATACATCAGCTAGAACAATTCTTTTGAAGTGCTACTCAGCTACTGCCTTAGTAAATCTGGGCTTGATAAAAGCAAATGCAAACGTTACTGGTAGTTATTGAATGGGGGCCTTAAGTGCTGGGTTGAGGATGAAAAAGTAGTTCCAGAAGAATTCAGGTGTATAAAAAGTAATAACATGAAGGTTAAGGACCTATTTAAGGATCTTTCAGCTGAGTAGTAAGGACACCATTCCTGTGTAGGTTATTATATACTACTCAAGTGTTTAAGTTTTCACTTCTAGACAACAAATCTTTTTTGGTGTTTAATATGTTATCATTTTGAATTGAATAAAGTCCAACTTTGTATTGGTCACAAAAAATTATCAGTTAGTTATGGTTAAAATTCAAATTCTTTAGTATGTAGGCATTTGGATCAATCATATTTTTAGTATGTATTGTAATAGGTGGATTGAGAATAAATATATATTTATTTTTCTTATGGTTATATTATCATAAGATTTATTCTTATTTTATTCATTATTTTTTTTACATTTTATATTTTGTGCAGAGAAAGCACAAACTATTTAGGTACTGTTGTGTAAATAGTAGTTTGTTGGGGTTGAGTTTTGTTTAGATTTTGTTAATCGGCTAAGCTATTTCTATTGCAAGTTGATTTGCATAGTATATTAATTTACCACGTACTAGGTATGTTCCTCATATATTCATTGTTTTAATGTTATAATTATCATTGACATTGGAACTATAGAAAATGCAGGCATTGAACTCATAAAGACAATCGAGAAATCAAGGAAACAAAGACCAAATTTAAATTTACGTGGTATGATTTGGCTCCTTATAACAGTCTAACTGTACTTTATTGTAAATTTATGTATTTTTCTCTTTATTTTTGCAAATTGTATGTTTCTTTAATTGTGAAATTCATATCTTCTCAAACACATCTTCCAACACTGATTCCATTTTTAATGTTGTAAATGTAGCTATGAAGCAAGGGTGCAAGAGGGTGAAGATAAGAGTGCAGAGCATCAATGTGGAAATTCGGAAAAATAAGTCACGGAATTCGGGATTCAGTGCTTAGTTGATCCTACAATCACTTTAAAAAGCATACAGACTATGAATATTTGATTTTTATTGATAATTTATCTATTTGAGTATTGTTGTTAGGTTATTTTTTATTTCTTAAACAGGATGGTTAGTTTTATAAATAGTGGAAATTCTGCCCAATTTTTTAAAATTATTTACAATTTATGTTATATAATAAATATTTTTACTTAAGTATTGGTGTTAATCTTATGATTTGAGTTGAATTGATGATTTTGTTTATACAATATTTAGGATAGATTATTAGTATTATTGTTTGAGCATAATCATTTTGGCTCCTGATGGGATTTTGATCCTTGAGGTTCCATTGTATGGGTTGGGATTAATAATAATAGCGTAGTCACCAGAAGCTCTAGCCAAGACACCACGGTCACTCGTATGGTATTCAACATTGCAAACAACAGCTAATTCAGGGATAGATCTGAGAGGAAGGACATTTCCCACCATAAGATTGACCTTCTTCTGACAGAAAACAAATTCCGCAATCCCAGTCGTAAAAACATAGCCTAAAGAAGAACTCTTGGAAGCCCAATTTCATAGAAATTCATCTCATGTTGTAATCAATGCCATTCGAAAATCAAATCTCGTAATCTAAGTCGTAAAAAGACTTTATTAGTTGACTTGATACAATTATTTTCAATCTCAATGAAGAACTTAGTCACGTGATCACTAATGAAGAACATTTGCCTTCTTCTCGATGAAAACAAATCCCGCAATATGGAAGGGGAAACAATGAGAGTAATATATGAGCCATGGTTTGTCAAGTACAAAGTTGATCTTTATATTTTCGGGTCATGTTCATGCATATGAACGATCGGTATGTGTGTCAAAAATTTCTTACAAAATTGTAAAAGGAATGTGTGCTCCAGTGATTGACTAGCCACATAATCATTAGTGACGACGGAAATATTGATGGCTTGGCAAACAACATGACATAATCATTTGAGAACCAGGAGTCCGATGATGACACTGAAACTTCCTGTAAGTTACTTTTGTACCTTTTAGTGTGTTTGTTGGTCTGTCTAGGCCACTAAATTATTGTTTTAAATTTTCACCCCCTAAATCCCATTTTAACCCCAAAGTGAACTCTTACTACTTAATTTTAAAAATCAGGAGTCCGATGAGACACGCCACTTCCTACAAGTTACTTTGTAACTCTTGGGGTGTATGTACATCTATCCGGGCCGCACGATTGTTGTTTTGAGTTTTTCCCACCTAAGTTCTATATTTAACCTCAAAACAAATGTCTACTAGTCAATTTCGGACAACCGGGAGCCTCGATGAGGACATAGACACTTCATATAAGTTATGTTTTAACCTCTTGAGGAGTTTGTGTCTGCCTCTATCATGAAAACTCGGTTGCTATTTTCATCTTTTGCCCCTTAAATCATATTTTTAACACCAAAACAAGCATAAACTAATCAATTTTGAAAATTGAATCTGACGAGGTCACAATGACTTCTCTTAGATTACCTTGGTACCTTTTGGCGTATTTGTCACTAGTAGCACTACTTCATTGTTGTTTTCAATTTTCACCCCCAAAAATCCCAGTTCAAACACCAAAACGAACATTTATTAGTCAATTTCAAAAATCAAGAGTCAAATGAGGACACATATACTTCCTACAAAATATTTTTTACCCATGTGGATGTTCATACCTCTATTTGGGACACTTATTTTCTATTTTGAGTTTTCATCGCTAAATCCCAATTTTAAGCCCGAAATGACAGTATACTAATCAATTTTCAAATTTAAGAGTCTCATTTTGACACAATCACTTCCCATAAATTACTTTCGCATCGAATAATAAACTCACACAAACAAATATAGACAATCAATAATTCTAACTTGAATGGCATGAGCTTCTTGCAAAGGAAACAAACATATAATAATTCTTATAAAAATTCACACAAACAAGTGTACAAATATTCTCATAAATTGATATTAAAACTATACTACTACAACCAATTGACAATCCAAGTTTTCAATTGGCTCACCCTCAACCTCCTATCACCACTACAAATCAGTACAAAAACTAATAATATAAATCAATAACCAATAATTAAAATTACCTTTTATCTGTATCAAGTCGACGATACTTTAACTTGAATCCCCGGGGCTAGATCAAATACTTAAATGCCAATGAACCCTATCAAATAACCATCGATGAAAAACAAATGATTTCCATTGAATATCAAAAACAGATAAATGGTTATTTACACAAGCAGGCATATGGATATCCAAAACATAATTTCATGATTATATGCTCTACAAATAAAATCCATACAAGAGATATAACATGTACTTAAAAACAAAAAAGAAAAAAAAAATTAACTTGAAAATGTTAAAATTTTACCTGGTGAAATCGAGACAAGAGATTTATGGCAGCGTATGAATTTGTAAACAACGAGTAACGAGCAACGAAGACAATAGATTTAGGGCGTCGGCGCGGCTGAGGGGAGGTAGAGGAAGAGGGCGACGCGAGAGTGAGAGTGAGAGGGAGAGGGAGAGATGCGGGTGAAGGATTGGAAGATAAAGAGGGAGAGGCAGAGAGAGAGATCCAGCAACGAGAGGCATTTGTGATTTTTTTTTATTTTCTTTTCTTGTGAGTAGGTAGAATTCTCAGCGCGGCAGTTAAATTTTTTTAAGAGGGAACCGAAATTTTTCTTAGCCGTCTCATAAGGTTTTCCTTTTGAGACCGCTATTAATTTAGCGTCTCAAAATATATACCTTTTGAGATGGTTAAATTTAGTTGTCTTAAACATTAATATTTTTAAGACAATAACTTTTTACCGTCTCAAAGAATGCGTTTTAGAGACCTAAATTTTAACCGTTTTAAAAGGTTTTGTCTTAAAAAGTACTTTTTTCGTAGTGAGTGATTTGCCCCCTATGTGGCTTCCACAGATCCCCTCATACAACTCACAGAGGGTTTGGTCGACATCATTTGGGTGAACACATTACAAGTATGGCCTTAAGAAATAATTTCGATAAAGCTTATCATCTGACGGAAAATGAGATCAAGAAGATTTTACTCGAATTTTATGAGCCACTTTCTTGTCGTCAAGCAAAACAACCTCTTTCAGGTAACGAACTATCGAATCCATTCAAAATGGGGCCCCTATCGATGTCCATATCTTGCCCGAATGACTTTCCCTTATCAATGATGGGATAATCAAGGTATTGCATGTGAATTGGTTGCTCCAGATCTCCCTTCATAACTAAAGCGAGTGTGGCTAAGGCTTCCATATGACTATTATTCCCTCTAGGGAAATATTATAATTGTACATAATTCCCTCGCAGGAGGCTCGGACCGGTCCTGCTGTCGAGATTTTCTAATCTTATCCTTCTCCTATGAAGAGTCCTAGTGCAACTAAAACTCCTGAAATTTTATAGGTTATATAAACCCGAGTTATTATCATTTTTAGGATGGGAAATTAATATAATTTTCCATACTTTTCCGTAAAACCATAGTTTGAAGTTAGTTTACAAATTTAATTCCAAGTTTGAAGATTATTCAGAATTCTGTGATTACAAGTATTTTTCATTGCTGCTTTTACTGCTTTGGTAAGATTAGGAGTTAATTTCCTCTGTTCAATTCCTTTTTGCATCAGTCCTCAAATTTTCCTTAGTTTAATTATGGTTTTCTGCAATTCAAAAATTGTTTCCACTACTTTTAGCATGCTAGGCTAGATTTTCTAAGGCCGGGATACGTGAACCCAACCTGATGTGATAGTTGCATGTGTATAACATTAATCCTATGAATTTAGTGATTGATTACGACCGTATCGCATAGGAACACGACAATTGTAGATCTTTAGATCTCGTTTGCTTCTGGGTAACCGGGATGCTTTAGAATGCAATTCGAGTGTCATTATCGCGATACCAA
This sequence comes from Sambucus nigra, assembly GCA_949130495.1. Taxonomy (NCBI): domain Eukaryota; kingdom Viridiplantae; phylum Streptophyta; class Magnoliopsida; order Dipsacales; family Adoxaceae; genus Sambucus; species Sambucus nigra. The sequence goes on along the minus strand of OX422211.1, from coordinate 313,687,398 downwards.
TTTACTCTTCCTCAGGTTAAGTATGATGCGGGCTTGAACCTCATATACGTAATGCTTGGGAGTACTAAATTCTGGGTCTAATTAATCAGTTAAAATTACGATTAGTATTATACCTTCAATACACTAGGGTTGTGGGATTGTATTCCCGTCCTGTTCTTCTTCATCATATAGTTTAAAGTTTTAAATCATTCTTCATCAGTATTTTAGGTAATTTAGTATAATTGCACCTTTTTATAATTTCATAATTGCATCTAGAGTAGTCAATTCCCAAATCAAATCAATTTTCTTTTTCCTTTAGAGTTAAAGTTAGGATTTCTTTATCTATCCAACGTCGTCACAACTCTGTTGTCCTAATTCCCTGTGGATACGATCCCGACTTACCGGGTTTATTACTAACTCGACAGGATTGCACTTAAGCCTAAAGAGAACGCACATTAGAGACACTTTTTGAGTCGCGTCAAGTTTTTGGCGCCGTTGCCGGGGAATTAGGTAGACTTAGGATTAGATCGAGTCAATCTAAAGCGTTGACCAAAAAAATTTTCAAAAATCTAAAAACATAAAAAATTCAAAAAGCACAAAAAGATTCATCACCATCTCTCATAAGCTATTAATGCAAAATTCTTAACTCACTCCCACACCCCATAATACTCCAACCAGCATTCACGAAAATCCAATCGTTGAGTACAACCCCAATAGCCCTCACACTCCTAACGCCCCACAGTTCTGGATTCCACATCCCACACCGTCACACTTAATCTCAAATAACACTCCGTTTTCCTTCTTAGGACACACCTCCGAGCACACTTCGAGCACACCAAGTGAGGACACCGATTCTTTAAGAGAGATAGAAATGTCGCAACACGGTAGTGCAGCAGCCGGTGAGGAAGAGGCCCCATACCGCCCATTGAGAGAAGTCTTATATCCCGAGCGCACTGTCACTCCGGGATGCATTATACTCCCGTATAGTGCGGGGCAATATCGTTTTAAAAATAGGATGATCCAGATGTTACCCCATTACCATGGTATGGATTCTGAAAAGCCATATCTTCACATTAGGGAATTTGAGGATGTGTGCGATACTTTAATGATCAAACTTGCACACAAGAGGTGATTCGCCTCAAACTGTTCCCCTTTTCGCTAAAAGATAAAGCTAAGACCTAGTTATGGTCTTTGCCCCAAGCTCGATTCCATCTTGGAACGAGTTGCAATCTAGATTTCTCAAGAAATTCTTCCCACCACATCGTACAATCTCCATAAAGGCTCAAATTCAAGCGTTCAGACAATCAGAAAATGAGCCATTTCATCGATGTTACGAGCGTTTCAATGAGTTAGTTACTTCATTCCCCCATCATGGATTTGATACAGCGCAAATCATTTCCTTTCTCTATAATGGGCCGAATCTTAACTCCAAGCAACTCGTTGAGACCATGGGTAGTGGTCCCTTTGTCGACTTATATGCCCACGATGCTGAGCTTCACCTGAGGTATGTCGCCGAGACTACCCAATCCTGGGATACATCTGATCCTAATGCTCAAAATCGAAATCGTCAAGTGACCACCACTCCAGCGGCGTCCGAGCTATTTCACGTAGATAAGAGTTCTATGACAGACAGTCGATTAGATACGCTCGAGAAAGGATTTCGAGACCTATGTGAGGTATATGGAAGAGGACCAATTGTATCAATACCAAACCCCGTCTAGAAGGTGTGTGCAATTTATGAGGCGGGTCATTCAACTGAGGAATGCCCGACTATACCCACCTACAAAGTGATGCTTGAAGAGCAAGTTAGTGGTATAGGAGGATTTAAGGGTAATTTCGGTGCACCTCACGGGAATTCTTACAACCCTTCATGGAAAAACCATCCTGGTTTTAGCTATGGGCAACAACATGCTGCGATGAACCCTACTTCCCATGTTGCCCCTCCTCCACCACAATACTTTCAACAAGCTCCACAAATGCAAGGACATGTGCAAGCACCACCACCTCCAGGACAATATATCCCGTCACTGCGGAGAACTCTCGAGGATACTATGAATCAATTTATCACTAGCCAGACTATTAGCGACATAAATACAAGTCTGTCAAAGATACAGTCCTCGTTGAGTGTTCAAGAGTAGGGCAAGTTTTCTGCCCAGGCCAAAGACCTCCCCAAGGTCAAACTAGTGTTAGCTCCACCTCTACTGAACATCGGGAGCAATGTCAAGCTGTGACCACTCTTCGTAGTGGGAGAGTCGTTGATTTATCACCTCCCCCACACGACACAACGAAAGACAAGGAGATTTCGCCCTGTATGAAAGAGGCCGAAGATGTCCCTTTGAATGAGAGTGACAAAGAAGACACCAGTGAGCCCGAGGTAGTAGTGAAACCACCCTCCGCGACACCGTTTCCTCAAAGGTTGATTCCTTCCCATAAAGGAAACCCACGTGATGACGTGCTAGAAGTGCTAAAGCAAGTAAAGCTGAACTTACCTTTCCTTGATGCCATTAAGCAAATTCCAGCTTATGCAAAAGTCATCAAAGACTTGTTGACGGTAAAGAGAAAGATGAAGGTAAAGAAAAATGTCTTTCTATCCCAGAACGTGAGCTCCATTCTACTTAACGATCTCCCGCCTAAATTCAAAGATCCCGGTGCACCCACCATTTCCTGCATCATTGGAGAAAATAAAATGGAAAAAGCCTTACTTGACTTGGGAGCAAGTGTCAATATCCTCCCTTACTCCATCTAAAGGCAACTTGATTTGGGCGACCTCAAGCCCACAAAGGTCACTCTCCAATTAGCCGATCGAACCGTGAAGATCCTGATAGAAAGACTTTTGCATATATTTGTCGTTGTTGTACAAGCTCCTTCTAAACAAAAACCTGATTTACCTACAAAATATAACAATCTCAAGTGTAGAGGTAAGTAAGGGTATCAATCCACTTTCAAGGTTGTAAAGCAAAGGGAACAAAATCAAATGTAATTCACTTTTTATTTTCTTTTTGTGCTTTTTCACTTTTCTAATTTTTTTAGCTTTTTCAATATTAAAACAATTGGGTGAGGTGATGATTTAAACTAAACTAAACTAAATGTGATATGATAATAACTAACTAGAAAATGACTAAAATGGAAAATAAAGTCTAACACTAAAATAAGAGATAAAGTGAGGTAAATAATTGTGAGAACAGTCAAGGAATGGGATTACACCACAAATTTTAGTTATTCTAATTAATTAATTTAATTATTTGAATTCTCCCAAATTAATATCAAAATTACAAACCAACTCTCGTTGCAAGTGTAATTATAACAGTAATCTTTTAGAATGTTAAGTTTAACACCCCACAACTATAGAAAAATATATCCACACTCCTTTTAATTAATCACCCGCTAGGATCGATCAATTAAAATTTATGTCAATCTTAGAAAATAAATTTAGAGTTGAAATTCAAGTTATAATACCTCACTTAAGAAATCCCTATCTCTAGTTCGAATCTAAAATGAGTATTATCACTAGAAATTCGATTTTCTCTCAAAAATCATTTGCCCTCTCTTGAGGCGTAAATTTAAGGGTGATGGATCAAAATTAACATTCAAATGGACTTTTCAAGTAATTAAACTAATTAAAATAAAATAACATCAAATAAGGGTTTTACCCCACCCCTTGAAAGGGGATTTAGCGTAACATGATATGAAATATGAAAAATTAATAATCAAAGGCATAAAATAAATGAGAAGAGAAAAGAACAATCAAACCGGAATCTCTTGATGCTTAATTGATCTTCAATCTATGAGTTGAAATTCACATCCCTTAATTTGAATGATTCAAACATAATTACATCAAGAATCTAAGTCAATTTAATCCTCACAACAATTTATTTTCTCCTCACTATCTAAAAAAAATAAAAAATAAAAATTATAATCTAAAACCTACACTAAAATGATATTTTCTCTCTCTACAAATTCCTATCTCCAAGCTTTTTCTAAATGGGATCTTCATCTTCATTTATAGTAGACACATGGAGCATGGGGGTATAGTTGAAAGAATTAAGATGCAAGAGCATGTGGAGTGTGCACATGAGGGTAAATTGGGTAATGGAAGTGCACATGTGCATGGTAAATGTGTGAGGTAAGGAAAGTAGATGGGTGAGGAAATTGGGGAATAAAAATCTGATATGATTTATGGGTATTTTTGGAAATGATTTAAAGTTACGTAGTTGAAAGTATTTGGGTAAAAGAGGGTAAAGTGGGTTAAGTGACATGTGGGGATTTGTTTGGTTTATTTGGCTTGGCAGGTACGATTTTTTGTTTGGTTGAAATGAGAAATGGGTTTTTGGTTTGGAAGTAGTATTGGGAGCTGCTGAATCGGGTTGGGGAAAAGGGTCCGGCCGGAAGTTTCGCCGGCGATGGTGTGGAGATGAGGGGCCAAACACGACGCCGGCTGAAAGGGGGTAAGGGCAGGGGCGCTCGCCGTGGGAGTCCGCGAGCAGGTCAACGCCGGCGGAGGTGAATGCAGGTCTGCGGCTTGGTGGTTTCGGGTTCTGGTTTATATCGGGTCGGAGGCGGTGGGGAACTAGACGACGTGGGTCGTAGAGAGAGAGAGAGAGGGCGGAGGTGGGTCGCGGCGGGGCTGTCCGCCGGCGTTTGGGTGGTTAGGAGAGGGGTAGAAGAGGTGATGACGAAAGGTGAGAGAGGGGGCCGGACGGGTGCGGCTTCCGTCGGAGGTTTCCGCCGGAGGCAGGCCGGCGGGTTCGCGAGCAGGGGACGTGGGGTTGGTTTTAACTCGGTGCTGGGTTAGCTTGGGATTGGGTTAGAAAGGGGATGAGATTTCCGGACATGGGGTATGAGGTTTTGGTGGTATAAGGTTCAGTGGTGGGAAGAGAGAGAAAATGGGAAGTTGAGAGGTTGATTGGAGAAGATGAAGTAGGTGGGTGTAGGGTGTGATGAGGGTGTATAGGATTAATGTGTGGGTGAGGGTGTAGGGGAGTTAGGTGGAGGTGTGTTTGGTATGTGTGTAGGGGAGTTAGGTGGAGGTGTGTTTGGTATGTGTGTATGTATTGTGTATAAAAGTAGGGTGTGTGTGTAATTTGAACACCTAAAAAAATTAAAACTAACTAATAAAATAAAATTATAAAAATTAAAAATTTAAAAATGTAATTTCTATTCTAAAAATAAAATAAAGAATCAAATAAAAATAAAACTAGAAAGAAATAAAAAAAATAAAAATAAAATCTAATAAAACTAAAACTAAAATCCTAAATAAATGTAAAATTAAATAAAACTAAAAAAAATAAATGAAATCCTAAAAAAATCTAATCCTAATAAAAATAAAACTAATAACTAATAAAAATAAAGATAAAATAAAAAAATACTAATAAAAATAAAATAAAATAAATAGAAAATAAAACTTAGAAAATACTAAATAAATCCTAAAAATAAAAATGACTCAAACTAAAAATCTAAAAAATAATAAAAAAGTACAAAATCAACACACACACGGGTCGGGGAAGGCTTATGCTAGGTTTAGGGTAGGTTAGGGTTACGGGATAAGGTAATTAACTCCATTTTAACTGCAAATTGCTTGGAAATATAGCTTTTGACACCGCAATTGCAATAAAGCCTGCATATTGAACAATTAAGCACATAAGACCCATATTGTCGAGAATTAGCAACAAAAGTACGTCTATTCGAGGTATAAAATGTACAGTTTTGGGTGCTTATCAGATCCCAAGAGGCATAGTCGAGGACGTGATCGTCCAAGTTGACACTTTCTACTTCTCGGTAGACTTTGTCATTTGGGATACGGAGCCCTCCTTCACCTCGAGCAACCATGTTCCCATCATCCTTGGGCGCCCGTTCTTAGCTATGGCTAACGCAATCATCAATACTCGAAATGGGCAAATGCAACTCACCTTTGGGAACATGACCTTAGAGACCAACATCTTCCACATAGCCCAACATACGGGGGAAGAAGATGATCTTCACGCAGTAAGCTTCATAGATGAGATAGTAGAGAAGTACTTTGAGGAGAATTATTGTGGAGACGCCTTAGGGTACTGTTTAGTGTCGAGCCACGAGAGCGAGGGGACGTACACCGAATTTGAGAGGGAGGTTGAGGAGTTGAGAGAATTACTCGATGAGAGAGCGTCGGACGAGGACCCGAGAGATGTTAGTTGGGTTTCTAGATTCGAGGAGTTACCACCGAGGGATACACGCATGGTTCCCTCCAGCGACAAATTTCCAACCCTCGAATTGAAGAAGTTCCCCTCCCATATTAAATATGCATACCTAGGAGAGGATGAGACATTTCCTATTATTGTCTCCTCTAGCCTAGACGAAGAGCATGAGGGTAAACTGTTGAAAATTCTGAGAAAGCACCAAAGTGCTTTTTGTTGGTGCATTACAGATTTGAAGAGGATAAGTCCTTTAATTTTCACTCACAAGATCCATCTCGAAGAGGATGTCAAGCCCTCAAGAGAAATCCAAAGAAGGCTAAATCCCAATATGAAAGAAGTTGTGAGAACCGAAATTATCAAGTTATTGGATTCCGGGATTATCTACCCAATCTCGGATAGCAAGTGGGTGAGCCCTATTCAAGTTGTCCCGAAGAAGTCGGGCATGGCAGTGATTGAGAATGCTAAGGGAGAGCTAGTTCCCCAGCGTACCACCACCGGGTGGCGCGTTTGCATTGATTACCGAAAACTCAATGCGGGAACTAGGAAAGATCATTTCCCCTTGCCATTTATTGATCAAATGCTTGAGAGAGTAGTGGTCCACCCTTACTATTGCTTCCTTGATGGTTATTCCAGATATAACCAAATTGAGGTAGATGTACTTAACCAAGAGAAAATGACTTTCACTTGCCCTTTTGGTACATTTGCCTACAAACGTATGCCATTAGGCTTGTGTAATGCACCTGCGACCTTTCAAAGGTGCATGTTGAGCCTATTTAGCGACATGGTCGAGAGAGGACTCGAAGTGTTCATGGACGATTTCAACATTTGCACCTCTTTCGACCGTTGTCTAGAAAAACTGGAAAAAGTACTTGCCTGGTGTATGGAAAAGAACTTAGTGTTGAATTGGGAGAAATGCCATTTCATGGTTACCGAGGGAATAGTTCTTGGCCACATAGTATCATCTAAGGGAATAGAAGTTGATAGGGCAAACATAGATGTCATAACTGATCTTCCCCCACCAAAATCGCTAAAAGACGTGCGCTCTTTCTTGGGTCACGCGGGGTTTTATCGAAGGTTCATTAAGGACTTTAGCGCCATCGCTAGACCCTTAAGCAACCTACTCATGAAGGACACCCCATTCGAGTGGACGAAAGCATGCCAATGCTCTTTTGAAAAACTAAAAACCATGCTTGTGTCCGCTCCCATCATGCAAGTTCCGGATTGGTCTTTACCATTCGAACTTATGTGTGATGCTAGCGATTATGCGATAGGGGTAGTTTTGGGCCAAAGAAAAGATAAGCAAGCTCATGTCATCTACTACGCTAGCCGGACTCTTATTGGACCACAACTCAACTACTCTACCACAAAAAAAGAGTTGCTAGCAGTAGTCTTTGCCCTTGATAAATTCCGATCATATCTTATCGGTTCTCCCATTACTTGCTTCACCGACCATGCGACATTAAAATACCTACTTGAAAAGAAAGATGCAAAGCCGCGTCTTATAAGGTGGATCCTAATCCTATAAGAGTTTAATCTCTCCATTAAAGATAAGAAAGGGGTAGAAAACTTCGTTGCCGGCCACTTATCACGGCTTTCGTTCGACGTACCTAGTGATCCCATACCCATAGACGAATACTTTCCGGATGAGCAACTTTTTGCTACCTCTTCTTTGCCCTGGTTTGCGGATATCATGAATTACCTTGTCACGGGATCCGTCCCTCCCGATTGGACACCGCAAAAGAAGAAGATATTTATTACTTGGTCGCGCATGTTCTTCTATGATGATCCCTTCCTGTTTAAATATCCCGCCGACCAAATCATCCGGCGATGTGCACCGGATGACGAGATCCCGAAAGTCATCCAGTTTTGTCATTCGAAAGCTTGTGGAGGTCACTTTTCGACGAAAAAGGCAGCCGCTAAAATTCTGCAATGCGGCCTTTATTGGCCCACAATATTCCGGGATGTGAACAATGCTTGTAAATCTTGTAATAGGTGCCAAAGGATGGGAGCTATTACCCGACGAGACATGATGCCATTAACCCCGATACTCATTATTGAGATCTTTGACTACTGGGGTATTGACTTCATGGGCCCTTTCCCCCCGTCCTTTGGTTTCCTATACATCCTTGTCGCGGTAGACTACGTTTCTAAATGGGTGGAAGCTATAGCTACCTAGACAAATGACAATAAAGTGGTGATTAAGTTCCTGCAGGAACACATACTTTCCCGCTTCGGTGCTCCGAAAGTGATAATCAGCGATAATAGCACGCACTTTTGCAATAGGCCATTCGCAAAGCTCATGAGAAAGTATGGTGTCGTTCACAAGGTTGGAACGACTTATCACCCACAAACGAATGGGCAGGCCGAACTAACAAATCGGGAAATCAAGAACATTCTTGAAAAGACCGTCAATCCTACCCGAAAAGATTGGTCACCTAGATTGAACGATTCACTATGGGCCTATCGTACCGCACACAAAAATCCACTCAGCATGTCCCCGTTCCGCTTTGTGTATGGAAAACCTTGCCATCTTCCCATGGAGTTAGAACACAAAGCGTATTGGGAGATTAAGGAGTTAAATTATGCCATGGATAAGGCCAGTGAAGCTCGCAAGCTTCAATTAAATGAGTTAGAAGAGATACGCAATGATGCATATGAGAATGCTAAAATTTCCAAAGAAAGGATAAAACTCGCTCATGATAACATCATTCGACGCAAAGAGTTTCTCCCTGGGCAAAAAGTGCTTCTTTATAACTCTCGGCTTTATCTCTTTCCGGGCAAGTTGCGGTCACACTGGTCTGTCCCGTTCGTTGTGAAGAATGTTTTCCCTCATGGAGCTGTTGAATTAGACAATTTGAAAGGGGGAAATACATTCAAAGTAAATGGACAACGCCTAAAGCCATATCTAGAGGCGTGTGCGGAAGAAGTCGACACCGTTTGGTTGTCGAACCTCGTTTACGGGGTAGAGTGAGCTGTTACAGCGAGGTCATCGCACCCCCGATGCGTATGGGGTGAGAGTCGTGTGTGTAGTGAGCGTCGATAGGATTAGGGTACATTCGGAAAAGAACATTCACATGTTTCGGGAAATTGATTCAAGTTGCATTGGCTATTGGTATCGAGGGGTTTTTAATTTATAACTGATAGGGAGTATGTTGTGAAAGTGAAAATTTTCGGAGAAGAGCGTTCGAAACCAAGTTAGGGGAGAAATCTAGCTAAAAAACAAGAGCTGGACCGGTTCCTTTATTTTAGGGACGGACCGGCTCCTTTAATTTTGAGCCGGACAGGTCCGGTAGTCGAATTGGCCTGCATATTAAAGGATCGAACCGGTCCGGTCCCTAGGCGGACCGATCCGCTTTCTGCAGATCTTTTTTTCCTCTTTCCCTAGGTTCACCCCCCTTCTCCCCAATCTCATTCATTCCCTCCAAACTCGTCCACACCACTCCCAACCCTTCCCTTTCCCTCCCAAATACACCCCCTTTTCCCTCCAATTCCTAACCCTACCCACCCCTTTCTCCTATAAATAACCACCCATCCCCTCCCTTTATCTCCACACCTTCAACCATCACTCCTCTCTTCTCTCTCCCTAAATTTCCAGCAAACCCTCTCCCTGTTATCATGGCCCAAAGAGCTGCCCCCACCAAGTACGACTCTACCGACATCCTCCCCTCCGACCATGGGGAATTTTGTTCCCGCCAAGAGGAACGTTGGTGCCATCGGTTCTTCGGTCCGGATCACAAACTCCATATGGAGCGCGCTGTCCAATGGACAGGTTTGCCCAACTCCGTCACCGCCCTATTCATGGCTAGAGATTGGTGTTGATTACTCAATCAACCCTATGAAGAGGTTTGGGCAGCCGAGGTCCGCTCCTTTTATGGCACCCTTGTTCGGAGGGGACAATTCGAGGCTCAAGCATACGTGGATGGTACCGCCATCCCCTTTTCGTTGGCTCTTCTCACGACCAAGTTGGCAGAATACGATGTTTCGAATGTCCAAGAATTCACCTATCCAAGGAACGTCGCCCCGGTCGCCAAAAACGTGATCATGGAACGCATTGCCTCGGATGTTGCATGGACGGGGAAAACCGTTGCCGTTGGACGCCTTAATGATAAGGCGCGCCTCACTTTTCAAATAGTGTGTGCCAACATCTTGCAAACATCCAACGACTCCACAATGCGACCCTGTCAGGCCACATTGAACTATCACCTATTTAATCCACACACTTCCATCCACTTGGCCCGAACCCCATATGCCGACATCATCACCGCGACCTTGGATGAGAAAGGTGCTGCCCCACTTCCTTATGCACGATTGATTACCTCCATCCTCAAGGACGCTGGCATTGCGGTGTCGCTCGATCGTACTCGCATTCCCGATCCTTTTAGACAGGGAACCCGCACTAAGAGAACCAAACAGCTAGCCGTCCTTCGGACGAGGAGGGGCAGCGATAGCGAGTAAGAAGCTGCCTCGAGTGAGAGCGAAGAAGAGGAAGCAGAAGCAGCCGGTGCTGATGTAGAAATGGGGGATGTAGGTGCGGACGAAGAGTCGGCGGACAAGGAAGATGACCCTGATTTTGAGTGGGCGGGTAGCGACCTCACGAATCGTATGGCGGCGCTTGAGACGAGCTTCGACAACTTTTTGACCGACTACCGTCGCGATACGAGCTTGATGTTCCGTTTCCAAATCAACATATACCGACGCCAAGGGGATCCTAATGAGCCCCTGCTATCCTATTTCTATGACCCTTATGGCCTCGACGGGCCTGGTTCTTCCCAACCCCCTCCCCAGTGAAGCTTGATGTGGTTATGGCAGTTTTTATTTGTTTTCCCTATTCACTGTTTTTCCTGTAATGTACCACAGTTATGTTTTCTATAAAATCTGCATTTTCACCATTTGTTTGTTTTATTTATCACACTTATTATTTTGCCTTGTTTAGATTTTAGTCCTTTTTACTTGAGGACAATTCAAAAGTCTAAGTTAGGGGGGGTCCCAAGTGCGTATTTCTAAAATTTCACAAATCTTCAAAAATGCCCAGAAATGTCCAAAAAAATAATAAAATTTTAAAAATATTTTTGTTCAAAATAAATAAAAATTGGAATTCAAATTTTTCAAAAATATCATTAAAAGTCGGTTTAAAGTTTCAAGTGGTAAAATTCAACATACACAAAGCCAAAATTGACTAAAGATGGAAATTGAAAGAAAATTGACGACTTAACGAATAAGTGTGGAGATTAACAAACCCGGTGAGATTCGAGCCTATCACTTTTTGTGAGTTTTTAAATCAATATGAGTTAATTGTTAACTCAAATTCTTTTCAGTGCCTCAAAAGTCGTCGAGGATCTCAATCCTTTCATTTTGATCGGTTATGAAAATCGTGTGTGATATTGCTTTGAAAAACGTGCCAAAATTGATCTCTAAACTTAAATTCATCTCGAAACGCATATGTAACGCAATTGGTATTTTGGACAATGAAGTAGGCCCTCGTTTGTAACCCAAAAATATTGGCCAGAAAAAGTTGTGAAAAATCATCCATTGTGTAACCCAATTGAATCGAATAATTTATCCCTTTCGTTTGGCAACCCGAAAAACCCAAGTAGCCCGAAATTGCGAAAATAGAATATTCAATAAAGTACGAAAAGTGCTTAAAAAGGGACAAGAAAAAAATAGATATGCTCAACAAAAATAGCAAGAAAAGAAAAGAAGTGAAAAATATAGAAAAAGAAGAAAAAAATGAGCAATAGCCCGGAAAAAGCACAAATGAACATCATAAATGACTTTTCCAATTCCAACCTTCCCTACCTCTTTCATTTTACCCAATATACCTTAAACCCCGAAAAAGTCCTAACCGAGTCTAAATTGCGAAATTGGTTATCGCGTGGAGAGCTAATACACCAAAAGATAATAAAAGAGATTGAATGCACTAATAAGAGGTAATGTTCCCGTTTTTAAAATCGTATTCCGATGATGAGATCTATTCACCATAAATATCCATCTTTCTACTTGTGTGCGTGACTTTGCGTCCATTATATTTACTCTTTTTATCACGTACACCGAGAGAATAGCCACATTCCGAGTGATTCATTTGTGAGAGTATCTCGTGAGAAGTTGAAATCAAAATGAATTTTCAGATAAGTAACGTAATGATCAATCAGTGAAAATTGGCGGTTAAATTTCTAGCTTCGCACACACGCACTATGATTTGAGACTATTAAACATGACTTGATGATGACTATTTTCTGGAAAAGTTTGAATTGTACAAATTTTGCGTATTTTGAAGTTTCTTTGAGTTGAATTTTGTGGGTATATTCACTGCAAACCCTCACGAGACACCACTCGTCCTACTAGGGTGACCTAGGGGTTTAAAGGCTTATTGTATACACTAAATGCAATCGCTTGCCCGCGAAAAAGGTATTCTATCCCAATAAAATATTTTTCAAGAGTTAAGCCGCGCTAAGATTCTTTTACATTGCTCGAGACGCGCAAAGTTCTAAGTTAGGGGGGTTTGATTAGGCATAAATTCTTCCCAATTCATCCCTTAATTTAGTTACTTTTAGCACCTCGAACAACGTAATCGATTTGACTTTATCTCATAATCTTATTACTGACTTATCCTAATGAGTGCACCGAGTTTCTAGTATTTTGTATTGATTTTACAGGTATTTGATGTCAAGAAATGAAAGAAAGAAATCGGAAGAAGCGAGAAAGGCAAGAAGGAACGTCAAAAGGGCAAAAGTGTAATTTTTACCCGGAATTTGGATGAGGCACCTAAGAGAAGTTGGAGATATCACATTCATGAGCACATAGGAAGAAAATACACCTCAATCGGAGTCCCAGAACAAAAGTTATGAGCAGTCAAAGTTGGAGAAAAAAGTCAAAGAAGCAGACCAGTCCGCAGTAGCCCCAGATCGGTCCGCAGTGCATAATCCAAAGAACCCCGGATCGAAATAAAACTGAAGAGGGATGAAAAATAAATAACCGGTCCGCCAGAAAAATAAAAGAACCGATCCGTATGGAAGGCATACCGATCCGCAGGAGGCCCGGACCGGTCCGGCTGTCGAGATTTTCTAATCTTATCCTTCTCCTATGAAGAGTCCTACTGTAACTAAAACTCCTGAAATTTTGTAGGGTATATAAACCCGAGTTATTATCGTTTTTAGGATGGGGAATTAATATAATTTTCCATACTTTTCCATAAAAACCAAGTTTGAAGTTAGTTTACAATTTTAATTCCAAGATTGAAGATTATTCAGAATTCTGTGATTACAAGTATTTTTCATTGCTGATTTTACTGCTTTGGTAAGATTAGGAGTTAATTTCCTCTATTCAATTCCTTTTTGCATCATTCCTCAAATTTTCCTTAGTTTAATTATGGTTTTCTGCAATTCAAAAATTGTTTCCACTACTTTCATCATGCTAAGCTAGATTTTCTAAAGCCGGGATACATGAACCCATCCTGATGTGATAGTTGCATGTGTATAACATTAATCCTCTGAATTTAGTGATTGATTACGACTGTATCACGTAGGAATACGACAATTGTAGATCTTTAGATCTCGTTTGCTTCCGAGTAACCGGGATGCTTTAGAATACAATTCGAGTATCATTATCGCGATACCGATTTACTCATCCTCAGATTAAGTATGATGCGGGCTTGAACCTCATATACGTAATGTTTGGGAGTACTAAATTCTGGGTCTAATTAATCAGTTAAAATTACGATTAGCATTATACCTGCAATACACTAGGGTTGGGGGATTGTATTCCCGTCCTGTTCTTCTTCATCATATAGTTTAAAGTTTTAAATCATTCTTCATCAGTATTTTAGGTAATTTAATATAATTGCAGCTTTTTATAATTTCATAATTGCATCTAGAGTAGTCAATTCCCAAATCAAATCAATTTTCTTTTTTCCTTTAGAGTTAGAGTTAGGATTTCTTTATCTATCCAACGTCGTCACAACTCTGTTGTCCTAATTCCTTATGGATACGATCCCGACTTACCGGGTTTATTAGTAACGCGACAGGCTTGCACTTGAGCCTAGAGAGAACGCACATTAGAGACACTTTTCGAGTCGCGTCACAAGGCAAATCAAGGGTTGAGATTAAATTGACTGTTCGAACTCTTAATCTAATGGTTACTAATGGAATGCATGAACTAACATTTTAATTGGTTTGTATTATCATCACAAGGATTGTCTAAGAACACATGCAGACCTTAGTTAAAAAATGATCGAACGGTTAAGATGGAAAGCTGATAATGCGAGTGTGAGAAAACACACATTGAACTAGTAATATGCAGCCACGTGCCAGCCATATAATTAATCTCAAACGCATGTTTTTATACTTTTTATAATCTCATTTTTCACCACAAATTTATCTAGGGCTTTTGAATTCTACCCAAGGCATTTTTTAGGAAGTTTCAATATATGAAAATTAAACACCAAACATTTTAAAACCCTAAATTAAATTCTTTAAAAATAGATTTTAAATGTTTAAAAATTCCTAATTAGTGTAGAAAATTCATTTTAATCCAAATTAATGCACACACCTCATATATAAAATGAAATATGCAATGTGCAATCCTAGGTTTTCTACCCAAAGACCATTGATCCTTGCTCATGAAGATAGTTTTGAAGTTCTTGAAGATGTAATGAAGTAAGAGGAGTGACTCAATTTTGTCTTATTTTCCAAACTAGTTGAATCAAGTGATTCAACTATATAGTGTGCTCCAATCTCCCCCTTTGAAATGAGAGACAAAATCTCCTTTGAGTCATCTATGACTCGTAGGGATAAAAAAAATAAGAAAACTCTATTCCTATTCAAAAGGTCTATCTGCCCCATTTTCTAGAAATTAAAAAAAATACATAACTCAACTATATACAGACCAATACCCTAAATTTATTCGATGGCAGTAATGATACCGAATCCTGAAAAAGTAAAACAACTCACGGCAAAGATCAAGAATTTTAGTTGAATTATCCATATGGACTCAAATATCTTTCCCACATTTTGTCTCAAATGGACAAGGGGTGAAATAAAAAAAAAATAAGCATATATTAAGTATGAAAATATAAATCTGTTAACCCAAATTATACATTGGGTCACCTCAAGGGTATCCTTCATAAAACGGAGATAAGAGGCATCTTTTGTCAGTTTTGAAACGACCCTACCTTATATCCTCAAAGACTAATTATAAGAAAGAAAGTAATCGGAGGATTTATTAATAGGTGATAAAGATATATTAAGGAATATCATACCAATGGATTTTTTTAAAAGATTTAAATCATATATTATCCAAAGATTTAGTGAACAAGTCAGCTAGTTGATATTCAGTGGGTAAATAGTTTATCTATATTTCTTTAGATTTAACTAATTCTCTTCTGAAATGATGTCCTATCTTAATATCTTTACTACGGGAATGTTGAAATGGAATCTTAGAGATATTTATTCCACTTTGATTATCGCATTATAGGTTTTTCTTTTCTTCTTTAATGCCATAATCACTAAGCATTTGTTTTTTCCACATTAATTGAGCGCAACAGCTTCATGGTGCTATATATTTTGATTCTGCTGTGGAAAGTGAAGTGAAGTTTTTCTTTTTACTGCTCCATCCTACTAAGTTATTACCTATATAATAACAAGCACCTTATGCGCTTTTGCTGTCATCAGAACACCCAGCCCAATCAACGTCGATATATCATGTAATTGTGTTAGATGTATATTTTGTATACCATATACCTAGGTTTATTGTCCCTCTAACATATTTAATTGTACGTTTAACACATGGAAGGTGACTTTATTTAGGTTCACTTTGATAATGGGCACAAATACACACAATATACATGATATCAGGTCAAGAGGTTGTTAAGTATAATAAGTTGCCTATCATACTTCTATATAACGTAGGATCTATAGGTTTCCCGTGTTCATCTTTGGATAGTTTCGTAGAAGTACTCATGGGAGTCCTAGCAATTTTGACATTCTCTAAATCGAAGTTTTTCACTAACTCTATTGCGTACTTAGATTGCGATATGAATAACCCATTATCTTTTTGCTTGACTTGAAGTCCTAAGAAATATTGAAGCTCCCCTATAAGTGACATTTGGAAGTCTCCGTGCATAATTTTAGAAAACTCTTTAACCTCAAAAGAGGAAGTGGAACCAAATATTATGTCATCAACATAAACCTGAGCTATTAAGACATATTTGTTAAAGTGATTAACAAATAATGTCTTGTTATTTCCACCTCGTTGAAACGCTTTATTGATTAAAAAGGTTGGAAAACGTTTGTACTAGGCCAGAGGGACTTGATTTAAATCGTATAGAGCCTTTTTTAATCTATAAACTTGGTTTGGGTAATGAAGGTCAATAAATCCTTTTGGCTATTCAACATAAGTCTCCTCTGCCAAATACCATTTAAAAAGGCGAATTTCACATCCAATTGATAAAGTGTGAATTGTAAGTGACAAGCTATGGCCAATAGTAAGCGAACAGACTCAAGGTGTGTGACCGGGACAAAGGTCTCCTCGAAATCTATTCCTTCAACTTGAGAGTAACCCCGGGCAACTAATATAGCTTTATTTCTAACTATCGTCCCAAATTCATCTGTTTTGTTTTTGAAAATCCAACGAGTGTCAATTACCCTTTTATTTTCTACCCTAGGCATAAGATACTACATGTAATGACTTTTAAATTGGATGAGCTCTTCTTGCATAACACCTATCCAAAATGAGTCATTGAGTGATTCATTTACATTATTTGGTTCTATTAAAGAAACAAAGCATGCAAAATAAGCAAACATTGCGTAATTGGGATATTATACGCACTGGCTCTTCAGGGTTACCAATAATATTATCTATGGGCTGATCTTTAGAAACCTAGTTAGGTACTTTAGGGGTCTCAGTTGGTAAGGATCCACTATCTCTGGAGAGTCATGGGTAAAATTATTTTCAGACTCATCCACTATAGTTGGCCCTTATTTTTTACTCTCGACATTAGTGTCACTCACTATCACATTTATCGATTCCATTATGACTTTGGTACGCAAATTATAAATGCGATAAGCCAGACGATTATGGGAGTAAAAATAGATCATTATTACCACGGGTTTCAAATTTAGACAAGTGTTCTTTGTCTTTGCAAACGTAGCAAGTACTCTCAAAAGTTTAAAAATATCTTAAGTTGGGCTTTTTTCCATACCAAAGTTCATAAGACGTTTGTTTGGTAGTTTTTTGAAGGTATACTCTGTTGATGATGTGACATGCTATTTGAACTGCCTAAATCCAAAAATATTTTAGCAAGTTCTTATCATGTATCATTACCCTGGCCATTTCTTGGATTGTGCGATTTTTACGCACGACAACACCATTCTACTAAGGTGTTTTTGGTGCACTAAACTCATGTTGGTAACCATTATAGTTACAGTATTCTGTTACACTTAAGTCTTTAAATTCACCTCCTCTATCACTATGGATTCGATTGACTTGGGTATCTTTCTCATTGTCGAGTCTTAAAAGAATTTTTAAAAATTTTAGAAATGTATTAGATTTTTATTTAAAAAAATCTACCCAAGTGAATCGAGTGAAATCATCCACCATAACTAAAATATAACTGTTACTACAAAGGCTTACAGTTCAGGAAGGACCCATGAGATCCATGTGGATTAGTGATGATACCAGAAATGGTATCACCGGGTCATAGATGTATAAAGATCAAACAGGTATACAATAATGGCAATAATCACGCAGCAAAATAGTAAAGAAGGAGATGAGGTGAATAGGATGAACGCTTTAATTTAAGTGGTTCAGCCTAAGCCTATGTCCACTGTGTGTGTGTGAGTGAAATTCACTAATGAGCAAGGCTCTAATGGCCTGGTTACAACTCAAGCTTTCTCTTTTTCTATCTTCTGTCTACAAATGAGCAGAGCTTTAGATAGGGTTTCAATTAATCCCCCCTCTACAATGAAGAAGATGAAGGGTTTATATAGTGCCTAGGGGGTGTAATACACACCCCTCAAGCATGTTGAAGGTGTGCATAGATGAGGGCATCCACTCAGGTAGTGACAACTGTCCATGCACAAGTATGTAATGATGATGAAATCTCCCCTCACGTAAGGAGAATAATCTTGGTTATAACTGAATTGCTCACGTGGAACATGTAACCTTGGTATGTTCTATTTCTCGTCCACTGAAGGTATCGTCTGCATATGTCTTGGCCCCGGCCGAGTACGAGGTTATTGATGGGGAGGTTGGCTTTACAAGTGAAACTAGCGAGTGTGGTCTCAGCCTGAGGAGCTCAGGCCCAGGTTATTTAAGCTAGCTGATTCCTGGTGTTAGCTTGGTGAATTGACGAGAGATTTTATTGTTTCTATGATTATTTCTTGAAGTCTAAGCTTAATCTATGGCTGAGGTTACATGTACGAGGCCGACTATGGTTTTGCTCGAGTCTTGGAAGTGACCTGTGTGTTCCTTTTTGAAGCTCGACTATTTAGAATTGAAAGGTCCCGTCCTGGGACGAGGTCATTTTTTGTCATATCAATCACCCCCTAGCCCTCAGTTACCTGTGTGAAGAGGTGGCTGGGGGATATGAGTCGGCATTGTCCCTTGGTGAGATGTCTCTAATGCATCGACTGGACACATCTTCATATGTAAGAGGGTGACACATGTCACGGTTTTGGTTAAGAAGCGTTTTGCCCAAGTCTGACTTGACGGTTGAATGAATTGGGTTTTGTTCCTTCAAATGATAACTTATTTTGGGAATCGCGCCTCATCGTTGCCCTAATTTTTAAACACTAAAATTTTCTCTTTTTTCTTTATCTTCTAAAAAATTCTCGCTTTACTTTCTCTCTTTAGATTCGTGAACTTTCTGCGACTTACTTCTTCATTCCCTTCTTTCTAGTGTTCAGCTCTTCCAAGTATCCTTCCTATCCTTCTCATGTCAATCCTTCTTTTTATTTAAAACTGGTTCAATCTTGTTGCGTTTTTCATTTTTAGTGGAATTTGCATTTTCGATGAGGTTTTGTCTTTTCGACGGAGGTTAAGGTGTTTATGGGATAAGCTCAACCCTTTTTAGGACATCTTAGGTGGTAGATAGTGGCTTGGTAGATTCTTAGGGTTTTTTCATGTTTTCCAAACATTTTCAGGCAAGCTCCGGTCATCTTCCCCAATGAGCTTCAAACTATTCTTGAAGTTATTGACAGATAAAGCCTTTCAACTTCTTGTTTAATCTTCAGTCAACCTTGGTCAATGTTGTAAACTGTTTATCCCTTTTTCCAAGTTTGGTCGAGTCAAACGTCGGCCTTTGATGTTTAGACATCTTTACAAGTTAGTCAAAGAGTTTCCCAGTGTCAGAGATAAGTACTTCGAACATATTAAGAGGATAGAGTCTGAAGAGGCCGAGAGGCATAAGGACGAAGAGTTTCCCCTTCATCCTATTTATCCCCCTAGCTATTATCTACCCTCAAGCAACTAAGCCTTGCAATCCCCTAGTCATTGAACCAAGTGATCCCATGTCTATGTCATCCTCATCTCCAAATGACCCTATGTCCACGTCTGAGGCGACTGCAAATGTGGATTCATTTGAGGAGGCCATGGACTATTATGCATCCCACACTGAGGGGTCGGACATAGACGAGGACACTTCTCATGTATCTTCATCTCAGAGAGTCGAGGCTTCAAATTAATATGACTTTGTTCAGATTCTTGAGCCTAATGTGGCAATTCCACCCCCTGTGGATGCAATTCCCCTATCGGCTGCAACTGGGGCCGAGTTTGCAAAAAGGTTCCCAAGTGGTTACTTAGGTAATCCACAGACTAAAAATGATCCTCAGGTGGAGGCTGAAGAAAGTAGTGGTGAGGAGAATGAGGTTGATACATCAGTGGCTGAAGAGTATGAGAGCACAGTGTCTGAGGCCGACCTCTTGGTCTGGAGGCACTTATATGGGGTAGATTCCTCTATTTTTATGAGAAAACCTAATAAGGATGAAAGAGCGTTTAACGGCTAAGAAGGAGAAATTTATTTTTATGAGTAGATGTCTAAGCTCAGCTTTCGGTTTCCTATCCATCCTACAATCCGAGCCATCTTGGCCCATCTCAAGCTTGCACCCTCTCAGCTTTCTCCAAAATGCCTGGAGGGTCATCCTTGGTTTTATCATACTTTGGAGGACAATTTACCTAACTGACATTCCACTAAACATTTTCCTTGCTTGTTATACACCATCGTCCACAAAGACCCAACCTGGCTATTACCACCTCGTAGCCAGGAAATCTGAGATGAAACTTATGCTAGTCACCTAAACTTCCACCCACAATTGGAAGCCTCGCTACTTTTTTGATTTTGGGGTATGGGAGTTCGGCCCCACCCAATCTTATGGGACCTCTGAGCCTAGGACTCCTCTGAAGTGAGGCAAGGCCTCAGCTTTGGACAAATTAGACCCGAGTTTGAACCCTGAGGCTTATGAGAAGGTCAATAAGATCTGAGGTCAGGGTAAGAAAGGTCGTCTAGCTAAGTTTGAGCATCTGATGACTCCATACCACCTAGCTCAGATAGGCCTAAATATTTCCCCCTGGAGGAGTAGCATAAGTAGTAAACTTTGCCAAGTGTAGCTTCGTATTTCTCAGATATTTGTGACTAACTTCCCAGGTCTATTATTTACAGGTTGTCCGAAAGACATTTATGATACTCTTTGCGAAATGGTGGATCCAAATTTAAGCAAGTTTACAGACAAGCGTGGGCAAAAGAATGAACCCTCTGCCCCTCTAGCAACTAAAAAATCATCTACAAGCGGCCCCAACCGAGCTGATAAAGTTGGGAAGAAGAGGAGCTGAGTTGATGACACTACTACAACTCGTACTTAGAAGCATGGTCGTCAAGATCAAGCCATTCCCATCTCATATAAAGACGTGCTTGCTGCTAGGCTGTCACAGGTTAAGATTACCGACGATAGCATTATCGGCCATAGCAGACAAGCCATTAACTTCATTAGTTGTATCATGTTTGAAGTCAATAAGAGCTTCCTTTAGTCGATGGTTATTGCGCTGTTGATCGAGTTTCCACCCACTAGGCTTTTCAGATATCTTTTTATGAATTTTTAAAGTGATGTCTCGTCTTTGGTAAAGCCTTGTATTGACTTGTCTTCTCCTATTTAACAAGGTATAGTCTCCTTGCACAGGATGGGAGACTAGATCAGTAAGAGGATGCCCCTGATTCAAAAGGGAAGGGATGATGTCACAATGGAGTGTAACCTTCGCATCTAGTTACAGACTGCCAACTCGGCCTTACAAGAGGCGAACCAAAAAATTGACTATCTGACGACGAGTCATGCCAATACCCTTAAGACCCTGGCCAAGAAAAGGCAATCAGAGATTGATGCTGCTGTTAAGGCTGTTAGGGCATAAGCTATAGCTGAATTTAAGGACTCTGATGAGTTTGTCGAGCTTGGCTTTGAGTATCTTGTGAGGGGCATCAAAACTTCCAGTCGGTGGGTTATCCTTAAGCATGCCGAGACTGGGGATCTTTCCCCTAATGACTTCTCAGATCTCAACTTCAGTGATACGCATCTGCAGATAGCCTTGGCCAAGGTTGAGGACCCCACTGCTGTCACAAAGACTAATCTCCTTGAGGTCATAGAGATGAATGAGAACACGATCAACCTTGGTCTTGGTGATGAGGGTATTGAGATAACAAACACTGGGACTGAGGGGGAGAATCAAGTAGTTGGTGATGGATCGACCCCGGCCGGTGGTGGCGACACTCTGCAGCTCTAATTTTGTGCAGCTTTTGTATAGCCCATTGCATCTTCTTTTTTAATGTAACTTTTTTATGTGAGTTGATTCTCGGCCTTTTACGACCTTCAACTTTTGTTGTACTCTTGCTTACTTGATAATGGAATTTGACTTTGACTAATGGAATTTGAACTTTCACTTGAACTTTCACTATTTTTGTCAACTTTTCTATGTTTGCTCGGCATGAACATAATTTTATTGGTGTGAACCATCATTTGTAATTTCGCCGTCTCTGGTCGATGGATTGATGAACCAGACCTCTCTCGTTATTTTTTAGAGTGCCATTTCATCCATGCACTATCGTCTTTGGCCGAGAGATTTAAGCCACCAAACTAATGATGTTTAATAATGAACCATAATTAAGTGATTTTCAATTTGCATTCACCAAATCATGGTGTTATAGCATAAATAATCTCTTATCGTTTTTGAAAGTGTATGGATGAGTGTCGTCTCGTCCATGCGCTATGATCTTCGTCCGAGAGACTTAATCCTTCAAACTAATGATGTTTAATAATGAACCACAATTAAGTGGTTTTTAATTTGCATTCACCAAATCATGGTGTTATAGCATAAGTCCTCTCTCGTCGTTTTTGAAAGTGTATGGATGAGTGTCGTCTCGTCTATGCACTATCATCTTCGGTCGAGAGATTTAATCCACCAAACTAATGATGTTTAATGATGAATGTCTTTCGATGTTATTGACAATCCATGGACGAGGTTAACCCCATCTAGGTTATCGTATCATCGAAAGTTACTTAAGCTGACATCACCACGAGTGATGTTTTGTAGCTTAAGACAAGTTGACACATACAAACAACAATCATTCAAATAAATAGACAACATATGAGATAACACATTGATATTTTCATTGAATTTCATTCATCTGAATCTCGTATATATGTAGTAGAATGAGACTGAAAGAAAACTAACATGATTGAAATCTTACTAGTAATATTTTTTGAGGTGATCGACATTCCATGGGTTGGAGAAGGGTTATCCATCTAGATTCTTCAATCGGTATGTCCCTGGTACCACCTCTTCAACCACTTTGTACATCCCTTGACAATTTGGATAGAGCTTATTAGGCTTTTGTCATGTCTCTTTCAACACTAGGTCTCCTACTTTTAGTGGTCGAGTCTTAACTCTCTTGTTGTAGAACCTCGTTGTTCTTTGCTGATAGGCAGCTTGCCTAACCTTAGCATCTTTTCTTCTTTCTTTTATAAGATCTAAATCAAGCCTCTGTTCCTCATTGTTCTTTTCAGGGTCGTAGGTTTGAACCCTATGAGTACGCAGACCTAGATCCGTAGTCACAACTGCCTTTGAGTCGTAAGCAAGCATAAATAGGGTCTCCCCGGTAGGAGTCCTCTCTGTTGTCCTGTAGGACCGTATGACATCATACACTTCTTCGATCCATCTCCCCTTTGTATCTTATAACTTCTTCTTGATTCCATCAAGAATCGTTATGTTTATTACTTCCGTTGCCCATTAGCTTGGGGCTAGCCAGGAGAGGAAAAAAATTTCTTGATGTTGACCCTTTCACAGTATTTTTCTAGGGAGACGTTCTTAAATTGTGTTCCATTATCGAAAATCAGGGTGTTGGGTAGGCTGTAACTACAGATAATATTTTTCCATATGAAGTGGAAGATCTTCTGCTCCGTAATTGTAATCCTTGGCTCAGCCTCTATCCACTTTGAAAAGTAATCTATCGCCACGATCAGATAATGATAATTTTGTATATCTTTGGGGAAAGGTCCTATCAAATCAATTCCCCACACCGTAAATGGCCAAGGAGAAGTAATGAAGGTCAGAGGTTGATGAGGCTGGTGAGGGATGGTAGCAAACCTCTGGCACTTGTCGCACTTCTTGACATATGTTGCAACATCCTTGGCCAAGGTCGACCACTAGTACCCCCGGGTAATAATCCTCTAAGCCAAAGAGCTTCTCCTAACGTGACTCGAGAAGGAGCCTTCATGAACGTCCTTTAGGATATACGCTACCTCAGATGGATAGACACACCTGAGGAGAGGGAGAAAAAACCCTTTATTATATAAAGTGTCTCCTATGATGGAGAACTTAGTAGCTTTATATCTCAACTTCCTTTTCTCAGTCTTTGCTTCTGGAAACTCCCCATCCTTGATGTACATGATGAGTGGATCCATCCAAGAGGTTCCCATGTTCAGATTCAAATAAAATTCTGGAGCACTGTCTTCATCTTTAATGGTCGGGCGGTGTAAGATTTCTACCGACACCGTCCTTCTTATCTCTATTCTCGTAGCTGAGGCCAGTCTTACAAGGGCGTCAACTCGGCCATTATCCTACTAGGGTATCCTCGTCAACTTCACTTCAACAAACTTCCTGAATGCTATCTTAACCTTTTCTAGGTATTTTTCCATTCTTCCATCTTTAGCCTCATACACCCCTAAAATTTGGTTGACGACTAACCTAGAATCATTATGCTCGAGGAGTTGTCCAACACTCAGCACTCGGGTGAGGGAAAGGCCTACTAAGAGAACCTCACACTCAAATTCTTTATTTGAAGCTTTGAAGTTGAACCTCAACGCGTACTCAATATCGGTTCCATCCAGGGCTGACATTATCAATCCTGCACCGATTTCACTCTCATATGAAGACCCATCAATAAAGAGACTCCATACACTACCATTTGGTTAAAAAATACCCTCTTCCGGGGTTCCATTCTTAAAAATATACTTTTCCTCTTCATTCTCAAATACTTTGGTTCTTATTGAACTCGTCTCGGCCTGGGCCGGGGGAGGACATGCTCTACTTTTTTGTTCACAAGTAAGCTCAACATCTCCGATATCAGATTTATCCCAAGTGAATTCGGCCACAAAGCCCGCTAGGGGCCAAGCCATTAGTCTTCCTGACTTCTCAGGCCTGTAGATTACTTGTCTGAGAGGTGAGTTTGTGAGGACCACCATAGTATACGCTTAAAAGTAAAGCTTTATCTTCCTCGAGGCATGGATTAGTGCGTAGGCTAACTTCTCCATCTTGGGGTACCTCTGTTCAGCCCCTCGGATTGCCTTACTATTGAAATACACCAATTTTTGAACTACATCCTCTTTTCTTACAATAGCGGCGCTGATGTCCGACTCAGATATAGCTAAATAAAGATATAATTTCTCCCCCTGAAGTGGTCTAGATAATAGGAGTGGGGAGCCGAGGAAGGACTTCAAATCCTTAAAGCCTCTATCACACTCTTCATTCCACTCAAAAGCTTTTCTTAACACTCGAAAGAAAGGAAGACATTTATCAGCGACTCTAGAGACAAACCTGTTTAGCGCTGCCACTCTTCCAGTAAGTCTCTGCACATCCTTTATTGTAGTAGGAGTCTTCATTTTCAATAAGGCCTTGATCTTATCGGGATTGACTTTGATCCCTCTTTGATTCACGATAAATCCTAAAACGTTTCCCACTCCTACACCGAAGACACACTTGGCGGGGTTGAGCTTCATCCTTTACTTATCCATCGTGTCGAAAGTTCACTCAAAGTCAACCACGTGTGTGTCGACCTTGAGGCTCTTAGTCAGCATATCATCAATGTATCGTCTTTCTAATCTGGTCTTCAAACATTTTGTTGACCAGCCTTTGATATGTTGCCCCGACATTCTTTAACCCAAAGGGCATTACCTTATAACAATAGGTCCCATTGTCAGTGGTAAAGGTAGTCTTTTCTTCATCGGATGGGTCCATAAATATTTGGTTGTAACCTGAGTAGGCATCCATGAAGCTCGTCAATTTATGGACGACTGTTGCGTCTACCATTTGATCGATCTTGGGAAAAGGGAAGTTGTCTTTTGGGCATTCTTTGTTTAGATCCATGAAGTCGACACACATCCTCCACTTTCCATTGGCCTTTGGGAGGATGATAGCATTTTCCAACCAGTCAGGATAAATGACTTCCCGGATGAAGTCGGCCTTCTCCAACTTCTTGACCTCCTCTCTGATAACATCATACTTCTCTCTTGAGTATACTCATCTTTTCTGTCGTATCGGCTTAGCATCATCGGTTACGTTGAGCTTATGTCACATAACTTATGAGTCAATACCTGGCATGTCTTTGTGGCTCCATGCGAAGATGATTTTCCTCTTTTTCAACAACTTCACCAGTTCTTCCTAAACCTCTTTTTTTAGGTTTTTACCAATTTGGATGGTTTTTTTTGTTCATCCTGATTGAGGATGAAGGATTCCACCTCCTCAGCGGCTTCTCCTTTCCTGAGCTTCCCTCTCCTCGACTGAGTGGAAGTAGCATCCTCTTGCAAACACTAGATCACCTTGAACTTCCCCTACCCCATAAGAAGTTAGGAATTTCACCATTTGGTGTACAGTGGAGGGTATGACCTCAAAATCTTTGAGGGACACTCTTCCCATGATGATGTTGTAAGCCAAGTACACACTTTCATCCATTATAAAGAAATTCACCTTATTTGTCAGCCTCTTAGGCCAAACATCACCCATTTTGACGTCCATTTCATACATTCCCAATGGATTCACCTTTTCGCCGCTGAACCCTATCAGAGGATGGTGATAAGGTACGAACCTCTTCTTTCTGAGCCCCAGGTCTTTGAAGCATGGTCAGAACATAACATCGACTGAACTTTCGCTCTCAACCAATATTCTTGACACGTCATACCCATTGACCCTGGTTGTAATCACCAGGGGTCATCTTGGGGGGCTAGGATACCTTTGAAGTCGAGTCTTGAAAAACTCATAATCAAAGTGTCCATATCCACCTTTTTCTTTTTCTTTGACCTAATGCCTATTTCAGCTGAGTTAACCACCTCAACCTTAGGAAGAGCTTTGACTTCTGCAACGTGTGCTTTTATGTCAACCACCTCTAAGCCTCCTCCTGCTAGGCCCCTACAAATCATCTTCACATCGAATGAAATTATATGAAGGTGACCTTTAGGGCCGTTATTTTTTGTTGGTAGATCCGGGTCATCCTTATTATCGTCATCCGAGGCGTCCTCTTTTTTCCTAGGGGGCTCCTCTTTGCACCTATCGGTCCTCCTTTTTCTGGAGTCGTCTCGTCCCCTTTTTGGGCTATCGCTACTCACATACTTTCTTAGCTTCCCAGCTTTAAGAATCTTCTTAGTATCATCTTCTAGAGTGAAACATTCGTTTATTAAGTACCCGTTATCTTGGTGAAATTCACACCGTAACCTTTTTTTCCTTTTGTAAGGGGGAACTTTCAGCTTTTCAGGCCATCTTAGGGACCGATCATTCTTAATTTTATTCAAAATGTGCTCGTAGTTGACCGTGAGAGGAGTATACCCGACAAACTTATCATTAGTTGATCTTTTTTTTCCATATTCATTCTTCTTCAAAAACTTTCCCCCACTGCTAGTCCCCTCCTCATCCTCATACTTAGCTGCCATAGCTTCCTCGGCGTTCATGACCTTCTCGACCATCGCCAATAGCTCGACCATAGACTTTGGTGGGTCTTCGACAACCTTCCAAAGTAATTTCCCTTTCTGCAGGCCTCCTATTAACGCTGCCATTGCAATACTTTCTTCATAATCCTCCACTTCTCTCCTTATTAAACCTCGTGATGTACTCCCTAAGACTCTCATTCTTCCCCTGCTTAACGTATAACAGGTGAGTAGTCTTTTTCTAGGTCTTACCCCAAAGTAGAAGTTGTGGATTAATCGTTTAGCGAGTTACTTGAAATTTTCAATGGAGTTCTTCGGGAGCAAAGTGAACCATATATGGGCAGCCCCAGTCAAAGTGCTTAAGAATGCACGACATTTTATTTCATCTGAGATGGTGTAGATGTCTGCAGCCGACTTGTACATCTCCACATGGTGTACAGGGTTAATACTCCCGTCATACTTTGGAGTAACCACTGGTGGCTTGAACTTAGCAGGGGTTAGAAAGTTGACTATCTTTGTCATAAAAGGAGAACCTTCTGAGTATCCCCTTTGTAAGGGGTCACGACTCTTAAGGATGTCTCTAATATTATTTTCTAGCCTTTGAATTGAGTCATTCTAAGGCCTCTCGATCGCTTCAATAACGTCGGCCTGGCCAATATTATCCTCTGCTACCTCAACCGTCCGAACTGAGGGTTCCCCTGCTATTGGCCTGCGTCAGCTATTTACTTCTCGTTGGCCCTCGTCTCGGCCACACGGGGGTCGACTGTCTGCCCCCTCTCTTCTTGAGCCAGTATTTCTCCTTGACATGGACAACCTTTCTCTCAAATCACCAATAGGGCTGAGCCTCTCGAAGGTCGACCCTCTACTTAATCGATCAAAGGCAGAACCCCTTGGTTGTGCACAACGACTCGACCGCCTATCACGACCTCAGCTCCCTTGTATGGGGCGTACTGTATTCCTAGATACCTCGTATGGTTTCGAGTAATCATCCTGAGCATCTTCAGACTCATAATCATCATAATGGTCCTCCAGGTAGGGTTAGCCTAGCCTTCTTTGGTGTAAACGCCTAGAGTCAGCAACATCCCTCCGTCGCTAAAGGGGTGGTAGGTCTTTGCGCGGTGCTTGGGGTGATCCCCTGGCATCTTTAGGGTGATCCACAGCTGTCGGAGTAATCATCTCCGATTGTACGATAACTGACATAATTATCACATTTTAGCTGAAAGCAACCAGCTGCTCTTGCATTGCCTATTGGCGGGCCACCAAGGACTTCAATGTCGCCGCTACCTTAGCCATTTGTGATTGAGGAGGTGCGTTGCTAGAACTAGGACCACCAGCTGGTGGTAGTGGAAGTTCTGATACCATGTGTTAAACCTTGCATATGAGCTGTAGTTGAAGAGTAAAAGCCTTGTAGCTCAATAGGAACTCTTTCAATGGTGAAACAGTTCCACGGGAGGGGAGGACTGGTTCACCACCAGAGATTTCGGCGAGGACAAGCTAGAGAAAGGAAGAGATGATGCTACTCGTTCCCACAGATGGCGCCAGACTGATGATACCAGAAATGGTATCACCAGATCATAGATGTATAAAGCTCAAACAAGATAGTACAATGGTAATAATCACACAGCAAACCAATAAAGAAGGAGATAAGGTGAAGAGGATGAACACCTGGATTTAAGTGGTTCAGCCGGAACCTATGCCCATTGTTTTTGTGTATGAGTGAAATCCATTAATAAGTAGGGCTCTAATGGCCTGGTTACAACTCAAGCACTCTCTCTCTCTCTCTCTCTCTCTCTCTTTCTCTCTCTCTCTTCTGTGTATAAATGAGCAGAGTTTTAGCTAGGGTTTCAATTAATCCCCTCTCTATAATGAAGAAGATGAAGGGTTTATATAGTGCCTATCACACTCCTCAATCATGTTGAAGGTGTGCACAGATGAGGGCAGCCGCTCAAGTAGTGATAGCTGTCCATGCACAAGTATGTAATGATGATGAAATCTCCCCTCGCGTGAGGAGAATGATCTTGGTTATAACTGAATTGCTCACGTGGAACACGTCACCTTGGTTTGTTCTATTGCTCGTCCACTCAAGGTATCGTCTGCAGATGTCTCGGCCCAGGTCGAGTATGAGGTTGTTAATGGGGCAGTTGACTTTACACGTGACACTAGCGAGTGTGGTCTCGATCTGAGGAGCTCAGGCCGGGGTTGTCTAAGCAGGACGACTCCTGGTGTTGGCCGGGCGATAGGACGAGAGATGTTTTTGTTGCTATGATTCTTTCTTGAAGTCTCGGCCTAATGTATGGCCAAGGTTATACGTATGAGGCCGACTGTGATTTTGGCCGAGTCTTGGAAGTAACCTGTGTGTTCCTTCTTGAAGCTCGACTGTTTGGAGTTGAAAGGTCTCGTCCTGGGACGAGGTCATATTTGATGATATCATTAGCTCTAGAGGTTTTGTTAAAGTATCTTTAACTTTCTTATGAGCAGATTTAACTATTTTTCCTTCCTGACACGACCCAGAAACAACATTTGAAATAGGTTTTATTTTTGGCAAACCTTTAACTATATCCTGTGAGCTTAATTTGCTAAGATTGTCATAATTTATGTGACCCAAATGATTATTTCATAATTTACGTATTGTTGTAGTAGTTTTACTAAGGAATGAGAAGATGACATGTGTTTGATTTGCCCCATTGTCCTTATTGAGTGTCACATAATGTCCTTATTATTTTATTGACGAATAAAAAGATGACACGAATGTTTGATTTATCCCATTTGATACCACATCGCTTACGTAACTTGATATTGTTACCGATCTCAAACTCTTTAGAGAGGGGGGAGGAAGAACACACTAAAACAAGAATAATAGTAAGAGTGAAAGTAAAAAAAAAAAAAAAAAGGACTCAATTTTACATGTACAAAATAACATGTTTCAGTTTTACTTATATGAACTAACTTGTTAACAAGAAAGGAAATATGAAAGAGAAAACATCTAAATTATGGGCGATTTATTACGGATTCGTACAAAAAGTATGTACAATTTTGTATAGAAGTGACAAATTTTTGAAGAAAAGTATTATTGTGAAAAAGTTAAATATATTATCTTGCTTATATTTAACTAAAAAAATATTTTTCTCTGCATCAAGCAGACAACTGTTTAGTGTAAGGTTCCACTCGGCCATCGAATCTAAGAGAACTGAGATGTTCAATTAAATAAGTATACTTCCAATTTTAATTTAGTTGTCAACACTGTAAATGAAATATCGTCATGGCTCGGAAACCTCTTTACTACGGCTTACAATGCTGATGTTTAATTTTCACACACTCAGAATGGATAATGGTAGGGTTACTTTTTTTTTGTTATCAAAATGGGTAGCCCTAATGTTACTCCACTCGGAATATGTGGTCCTTTGGGCGTGCTCGTGGTTTGTGTTGGACAGAAAATTCTAGACACGGTATGTAAATCTGTGGACCGACCTAACCGTCTTCTTTCTCCGCCCATTTTACAAGTTATAAATCAACTAAAGAGTTAAGAAAATCAATGTCATGTCAAAACCACTCTTTTCTAATTGTACGAAACCAACAAAGTACAGAACTTAAAATCTTTATTTCTTTATTAACATTCCTTTCAAGAAACTTCCTGCAAGCTTCTCCCGTGAAGTCAATGACAAGATTATTGAGATCTCAATATAGTATTATTACTAGGAACGGAAAAATTCTCGGAGAATTTAATCCACTTGTCTAATTAAACTAATATATAGTGTATTTAGGTCTATATTTGAAGGTGGAGTGTAATGTTCCCTCTACTCAAATGTTCATGGGCCTGTTTGATTTTATTATATAAAACCAAACCAAACCTTTCCACCTGTTCCAAGTTGGTTTGGATCAATTTTCATTCTTCTACCTATATTTTCTAATTCTACCCATAACATATCACTTAATAAATACTTAAAACACTCTTATTATTTATTTAACAAAAGATCATTGCCTACTACTTAGCGTTGCAGACCGATCGCCACCAATGGTTGCTGAGGAAATATGGAGTGGGGTAGGGCTAATCAAAAAATCCGACAAAGAGTTTTCTAAATTATTGAATTTTGACCCCTAATACATTTTCATTAAAAATAAGTTGACGAAAACATGATTTTATACATAAAAAATAATCTTTTATGTATATTTTTTAGGTGTCAAAATTTAATAGTTTAAGTGACTCTTTATCAAGTTTTTTAGATTACGGGGATGTCTGCAAAGACTATAATTTGAGGGAGTTTAGTGTAATATACTAAAACTTTATTTGTGACGAGTGTTCTAAAAAATGCGCTTATGAGGCGCCAAAACCCCCCAGACACGAGACTTTTTACATACGTCAAGTTTTGGCCCAAGGCGTGATCAACGATGGTCAACGTTTTGGGGGGGGGGGGGGGGGGGGTAAGACGTGAAAAAACGTACGTTTTGGGGTGGGGGTAAGACGTGAAAAAACGTAATTTTTTGGGGTAAGGCGTGAAAAAACGCGAGTTTCTTTTTAGTATTTTATAAAAATAGTATTTTAATTTGCAAATATTCAAATATATTTTTAAGGTATGTACCATTTTAGTATTTTTAATAGCCTTGTTATAGTTAAAAAATATTAAAAGTATATTAAAAAAAGTTTAAATGCCGTTTCACAATTAAGGTCCGTCTAAGCTTCTGAGATTTAAGACTTGATCTTCACACTGCGATCATGCCCCGTATTTTTTAGAACCTTGTTTGTGACACAAATTATGGGCATAGTGCCTATTAGGGGTGGCCATAGACCCGAGGCCCGCCAAGCCCGTCCAACCCGCCTAATAAAAAAATTGAGCTTGGGTAAGGTGAATAGGCCCGCAAAGCAGGCTTGGCAAAATTTGATAGCCCAATTTTTTTTGGGACGGACTTGGGCATGAATTCTTAAGCCCGATGAGGCCCGACCCAGTCCGAGAAATATATATATATATATATATATATATATATATATATATATATATATATATATATATATATATATATATATATGTGTGTGTGTGTGTGTGTGTGTGTGTGTGTGCGTGTTAATTTATTATTAAAGTTTAAGACTACTGTGGTGACAATTACATTCAACACAAATAAATGAGAGAAGCGCAATCACCAAGGAAAATAAAGAAGATAAAATGCCAATCACACAATACAGTATGTACGTGGTTCAGCAAGAATGCCTACGTCCACGGTGGTGCAGTAAGTATTATTTCTTGATACTCCGGGGAGCGTTTATAGAGAATACAGTGCGTGTCCTTTGCCCCAGGCTTAGGGTTTATTATATACATGTCTATCCTCGGGGAGTGGGGGTGTTGGACTCCCCCATGTCCGTCATCTTCTCCTGAAATATCTCTATACGAGATTCTAGGAGGAGACTAAGTCGTAACTTTATTTAGTTAAGGCGAGGGGTCCGGATTTTGGTCCGTTTTTACTAGGCTATTCGTCCGGGCCCATAATGGTAAATTCGAGTATCCACAATCGCCCCTAAAGTTGTTGGGCCACAATTTGGGCTCAATAAATTTAAATGATTTGCCATAATGGCACTTTTGTGAATCGTGTAACTCTTTTCAAAGTCGAGAACCGATTTAGGCGGCAGTTGCTTCGTGTCCTGTGCGCGATGATTGGAAGCATTTAAAAGCTATTTGGAGCAGCGTTCCATAGTTGTCGTTTCAAATTTCTTTGCGTTCACTCATCTTCTGCGAGTTTTAGCTGTTGTGTCTTCTTCTCCAGGCCTTCATTTTCTTCGCTTTCAATCTCCCTCATCATTTGGGCTTGTGATATTGCATCGTCCAAGTCAAACTTTCATCTCGTAAGTCCTCTTTGCTCTTTCTTTGTGCTTTCTTTGTTGAGTTTTCTTTGAATTTGCGAGTTAGGGTTTACAAATTTCAAAGATAGGTAATAGATCAGTGTCTGAGTTCAGGAAGTTCTATAATATCCCAGAATGGGTAGAAATTGAGTGTGCCTCTCTCCCTAAGAATGTTAGAGAGATAGAGGGTGCTCATTGGATTCATGTCCTATTGCTTTTCCAAAGGGGCTTACTTTTCCTCCAAACAATTTGTTTCTTCATTTCTTTGGTTATTTCAACATTGTGCTTGCATAGTGTTCGCCCAACGTATGGAAGATAATCAATGGTGTCCATAGAATAAATCAACTTTATGGCACTAAATTAGGGCTCGTCGAAGTTTATTTTTGTTATTCCTTCTCTCGAAATAGCTCTGGTCTTCTTTACCTCAAGGCCAGGAGTCCTGACAGGCTATTGGTAGTAAATTTACCTGATTCCCATAAGGACTACTGGCAAGATGGATTCCTTGATCGGAATTTGCAGTTCTCCCCCCAGACTGAGGGGGCGAGGTCTGGTAGATTCACTGTTCCCTTTCATGGGGAAGAGTACATAGGTAGTCTTTGCTATACCCTTTTGATCTCTTTGTTAATTTGTGATTTTTCTGACACTTTCATGTTTTCTTTTCAGCGAGGACAAAGAACTTGGAGCCTGCTCTCAACGAGGTTCGAACTTCCGAGCTGATTAAAGCTTGGAATATCAGGGAACCTTTGCTTGACGGTGAACACCCCCGGTCTGCTGCTTTACTGCTCGAGTACAAGAATATTGGGTCTAGTTTTATTGCGAGGCCCGTGGATAGCATTCCTGAATTTGATACTTCTGAAGAAGCTGCTGCCGATCCCATTCAGTTGGACGAGGAAGGGAGCAGTTCTGAGAGTGATATCAGAGGAGATGCTAAAGGTGGTTCTGGTGAGGAGAGCTCCAGCAGTGATAGTTCTTCTAGCTCAGAAGAGATTTCTGAAGCCCAAGAACCTTCAAGTACATCCAGTAGTTCTAGCGAGGAAATGGTTCCCCCAAGGAAAAACTTGATCCATGGTGATGATGATGATGATGTGCTTCTCGCCCAGAGGTCGAAGAAGCAGAAATCCAGCAGTGGTCTTGTTGCCACTAGTTCTCGGTCTGCTGCTCAGGAGTAGGAGAAGAAGAGAAAAGAAGAAGAGCAGTTGAGAGAGAGAGAGAGGAAGAGGGAAGAGGAGAGAAAGAAGACTGAAGAGAAAAAGAGGGTTGAGGAGAGGAAGAGGGTAGAGAAGGAGAATGTGAGGGAGGAGGAGAGGAGGAAAATGGAAGCAAGGACGAAGGTTGGGCAGGCCTGTGCCCGCATTACCCGAGGGGGCCTCGGTTGCCATTTCTCCTCAGTTGGACCCTGCGCTGCTCGAGAAAGAAGTCCTTCCTGCTGATCGCCAAAGGGCGATGGGGACTGACCAGTTAGCCTTGCAAGCGAGTCATAGGATAGCCTTGGTAAGTTTGTTTCTATTTTCTAATGCTCGTCAAATTTCGTTTATTTCTTTCTTCTAATATCTTTTTTTTACTTGCAGTTCGTGACTGACTTTTCCGTGCTCTATCGCTCTCGCGACGATCTGGTGAACAAGAATGGTGAACTGGAGAAGCAGAACGCTACTTTGAAAGTGAAGGGTACTGAGCTCGAGGCCATCTTGAAGGCCGCCGATGCTGCTCAGACGTCTTCTGATCAGGCCCTTGTTAAATCCAATCAAGAGAGGAAGGCAGCGGTCAAAGAACTGAATGAACTGCGACAGGCCTACGATTTGGTCTGCTCGAGAAAGCCAGCGGTAGTGGAGGAGAATAAGGTGCTGACCGAGAAGCTGAAGGAGAAGGAGTCTGAGGCAACCACCGTTAAGGAAGACTCATATAACTCAGGGTGGGCTACCGCATATGAAGATGCTGAGGTTCAGATAGGCTATATCAGCCGTCTGAACTTCAAGAAGGGCTGGAACAAGGCCCTCTTAGCTATCGGGGTAGATGTTGACTCTCCCTTGTTTGATGAGCATGATCTAGGCCCAAAGCCTATCGTGGATGAAGCTCCTGCCCCAGCCGTCGAAGGTGTTGACCCTGCTTCCCAGTCAGTTCCTGTTGATGCCCTTCCTTCTCGGGTGATAGAAGTTGTCCCTACTAAGGGAGATGCTCCTACTGCTACTGATAAGGGGAAGAAGCCAAGTTTTTTTGAACACCCCAAAGTCGCCAGCTAATCTATCCTTATGATTGCTTTTGTATTTTTGTTTGTAATGTTCCTTTCTGTTTCTCGATGTACTCTGATCCTTTTATGTATTAATGAAATAAGAAGGCTTTTTCCCTCGGTGTACTAATTCATTTTATCCTTTACTGCTCTTTTATGGCCTGTAGTCGATTGATGTAGATGACTATATACCAGCCACTTCTCAATTGGGAAGAATTCTTGGTCCTGATGTGAGTCCTGAAGTTCGTCATACCTTCGTATGAATTTGCAAATCACCGTGATTAAGGAATAAGCGTTTCATAGAGCAGACAGAGATCGTTGTTAAACTGAAAGACAAGCTTCAGGAGATGGAAGAAGTTGGAGCTTCTATTCAAGAGGAAGTGAATACTCTGAGAGCAAAACTCCTCGATGCTATTGAGATTAACCAAGTTGGAGAAATTTTGCAACAGGAAAATGAGTCTTTGAGGAGGGAAGTGTTGCTCCTCAGGGAGCATGCGCCGAGCACCGCGCCTCACGTTTTAAGGGGTTCTTCCTCATCACGAGCTGGCGCAAGACCGAGCGACGTTCCTATGGTGATACGAGATTCTACCCCATCGACCGTTCCGTGAGATGGTACAACTGTAAGAAGCCCAGCTAGGGAAATGGATGAGCTTCGTGAAGATGTTCGTCGAGCATACATTATTGCTGCTGGGCTTCAAAGGGATGTCTCACTGATGAGGCATCTGTTTAAGAGAGGACCTCGGTGAGTATGTGATGATGGTTACGACCAAGGTTGGGTGGATGCTCCGACGAGGCTGACTGACTTTGAAGAGCTCGCCTTTATCAGGGGATGATTGAGTGCCCTAAGGGAGATAAAAGTTCCAAGGAACTCAATACGCTGGTATCGTCATGAGATCTCCCCTTCTACTTTAAGGCCTAACCCCTTCAGGAGGGATGATCAGTGGATCCCCATCGTTGCTATCCCTCGGCAGCTATTGGAGTCAGATGCGAATGAGGTCGAGGAGGAATTAACTCCTCATCCGGATGATGATCGAAAAGTGCAAGTGGTTTATTATCTTGTTTAGAGGCCTTAGTCTCATTAAAATTTTACCAGTTGTAACTCTGTACACATATGTAATGAAGCAATGTAGTATTGATGCTTTGGGCGATCTCACCGATTATACATGGGTTGTCCATTTTTGTTGTGATGAAGTAATATAAAATTTATGTTTTGGGAGAACTCGCCGACTAAACAAGTGTTCCATATTTTTTACATCATTTATTCTTTCCTTAATAATCTTGGGTCTCTCTTGGCCGACTAGATTGGTAAGTTTGCATTGTCGAGTAAGTGTCCCTTTAGTCCAGTAGGCTTATGAGATACCATTCTGCCTTACTTTACCTTTTAGGTCGTGTCGTCACACTCCCTTAGGCCTAAGTGTGGTAATTGGCGAGGACACACCTGGTGTTAGATGCTCTATCCGATCAGGGTTTTGTTGACCAAACATTATTTGGCGACCAATTTTACTTGGCCGAATTTCCTAAGGATCTCTTGTAGGGCTTCATATATTTCCAGAGGCAATGCTAAGAGGTTGTTCGTTCTTCATAACGAAAACCTGAGGAGGGTGTTTTCCCTTCTTTTGCGTACTGAGTAGTGTGTCTGTCACTTGGAAAGGGTGTGCAAGTTATAAAGTACATATATTAGCTAACTCACACCTCATAGAATGCAACTGCCAAACAACTTTTATTGATCACAAGTAAATGAGCTGTCACTTTCATAAATCTGATAAAAAGCGAAAGAAAAAACTAGAAATAGAATTTTTTAAGATTTGTCGCATTCCATAATCGGGGTATCTCTTTCCCCTCCAGCGTTCCTAAGTGATAGGCTCCCTGCAGATCGTCTCTTGTTATCTTGAATGATCCCTCCCAGTTTGGCCCCAACTTGCCATCTGACGGTTTTACTGCGCTGCCAAGGACTTTCCTTAGGACATAGTCACCAACTTGGAATGCCTTTGGATTGACCTTCTTGTTATAGTGTTTTGCGAGCTGTTGCTGATAGCTCGCTAATTTCACTAAGGCAAGTTCTCTGCGTTCGTCGGCTAGGTCGAGTTCAGCGAGCAATGCTTCATCATTCTGGCCCTGGTCGACAAGGGTGGACCTCATAGTTGGTAGGCTTACTTCTAATGGGATGACCGCTTCCATTTCATATGTTAGTGAAAATGGGGTTTCCCCCGTTGCTCAGTGTGGGGTAGTGCGGTAAGCCCACAGAATATGTGGCAGCTCGTTCACCCATGCGCCTTTGGCTCGCTCTAATCGTTTCTTTAACCCATCGATTACTATTTTATTGGAAGCTTCGGCTTGATCGTTGCTCTGAGGATATGCCACCGAGCTGAAATAGTGCCTGATCCCGTGTTCATTACAGAAGTTCTAAAAAGGGCCACTCTCGAACTGTGTTCCGTTGTCAGTGATGATGGTTCTGGGGATTCCAAAATAGGTAATTATGTTTTTCCATATGAATCTCATCATATCTGCGTCTCGGATGTTTGACAGTGGCTTTGCCTCGACCTATTTAGTGAAGTAATCCATTGCGACCAACAGATACTTGCAGTTGTCGGCGGCGATAGGAAGTGGTCCTACGATGTCCATTCCCCATTGGGCGAAGGGACAGGGGATGGTGAGTGATCTTAGGTCGCTGGCAGGTTGGTGGACCATAGGGGCGTGTAGTCGACATTTCTTGCACTTACGAGTATACACTGCTGAATCTTTTTGCATATATGGCCACCAGTATCCTTCCTTCATAGCTCGAAAAGATAGTGATCTTCCTCCAATATGACTTCCACAGATTCCTTCATGGAGCTCGTGTAGAATTTTCTCGACATCCTTCGGGTGAACACATTGTAGGTAAGGGTCGTAGAATGATCTCTTATACAGCTTGCCCTCAGGAGATAAGTGAAAGTGAGCAGCTTTGACTCTTATCTGATGAGCGGTCTTCCTATCGCTTGGAAGTGCACCATCCTCCAAATAGTCCCTTAAAGGGTCCATCCAATTGGGTGCTAACTCAATCTGGAGCACATGTTCCACGCCTGGCAGCTCATCGCTCTGGTTGATGCTCGGGTGGGTGAGGAAGTCGATGGGGATCGTTATTTTCAAGTCAGAATTGATTGCCGAACTTAGGGCTGCCAAGGCGTCAGCATGGTTGTTCTGTCCTCTGGGAAATTGCTGGACACTGACTTCCTCGAAGCTGGCCATTAGCCTCTTGGCCAAG
The DNA here is from genome assembly GCA_949130495.1 of Sambucus nigra. Taxonomy (NCBI): domain Eukaryota; kingdom Viridiplantae; phylum Streptophyta; class Magnoliopsida; order Dipsacales; family Adoxaceae; genus Sambucus; species Sambucus nigra. The sequence continues at coordinate 313,648,790 of OX422211.1, read as the reverse complement.
GCGAGATAGGCTATCATTCTTTCATATCTTGCGTTGTAGTCCCCACTTATCTGATTGGAGACTAGTTGTGAGTCGCCGAATACCAGTAGCTGCTTCGCTCCTAAAGTGTGTGCCTTCTGGAGGCCGGCTATCAAAGATTCATATTCTGCCTCATTATTGGAGGCTTCAAATCCAAGCCTGATTCCCTGTTCGAGGGTTGTATCTTCTGGAGTAACAAGCACAATGCCCACTCCTGCCCCCTTTGAATTGGACGCTCCATCAACAAATAATTTCCACACTCCCTCTGTTGCGTGGTTCTCTCCTTGCTTCATGGGTTGAAGTTGGTCTAGAGGATGCTCGCCTGTGAATTCAGCTATGAAATCAGCAAGTACTTGTCCCTTGATTGCATTCCTTGGTTGAAATTGGACGTCAAATCGTCCGAGATCGACTGACCATTTAGTCAGTTTGCCCGACAGGTCCGCTTTCCTCAGGATTGCTTTAAGGGGGTGCGATGTAAGAACAATGATGGTGTGAGCTTCAAAATAGTGCTTCAACTTCCTTGAAGCTACTACAAGTGCAAAAGCGAGCTTCTCTAGTGGTAGGTACCGCTGCTCAGCCTCTAATAGAGTCTTGCTCGCATAATAAACGGGGTGCTGAATTCCTGCTTTCTCGCATACCAACGCAGAACTCACGGCGTGGTTGGAAACGGCGAGGTATAAGTACAAGGAATCTCTTTCTTGAGGTATGACGAGCAGGGGTGGTGTGCTAAGGTAGTCCTTGAGCTCGTTCAATGCTTGTGAGCAATCTTGATTCCATTCTACTGTCTTGTTTCCCTTCAAGAGCTGGAAGAATGGTTTGGATTTTTCGGAGGACTTCGAGATAAAACGATTCAAGGCAGCGAGCATGCCGGTGAACTTTTGTATGTCTCGTATTGTGCGAGGGGTTGTACCCTGTTGATTGCGTCGATCTTTTCCGGGTTAGCCTCGATGCCTCTCTTACTGACTAAGTACCCAGAAAATTTTCCCGACTGGACACCGAAAGAACACTTGCTCACGTTGATCTTCATTCGGTATTTCCTGAGGATCTCAAAGGTTCTCGATAGGTCTAAGAGGTGGTCTTATTTGTTTTTTCTCTTGACGAGCATATCGTCGATGTAGACCTTCATGGTGTCTCCCATTTGGTCTTTGAACATCTTGGTGACCAGCCGCTGGTAGGTTGCCCCTGCATTTTTTAGCCCAAAGGGCATGACTTTGTAACAGTATAATCCGATGGTGGTGATGAATGTTTTCTTGTCCTGGTCTGGTGCATACATAGGGATCTGATGATACCCCGAATATGCATCCAGAAAACTCATTCTTTCGTGAGCTGCTGTGGCGTCCACCAATCGGTTAATTTTTAGAAGGGGGAAACTGTCCTTAGGGCAAGCCCTGTTAAGGTCAGTGAAGTCGATGCAACCTCTCCATTTCCCGTTATTCTTTGGAACTACTACTGAGTTGGATAACCATTTGGGGAATTGGACCTCCCGTATGGATCCTGCATCCAACAATTTTTTAACTTCTTTTTTTACGGCTTTTGCCTTCTCGGGTGCAGTTCGCCATGCCTTCTAGGTGATGGGTTTGAAAGTGGGGCCGACATGCAACCAATGACAAACCACACTGGGATCAATTCCAGGCAGCTCGTATGGTTCCCATGCGAAAACGTCTACGTTGCTTCTCAACAAAATCGTCAATTCCTTTTTTTCTTGATCTGTGAGAGAAGCTCCAATCAAGAATACCATGTCCTTCTTGCTACCACCAGCTGTAACTTCCTCCATATTTTCACGACCCGCTCAGAGGGGAGGAGCCTGGTCTCCTCCACTCCGGGTCTTCCGTACCTTAACTGCTATTTTGAAGGTATCAGACCTTCTTGTTCCTCTCCCTTCTCATTGGGCTTCTCGGCCTTCTTCTCTAGTCTAGGGTGTATGGCTGCTATGAAGCACCTTCTTGCCATCGCTTGATCGCCATGGATCTCCATTACTCCTCGCTCGGCCACATAATTGAGTTTCTGATGGTAGGTCGAGGGGACTGACTTCATCGCATGTAGCCATCCTCTGCCGATAATAGCTTGGTATGGCGAGTCAATGTCGACTACCAGAAACTCAATCATCTTGGAGATACTCCCTGCCCTTACCGGCAATATAATTTTTCCCAGTGATATAGTCACTTTTATAGAGAAGCCAACTAGAGGGACAGTGGCCTCCTTCAGGTTGGCGACGCTCAACTTCACTTTCTTGAACAGATCGAGATACATTACCTCAAATGAGCTTCCTTGGTTGACGAGCAACTTGTCGACGTCATAGTTGGCAATCCTGAGCATAATGATCAAGGCGTCATGGTGTGGGGTTCTCACTCCCACCAGATCTTCATCTGTGAACACGATATGTTTGCTATATTCGACGTCATCTTCTCGCCGATGTTTTCCTAATTGGGTCTTTGCTAGATCGATCTGGAAAGCTTGCATTACTGCTGTAAGCTTTTTTACCTCCATCCGAGCTGAATTTCCCTAAATCTAATTCATATCAGATGCCCCGTGAATTACTGGGAATTCATGGCCATCATCGTCTTCGAGCACGTTGTCAGGTCTTGCTTCTCCATTGGCAGCGATTTTCTCTGCCTTCTTCTCCACAAACTCGTTCAGGTCCCCAGACTGGGCCAGTTCTTCGAGGTGGGACTTAAGAGCTTTGCAATGCTCAGTCTTATGTCCTCCCTCTTTATGAAAAGCGCATCTCAGCGCATTGTTTCTCTTTGAGGGATCTCCTCCCATATTTTTGGGCCACTTAATAAATGGCTCATCTTTGATCTTCGCGAGAATTTTGTAAATTGGTTCTTTGAAGACAGTGTTGACTGCCTGAAATGCTTTTGACACATCGTTCTTGCCTCCGTTCTTGCCCCCATTCTTTCCTCCTTTCTTCTGGTTCTCAGCTTTGTCGTTGCCTTTGGCAGCGATCTTAGTTCGACTGTTCTCCCCTGTGCTGAGGCGGGTAACGTCCTCCACCTTGGTGTATTTCTCGATGCGAGCCATCAGGTCGTCAATGGTCGTGGCCTATTTCTTCATCAGGAACTGGTACAAAAGGGAATAGCTGGGTAGCCCAACTTTGAAGGAGGCCACTGCTACCTGTTCCAAGCAGTCCTCGACCTCGTTGAATAACTCTCAGTACCTCTTCGCGTAGTCTCGGAGGGTCTCTTGAGGTGTCTTTTTCATTGTTAGCAAGGCATCCATCCTTTTGGGATGGGAGCTACTAGTAATGAAGCGGGCCGTAAAGAGCTCGGCCAGGGACTCAAAGCTCCCGATAGACCTGTGAGGGAGCCTTTCGAACCATTTCTGCGCTACGTCATGTAGGCTCTAGGGGAAAATTCGGCACATCAGTGCATCCCGGTGGTTCCATAGGGTCATGGCTTGCCTGTACGTCCTAACGTGATCAATGGGATCAGTTTTTCCATAATAAATCTTGAATCTTGGAATAACGAATTTCTTGGGGGCTTCCTCTTCTTCTATTTCCCTTAAGAAAGGGGATTTCATCTGAGTCTTGAGAGCTCGTCTAGCAAGCTCCCTGGTCGATTTTGTGCCGCGATGTGCTGGGTGTTTGTCCATCTCCCTTCAGACCAAATTTTGTTAAAATAATTTTTAACAAAAAATAATTATTAACAAAAAAACTAACAAAACAAAATAGTTTCTAGAAAAATAATTAAAAGAAAAAGCACAACGAAAAAACGGTTTTTAAAACATACTTTTAACAATAAAAACGGTTTATAATGAGGGAAAAACAATTTTTTGAAGAAATACAGTTTGCATGAAAATGACATTTAAAATAATATGTTTTAGCACAAAAGTGAAACAATTATAACACAAAAAAATATTTTTTTTAAAAAAGATATAGTTTTAACACAAAAAATAATTTTTAGCTTAAGAGTGAAATAATTTTAACAACAAAAATAATTTAACATAAAACATTTTTAATTAAAAAAATTATCATTAAAAAAATAATTTTTGACAAAAATAAATCAGTTTTTAACGAAAAATATTTTTTTATTGAAGAATTTTTTTTTAGAAAAACAGTTTAAAAGTTTTTAGTGAAAAGCGTTTATAAAAAACAGTTTTTAGCAAAAAAAAAACATTTATAACAAAAAATAAAAAAACTGTTTGGAAAAAAATAAAACTGTTTTTTCGTAGTAACGAAAAATAGTTTTTAGTGAAAAAAAAGTTTTTTTTATAGAAAAATAGTTGAGACAAAAAAAAACATTTTATTCAGTTAAAAACTTAAAAAAAAACGATTTTTAGTAAAAAATATTTTTTAGTCCAAAAAAGCAGTTACAGCGAAAAATAAAAAACAGTTTTTAACAAAATTAAAAATGTTTTAACCAAGAAAAATAAGTTTAAAAAAATTTTCATCAAGATTATAAATTTGTGAAAAATTATTGTCATTCTGTACAAATAAATAAATTTGATCTATAAATTTGACCAAAAAAAACAAAATATATATATGAACATAATATCTATATAAAATTACTACAAAATATAAAAATTATCAAACACATAAAATAATAACTAAACTTATTATATCGTCATTTGTCACATTTGACCTAACAAACCGATTGTTAGGTTATTTCAACTCGAAATTGGACAAATCTTCTCGCTCCTATGTAGAACCTTCCACTTAAAGATTTTTTCAATGGAAACTGAGAGGAAAATGGCTTTTGGTTTAAAATGAAGCCGTACAAGTCAATAATAATATCTCTAAATGACCAAAAAAATCTTCCAACTATAAATACGTGGGTATTGTTGCTACTCAGGAATTTATCAAAAAACGTAGAACTCAAGTTTGTTTAGCATATTGATAAGTATACACAAACAGCCATGTCACCTCTCAACTGCAATGAGTTGCACAGGATTTTCAAAAAACTTGACACGAATAAAGACGGTCTGGTGAGCCTTGACGAGCTAATATGGCTTCTTGAGAGGATGGGAATAAAAACGACCCTTGACGAACTCGAATCGTTAGCGGGGAAAAAAAGCCTCGACCCAATTGATTTCTGGTTCTTTTACGACCTTATTGTTAAGAAAAACGTCCCTAAAAACAACCCAGAGGAGGATGAGGAAAATAGCTTGGAGGGTGATCTTGTGAAGGCATTCAAGGTGTTTGATATAAATGGCGACGGCTTCATTTCTTGCGACGAACTTCAGAGAACTCTTTTGAGATTAGGACTGTGGGAGGAGAATTGTGGCCAGGATTGTGGAAGTATGATTCAAGTTTACGACACTAATTCAGATGGCTTTCTTGATTTTGAAGAATTCAAGAACATGATGATGCTTACCAATTCTTAGCACACATTTCTCTTACGAGCCAAAAAAGGTCAATCTTGGGTGTCGCTAAAAATACCCTTTTTTTTCCTTCTTTTTTTTCGTGCTGACATACACTATAATACAATTATTGTTAAACATTATTTTGTGTTAGTATCCAAAAAAATATACTTCTTGCAACACCATTTTTGTAATAGTCGAAATACTTATTGTAGTAAAATTAGGTTGATTTATGATTATTGGCTAATTTGAGCGCATGTGATGCATAGTTGAGTCTGTATCTATGTATCTATGTATTGGTGAACCATGTATGGTGGTTTTTACTTATTTGTTATTAAGCTTCAACCGATGTTTGTAATTATGTATTGTTTTTTATGTGTTCGCAAATTGTAAACTTTATTTAATTTACACTTTTATAAGGGATACAAATTTAATCATCTCAATGGATATAGGAAGCAATTGATACTTCCATAACTTCATAAGTAGCTCTTGTTATGTGGATACTCCCCAATGGAGTGATTCATGCACGCCCATGATTCAAGATAAAAAATCATTCAAGAGATAATAAGATAAATACACTCTAAACGGAAAGTAATGAGAAATTATATACACACTAGCTAACTATTCACAAGATAAGATGTACATGGTTTACCAATCTGACTAAGTCTGTGGATGATAACGTCCTTTATTTGATATAATCAACAAGGATTACAACTCTCTCAAACCTCACAATTCTCTTAATGCGTATACAAGAGCAATAACTTATAAATGATGAATAGTAAGCTCTCTTCTTGTTCTTTGCATTTTGAACCAGGGCTGAAACCCTCCTTAAATAAGGAGTAAAAGTGAACAGTAAAACGCGTTTGAGGAGTATCCTACGTGTGAACAATACGCCATGTATGAACAGTACGCCCCGTATATGAACACTAAAATTCAAGCCAATTTTCATAAATCTGTAATAACCCGCGTAATTTTGGGCTATTTTAATTAATTTCTTGAAAATGGAGGAAAATAAAGTTTTTGATAAAATTATTTTTATTTCTCAAATATGTTGGTTATTATTTTTAAAGGCGGGAATTTCAAACGGTTTCGAAATCGGAGTTAAAACGGATTTTAAAATGATTTTTAAATGTTTTTAACTCTTGGAGTTGTTTTGGCTTCCAACTCTTCATTTATTTGCCTTATTTAAAGGAGTCTTTTGGATTCCAACTCTTCATTTCTTTGCATTATAAAAGGAAGTCGTAGGCAACGTTTTTAACCTACTTTTGGCACAACTTTTTTGGCAGCAAATATATTTTATATTCCTCTCCTTTTTAATTATACTTTGGCCCTTGAGATTTGTGAGTTCCAACCTTAGATTAAAGGTGTTCTTGGGGCTATTTTGTTGGAGGTTCTTGGAGGAGATTTTGTAGATCTTTTGTGTTAATCTTGAGGATGTGATCATTGGTTTCTCATCATGGTTTGAGGTGTGGGGTTTTACACAATATGCTCCTTAAATCTCGCGAGTGTCATTCTCTTTGAATTCATATGATTATTGAACTCCTATTTGAATTGTTAAATTCGTTGAAATCTGGAAAAATAATTGTTGGAATTATTTTGATTCATGTGGTATCATTATATTGTTGATAAGCACGTTGTCATGAGATTTTAATATGACACGGATGTTGGGCACCCGCCAAAATTCCTGTTTCCCGGGCTATGGCTTGATAAAGCATATACGGATGTGGTGAGGCATGGTGACCCGGTAAAAGTGTTGTTGAGAAATTATATTGATAAATGCTTTGAGATTTGCATTTTTATTTGAATATTCGTACTCGTGTTGTTACGCTTTATTCATCGTTAATATATTTGTTGAGCATCTTTCCTGTCGTATTGTGTACTTCCCCATATTTTCTTTTAGTGGCAGGTTACCGCGGATTTTGGGGCGCTATGGAGATTGATTTTAGCGAGGATTATTTGGGAAAGATTTGTATTATTTTGATGTATAGAGCTTTGGAGATTTGTATTTTTATTCGAGTTAGATAGTTGTAATTTTAATTCGAGAGACTTGTTGTAATTGAAGAGATTGAGATTAGTGGATTTATATTATTTTGGGTTTATTTAGATGCTCTATACCTTGTCACTTGTGGATTTTGATTTATTTTATCGCATTAGCGCTCCGTTCGCTCTCCCCGAGCGGGCGGGGTGTTACAAAATCTCCACCTCAGAGAAAGAATTTTGTAACCCCCATACATCAACGCAGTCATTTAGAAACACCACCAATAATCAACCGAAAGGGCTTCAGTAATATAGAATATTGATAAAGTTTAAACAATGCTCAAACTTTACCACTATACTACCTTCCTCAATATGTTGGTCGGATTGTCTTTGGTGACAATTTTCTTCAAAAAAACAATACCCCCCATCGATAACGTCCCAAATGAAATGAAATCTGACATCAATATGCTTGGTCCTCCCATAATGAACTTAGTTCTTGACCAAGTGGATAGAGCTTTGACTATCACAATTCACCTCCATACAATCTCGTGTAATCCCCAAATCACCAGTAAGACCTTGAAGCTATAAGGCCTCATTCACGGCTTTCTTTGCCATTATATACTCCACTTTAATAGTAGACAAAGAAATTGTGGCCTACAACATGGACCTCCAATTCACCAAATCACTAGCTAATATAAAAACATATTTCGTAGTCGATCGACACTTGTCCAAATCCCTGCATAGTTCGTTTCCACATACTCCCACCATTACACCAAAAATCGAAAATGGTTACAGTAAATGGGTCAGGGTCCAAAATCGTGACCCCTAGTTATTTACAGTGACCAAATATGTGACTAGGGTTTAGGGTGACCTCATTAAAGGGATAGTCACGATCAAGAACCTAGGTCAAGAGGGTTATGGTCCAAAATCGTGACTCACTCGTGACCCTTTATGGCGTCAAGTTTCCACTATTTTGGTCACAAAGGTAGTCACGGTCCAAAACTGTGAACTACCTGTGACAATTACCAGTGAATATTGGTCACTCTTTGGAACTGTGACCCTCAAACCCATTTCAAAATGGTCACTTTCCATGGCCACAATCCAGAACCATGACCATTTCTCGAGCTTTTAATTGGTCACCAATGGGGTCACAGTCGAGAACCGTGACCATGTTTAAGTCATTAATGGGTAAGGATTTTGGACCGTGACCCCATTTTAGGTATAAATAAATCATGACATCACATTTCATTTCACCCTTACCTAAAAATAAAAATTCTCTCCCTCTCTCGACAAAATTGAAGAAACTATGTCTCTCTTTCTCGCCCTCTCCTTTCATTTTTTAGCGAAACTCTCTCTCCACACAAGGTACATTTTATTTTTTCGCAAAACTCGAGCCCATTTGTTTCATTTGTGTGTGTGTGTGTTCAGTATATGTATGTGTGTGTGATTCAGTGTGTGTGTGTGTGTGTGTGTGTGTATGTTTCATTGTGTGTGTGTGTGTGTATTTCATTATGTGCGTGTGTGTGTTGTTAACATTTTTTGTTGTTGTTGTTGTTGTTGTTGTTGTTGTTGTTGTTGTTGTTGTTGTTGTTGTTGTTGTTGTTGTTATTGTTAATGTTTAATGAGTTAAGAAATTCAAGGTATGAAATTACTATTCAATTAATAAGTTATATATATTGATTGTTGTTATGAAATTCAAGGTATGAAATTATATATATTGGTTATTGTTCAAACTTGATAAATGATTTTTGAAAATTTCTCTATTTTATTAAATATTGTTATGAAATTACTATTGAATTTATGAATAATAACATTTGTTCACATAACTAGCTCTAACTAATTTTTCCGTGTACTATTTTTCCATTACCATGGAAATTTCTCCATTTTACTATACTAATTTTTCACATAACTAATTTATATCAAGATTAGGCCTTCAAACAAAAATACTTTAGCTTAGTAAAAAAAAGTATTTTTTAGCAATATTAGTCCTTCAACTAATTTTTTAACATGATGAATATTTTTTAATTATATATTTGAATCCTTATAATGGGGTCCATTATTATTGAAGATCGTAGTTTTTAAGATTTTGGTATAAGTGGGCAATTCATCATGTTTATGTGTATGTAACAAATATGTGTTATATATATATATATATATATATATATATATGTGTGTGTGTGTGTGTGTGTGTGTGTGTGTGTGATTATTCTCACATATCCTATATTGAAATATGACCATATTCATTGTTAGAAATTGTATACGAAACCCTTGATGTAGAATTATATATGAAATCTCATGTTCAATAACTATGTTCTTGGAAATTAATCAAGTAGACGATTTAGAAGGAGTGCGGGATAAACTTGTGTTTGATTTTTGGATAGATGGTTTGATATAGATGATAGATACTTAAAGCGCTCACTCTATTAATTCTTCATCATAAACCTTTAACTAAATATTTTTCTTAACGACTACCCTATCTTAACGAATAATTATTTAGAATATAGTCATTTAGTTAACTTATTATGGTTGTGGTCACCCCTTCCTTAAATGGTTCTTGTTTGGGTGAAAATAAATTGGTGGAAGGCCTTGCACAATTGAAAGATATATAGAAATTTTAGGTTTAATGAAATTAAAATGAACTTAAATTGGACTTATTGTGTCTGATTGATCTGGTGGAAACCCATACTTTATTTTTGATCAACTAGAGTCGTAACTTGTTGCGTCTTCACCCTTACGACTCATATTCACACCCTTCTATATATTTTCTCAATAAAAACGAGTCACGGTAGTAATTACTGGAAACAAGATTGCGAGAGGATGTAATATAACTTCACTAAAAAAATCTTTCATTAGTGACTCCATATAGAGGAACTCTGATTTACAAGTATGATAATAGGAGAATTAAACAATTTGATTACCTTAGAAATCGTGAAGTTAATCTCTTGCAAGACTACATGTTTGATTGCATTATGTTTTCATTGCTAGAATGAAGGGGTGAGGCAGTAGAGTATATATTTCGCCTGCATAATCCCGATAGGGCACTAATATTGGTGACACTGATAGAAAATGCTGAAAAAATATTCATCATTTGTGGATATAATTCCCTGAAGAGAGCATTCACCGAGATTGAAACGTCTTGTGTCACATGCATATTAAAAATGAGCTTGTAAATAAGTTTAAGAAGAAAAAATTATGAGTTCATGTCACGGACCTTTATACTTTAATTATAGACACTCTTTCTCCCAGTTGACCGCGGGCAAAATTTCATAGATTTTTAAAAAGTAATATTGATTGGATGGAAATCAGACACTTCAAACATGTTTTAAAAGTCGTCAAAAAGTTATATACACATATATAGTAGTAATTCGTACTTTATTACATATGTCGCTAATTTTCTTTAATTGTAGGATATATCAAAGAGAAACGATAGTAATCAACAAAATAGCGGGACACCGCCAACTGGGTGCTCTCCTACACCCCTAGATGAATTCTCATCTCCTCCGAGATTTCAATACTCTACTCCACTGGAGATTCATTCTACTCCATCTCCGAGTCATCATACTTAATAAATTCCTAACAATTCGAGACCCCCAACTAATGTGGCTGAGGGATCCCAAGCTAACCTTAAGAAGAGGATTAGGTTATTTGTTGGTAGGGATAATCCAACCGGTGATAAACGCAACTTTTAACTTTTTAAAATTCGTTGTCTATCTCTCAAAAAGATGATTATGGCCATCGGGGGCGCAAAAAACACCAATAAGGTTGATCATACCCTACAGGATGACTTTTGGAACCCACTTAACAAGACATTTACATTCCCAATTGGTTCGAAGACAAAGGTTATTTCCAAAGTAGCTAATGCTTTGAAAACATAATGGAGGAACCGTTAGAAGAATTTTTCCCAAAGGAGGCAGCTAGTTATGATATTTTAGGGTTGAAAGACAAAGTTTCCCAAAAAATTGAAATGTCCATTGGCCAATGGAATGACTTCTTGGAGAATCAGGTTAGGGAAGGTAAACTGAATGAGAGGGTAAGAAATAAACTGAATAGATAAAAAAAAGATTTATGTCCACAAACTTAGGTAAAAATTTTATTATGATATTAAGGGTGAATGGATGGAATGGATCAAATGAACTTTGGGAGAAGCTAACGAGTATAATAGAGTCAACTTGTACTTGCATGCCTGATGGAAACAAGGGACCAATAAATTCCCAAACAAACTTGCTTCGACTTTGGTGAGTTTGAATTTAGTTATCATATATATACACGTTATATTATTATTATTATTATTATTATTATTATTATTATTATTATTATTATTATTATTATTATTATTATTATTATTATTATTATTATTATTATTATTATTATTATTATTATTATTATTATTATCAAAATCATAGTCCTAAATATAATATTATGTTACTAATACTACCCAAATATTGCGTATTTCATCCCTCGAAACGATGCATTTTAGCCCCCTCGAGTATCTTATTCCCTATATTTATGCTTGTTAACCAGACCACCTCGAATTTCTATGATAGTATATTTTGCAGGGGTTAATTGAGTTTTTATAGGTATTTGGATGCTAAGTGTGAAGTTTGGACGCTTTTCGCTCGATTTTCATACGCGATCGCACATTCAAGGACATTTTAGTCTTTTCACAACTTGGGCACCTGTCCCAACATCACGAAAGTTGTATTTTTCCTCGCAAGCTTTGCGTGGCTGCAAACGGTGCGCGATTCTGATTCCAAACGAAGAAGTTACGGCGATTTTAGCGAAAGGGAATTCCAAGCATGCCAAAATAGGAGGAAAGATTATGCAGACCTGCTTGATCGATCGATCGATCAAATGGATCGATTGATCGATCCTTCATATTTTGCCAAATCTTGGGAGACAGTGGGCTTGATTTTTCACCATTGATCGATCGATCACAAGGGATCGATCGATCGATCCCCTATTTTCTGCAGATATTTTGGCTTTTATTTTCTTTTTCCTTTTCTCTTCTAATTTAATTCCTTTTACTATATAAGGGATTTTTGTGTAAATATCAGATATATTCAGTTTTAATTTGTTTTAGCTTAGGGTTTTGGGTTTTGAGAGCTTGGCTTCATTTCTCTTTGGGTTGACAACCATTTTGGGGTGTGTATGTTGAACTTTCTACTTCCTTTACCATTAATAAAGTTGTTCTTGTTTAATTCTTGCTTTGTAACTTAGTTTCATGCTTTGTTCAGTAGTTTGCTTGCTTTATTTATTGCTTTCCTAGTTTAATTAGTATAAATTAGTTTTGTTCATGATGTACCTTTAGATAAATAGGGTCAGAATTTCGTTCCGCCATTAGCGGGCCCCGAGCTCCGAAAATTAGGTTTTGTGCAGAATTGCGTTTAATTGAACCTGCACGTATTAAAGTCGAATTATTACACGTTTAACTTTCTCTGTTATGCATCATTAGTGTTTATAGCGATAATCCGAGTTTAATCCGCGTGCGACCAATTTTCGATTAAATGTTTATTCACGCAACTTTGGCTTAAATCCCTTATTGCGTGAAGTTTATGATTAATTGATAATGCTCAATTAAATTGCCCTCGAGCCGGAATTCTAATCAGTAGGCGTTTCGATCCATATGGTTGGATGTTATCCCGATCCTCGCTTTACCTTTATTTAGACTTAACTTCTCTATTTTCTTTTATTTACTAGCATACATCACTCTTTTACATTTTTATTCTTGAATTAAAAATCCAATTAATATCTAAAATTCAATCACTCCTTGTGGATTCTCGATACCCGACTTACCACTATACTTGCCTTGCAAGTGCAGCCGTAATTTAGGTTTTTTTTATTGAGTAGTCCAAACGAAAACAACAATTTGCATTCTGACGCAACGCTACTTTTCGCGCTTGATCAGTTAAAGGAAATAATAGAGGGCATGCTTGAGTGTATCCCCTATGACATCTAATTATATGCCCTAACCAAGGTTCTTGGGAGGGACCATAAGGGTAGGACAAGAGCACATATAACAAGTACCAAATTACAACACAATTCACCTTTAATAGACGAGATCTCTTTAATTAGGGGTGAAGTGGCAAGAGGGTTAGAAGACAGTGCCACGACGAAAGGAGAGGTGTCAGAGCTTCAAAATGACAGGGAACTCCTGAAGATTGATATCTATGGGTTTGGCTCTTTACTTAACATCAGAGTTACCCCTGTCAGATGCCTCAAACATTCCCCTATCCTCCCCCGAAACATACCCCTCTTAAATGTATCTTGCTCGTACATTTTCGTCCCAAATGCCTCCTCCTGAAACACTCCCCTCGCAAATGCCTACACCTGGAACATTCTATGCATCATCGTCATCCATGCACACTAACTTTGGTGAGATGTATTATATATGGAACTTAATCGATACCTGAGTTATTGGCATGTGTATTTTTATTTCCATAATTATCGAAACACTTGTGCACACTCGACCTTTGGTAAAGGGTGAAGCTCGAATATTGGTCGATAAAATAGACTCTAGTTATGGAGATGAGCCTGTGTACATTGACCACAGGGAAGGTCTATTATTCATAAATTATCCAAATTATTTTATTATTTGACCAGTTAATTTCTTAGTTAAGCCTACACGTTGAACAATGTTTTCTTTTTGAACAAATTTGTAATATTATAATTACCTGGGAAATATGTTTGGTTTGAATGAATTTTCTTGTAATATTTCTATTTGATTGAGTAGAATGAATTTTCTTCGAATTTGTCGGGGTCAGAGGAATTTTCTTGTAATATTATAATTACCTGGGAAATATGTTTGGTTAAGGGTATATGACCTTCAGAGGTGGAGGGAAGATAGGTCTGAGGGAGAATTCCTCTGACCTACGAGCTTCCTCATGTGCTCTTTCTATTCGCCTAATTTTCTCTAAGGTCTTCTCTTTGAGAGAGGGGAACTCCTCTAAAAGTTGGTAAATGGGTCTGAGCATATGAGGCAGACGCTAGACTTCCGTTACTCTCCTAAATTACAAACAAGATTGGCAAATGGAATTAAAGATCAAAACTAGATTTTTGAGCAAGAACAATGAACGAACAGTTCATCGAAAAACTCAAGGGTTCATCGGAAAGTGCTTAAGATCGTCGAAAAGTACAAAGAATGGAAGAATAAGGCAGAAAAATGCAATAAAAGGAGAAAAAGTGGAGATAAATGATACATGAGAAGATTTGTGAAGAAGAAGAGAGAGAGTTGCAAGAAAAAGCCACCAACAAGCTCCTTAAGCAAACCCTTGTAGAGAGAGAGAGTTTCAGGCGAGGGAGTGTAGAAATGAAGAAGAAAGAGAAGAAAGGAGGTTATAACCCTTAACACCTAAGGCATGCGTCCCAAGGCCCATCATTGCCATGGGAGCCCCAAAGGAAAGATCACATGCTTTCCAGGCACGCCTCACACTTCAGCAATTGACAAGTGTCAAATGAACATTGGCACAAGGAAGAAGGACCTCGGAGTTGTAGACCCCACAGTCACCTGCTCTCTAACTAAGGGCTGGGGGGGGGTTGATTGATATGCCCTGAATGTACCCCTTGGCTCAGAGACATTAACCTCGGCCATGGAGATGGCCGATGCTAGAGGGACCATGGATCATCACCTAGCGGACTCGTCCTAGGAAAGGTCGGCCATGGCTGACGTTGCTAGCTACCTCGGCAAGTGAGGTCTTCATGACCTAGGGAAGGTTATCCAACTGGTCTTCCAAGGATCGCAACCTCAGCTCGAAAGATGAAGAGGTTACCCATCATCAACATCAATCCCGGCTAAGTCATTATCTGGGCATCCAAAGTTCGCAGCCTCGGCTAGGAACAGGCCGAGGTGGCCATCACATCGCCAGAACCAATCTCGGCTGATCCTTAGCCGATGTTACTGCTGTACCAGCATCACCTCGGCCCAAGACAATGTCATAGCTCAACGTGTCATACTTCGGCTCTCCCACTGAACCAAGGTATCCCCCTCATCCTCTTCCAGGCCAAGGTTGTGACCAATCACAGATGGCTGAGCTCTTCTGCGCATATGTGGGCTAGGAACACGTGTACACAAATCAGTTATAACTGAATCATTCACCCAACATGAGGGAATATTGAGGTCATCATTATCTACATGAGATTAGCCAGGTGTCATTGTCATACTGGTTCGATCCTCATGCATATACTCATTGCATGCTTGGGGGGGGGGGGGGTACACTACACCCCCATGCACTATATATAGAGGTCATCCTCTACCTTGGAAAGGAGGAAAAACCAGCAACCCTAGCTAAAACTCTGTCTAAATACACAGTAGAGAGAGAAAGCTTGAGAGATTGTATCTATGTCCATTAGAGCCGTCATACAGTGATACACATCATACACTTGCACAGTGGACGTAGGCCTAATTGGCTGAACCACTTATATTCCGGTGTGAATCCCCTTCTCCTCACCTCCCTCTATTATATGTGTATGTACCCTTATGCTGCCATTGTTTACATTGAATTGAGCTTACAAACACCTTGAAGGGTGGTGCTATTTTGTGCATCATCAACCGTGAAAAGGCTAGCCGCTTAAAGGGTGTCAATTTGACCATTTTGTTTGACCATTTTGATGTAGTGTGGGGTGGGTATTATTGTTGATCACTATATGAAAGATAAAGTCATGGATGTTAAGCAATGGGGAGATAGATTAATGAGTATTAAGATCATCTTAGATAAAATAGCATTGAATATTATAAGTGCTTATGCGCCCCAAGGAGCGTTAGATGAAATTGTAAAGAAATCATTTTGGGAATTATTGGATGAAGTATTACAACAAATTCCTATGCATGAAAACATATTTTTGGGGAGGTGGCCTAAATGGACATGTAGGAGTAGAATGAGATGGTTATCCAAGGACACACGGAGGTTGTGGTTTTGGTAAGAGGAATGAAGGAGGGAAACTATATTAGAATTTTCTAAGGCATGCAAAGACTGTAAAGTTATACCATGTGAAAGCTTAACAAATCAACATTGTCGATTCGTAATAGATTTAGCAAATAAAGGATTTAAGTATCGAAAAGAGAAAATAGGTTATCAAAATATAAAATGAAAGGATTTAAAAGGATGGAAAGAGATTGAATTTATATTAAAGTGCCTACTAAAAATGAAGTGGAATTGGAACGACAATATTAACAACATTTGATCAAGAACAAAGAATGATATTAAGGAAATAGGTAAGAAAGTTTTAAGTGAGACTAAAGGAAAAAGATTCATAAAAAAAGAGACTTGGTGGTGGAATAAAGAAGTCCAAAAGATAATACAAAAGAAGCGAGTAAGTTTTAAAGAATGGCAAAAGAGTAAAATTAAGAAGATTTAGAAAAGTATGAGAAATTAAAAAGTGAAGTTAAAAATATTATTAGAAATGAGCAACAAAAAGAACTAGATAATCTTTATAATAAATTAGGTACTAAGGATGGTGAAAAGAAAATATATAAATTGGCTAAGAATAAAGATAGATTGACAAGGGATATAGGTCCAGTTAAGTGTATTAAAGACATAAATCAAAATATATTAACTAATGATAAAGAAATTCTAGATAGATAGGAAGAGTATTTTCAGTTATTATTGAATGAAGAATATCTGAAAAAAGATGTCGAGAACATTGAACTGAATATAGGAATTGTATGTCCGATTACTGAAAAAGAAGTGGATATATTAATAAGAAAAATGGGAAAGAATAAAACGGTTGGTCCGAATAAAATACCCATAGAGGTTTGGAGAACACTTGTAAGCTTAGGGGTAGAATGGTTAACAAGCTTATTTAATAAAATTTTAAGAGAAGGAAACATATCAGATGAGTGGAGGAAAATCACCATAATACTGTTATATAAAAATAAAGGGGATATACAAAACTGTTGTAATTATAAAGGAATCAAACTGATGAGTCACACTATGAAATTATGGGAAAAGGTTACAGAACAATGGTTAAGAAATGAGTCAACTATTTTGGACAATCAATTTGGATTTATGCGAGGGAGATCAACCACGGAAGCTATTTACTTATTATGATAATTAATGGAGAAATATTATAAGTAAGAATAAAAATTTATATATGGTATTTATAGATCTAAAAAAAGCTTATCATAATGTATCTAGGGATATAATTTGGTAAGCTATAAGGAAGAAAAGAATCCCTATGAGTTATATTAAAGTTATTGAAGATATGTATGATAACACAAATACTAGAGTAAAGACTATATATAGAGAAACTAATGACTTTACGATTAAAGTGGGTTTACATCAAGGATCAACCCTAAGTCCTTATTTATTTGTTGTAGTTTTTGATGAGATTACTAAGGACATACAAGAAGATATACCATGGTGTGTGTTGTTTATGAATGATATAGTTTTAGTAGACACTTCAAAGGAAATCCTAGATATGAGAGTATATACTTGGAGAAAAGCCATAGAATCTAAGGGTCTAATAATCAGTAGAAATAAAACGAAATTTATGGAATGTAAATTTAATAAGGAGGCATCGAGTAACATATAATGTTAAAGATTGAAGAAAAAGTGATAAACCAAACTAATAAATTTTGTTATCTAGGTTCAATGTTACAAAGTAATGGGGATATTGACGAGGATGTTACGAGTAGAATATCAACTGGTTGGATGAAATGGAGACAAACGAGTGGGGTGTTATGTGATAAGAAGATAACTAATAAATTAAAAGAAAAATTTTAGAGAACAGTTGTTAAGTCAGCGACCCTATATGGAGGGAAGTGTTGGGTTTTAAATAAAAAACATGAATAAAGTCTCAATGTTAGTGAGATGAGGACGCTCTAGTGGATGATAGGAATTACTAGAAATGAAAAAATTAAAAACCAATGCGTGAGAGAAAAATTAAGAGTAGCTCCCATTAGCGATAAATTAAGATAAAGTAAACTTAGGTGGTATGGTCATGTGTTGCGTAGACCAGTAGATGCCCCTATAACAAGAGAAAGATTGTTAGAAATAGAGGATAAAAGAAAACGTAGTCGCCCTAAGCTATCATGGGAGAAAATTATTAGGAGAGACATTAAGGAATTAAACTTGAATGATAATAATGCATATAATAATTTAGAATAGAAAAGAAGAATCCATGTGTCCGACCCTATATTATTGGATTAAGGTAAGGATGATGATAATGTGTAAATAGTTAGACTTAGGCTTCAAAACATAGTGTTGAAGGGTGAAAATAAAAAAAAAGCCTACAAATGGCCCTGCAAGAATTACAAACACCTAGTATGAGACCAATATAACACGTAGTAACTGATTGTGTATTCACGGGACTCTCAATTTGAGACTATGACCCAAACATGCAAATAGTTAGACTTAGGCATGGAAAAATGTCATTGGATGGTGAAAATGCAAAACAACCAGTAAATGACCTCTTAAGAGGTATGCACACCTCGCATGAGACCAATGTAACATGTAGCAACCGACCGCATGGGACCAATGTTGTTAAAGGGTGAAAATGCAAAACATTCCCCAAGTGGACATGTAAGAGGCATGCCCACATCGCATGGGATAAACATAAAATGTAGCAACTGATCGTGTAGCCACTGACCTTCCTGTTTCAGAATATGATCAAAACTAGAAAATAGTCAGACTTAGACTTGAAAACATGCCATTGAAGGGTGAAGATATAAAATAGCCCCAAAACGGCATTGCAAGAGGTATAACACCTCGTACGGGGCCAACATAACACGTAAAAACTGAATATATAGTCATGAAACTCCAGGTTTGACATGCAAATAGTTAGACTTAGGCTTAAAAACATGCCATTGAAGGGTAAAAACACAGAACAACCCCCAAATGACCCCTCACATGGTACGCACACCATGCACGGGACCAACGTAACATGTAGAAGCTGACTACGTAGTCACAGGACTCCCGATTTAAGAATATTATCCAAACTTGCAAATAGTTAGACTTAGTCTTGAAAACATGTCGTTGAAGAGTGAATATGCAAAATATCGCCAAACGAACCTACAAGAGATATAAAAATATCGCATGGGATAAACATAACACGTTGTAACTGACCTCATAGTCACGTGACTCTTTATTTGATAATACGACCCAACCTACCAATAGTTAGAATTTTGCTTAAAAACATGTTATTGTAGGGAGAATATACAAGACAACTACTAAACGGTCTCATAAGAGGCACAAACACCCTGCACGGGACCAACCTAACATTTAGCAATTGATCTGATTATCACGGGACTCCCGGTTTGAATATATGAAAAAATATGTAAAAAGTTTGACTTAGGCATGAAAACATATCGTTGAAGGGTGAAAACACAAAACAACTCCGAAACGGACCTGCAAAAGTAATGAACACTTCACTGTAATACCCCATATTTTTTTTATTGATTTTAAATATGAGATTAATTAAATTAAATACGAGAAATTAATTGGAAATTAGTTTGGATTAAAATAAATATTAACTAGCGAGACAAGGGTTAGTATTTATTGATGTAAATTACATTGAGTATATGGGATTATGAATATATTAAAATTATCGCGAGTGAAAAATACGACAGTTACAGTATTTTAGTCGGGTCACGTGTGTCAGTCGTGTCGGAACTCAATTTAATGAAATAAAAAGTAATTTATTTTTAAGTTATCTGAATGTTCGTTTCGAGTGAGCCAATGTGCCTAGAAGGGTCGAGATAGTCAGAAAAGTCTACTTGGTGATTTAGTTTGAGTCCCGGGGCATTTTTAGGCTAAATTGGCACCCTAGAGTGGTATTTTAATCATTTGTATTTTTGGTGAAATATGACCTACGAAATTTAGAGGTTTATATCATCTGGGAATAGGAGTCTTCAAGAGTTACAATTCATAGAGTTACAGAGAGGCCATAGGAGGGATAAGAGAGAAGGTTCCAAAGGCTAGAACCGCCAATTCCTACTCCAATCACACCACCGCCGAGTAGATCGGGGGAAGAGCAACACCACCATACCCGTCATCTCCAACGTATCAGACCTACTGTAAAAGGAAAGTGTTTAAACTTGCTAATTTATAAGCATATAATGTATCCATGTTAGAATAGGATGAATGTTCCTATGAATTTATAGATAATTGAATCAATCTTTGAATATTAGACTATATTCTTTAGTTAGAATCATGTTAGGTTAAAATTACTTGAGTTGGGTAGCACGAAATTGATGAATTGGGATTATTCAAATGTGAAGAAATATGGGTTATATAATTATTCTTGAATAGAAGTGAGGAACTAGGGTTTTTGAGAATTTAATTGGAATTAATTTGATTAATTGATGATTACATGATTCTTGTACGTTAGAAATCTTTCATATATGTTGGTATAACGTTTAGTATCATTGTTTGGGGATTTGGGAAAGATTAATGAAGGTTTTGGAGTTAAAAATGGTGAAACCCATAGTTGCTTAACAAAGAAGACAATACTTCTAGGGGTGAATCGATTCGATTCCTGGCCGAATCGATTCGGCAAGGCGAATCGATTCAGACCACGGCTAAATCTATTCGGCTGGACATATTTTGAGCACTTTTCTCTTTTGTTTAGAATCTTTGGGCAATATTCGGGATTCACTTGTTAGATTAAAATTTAAATATAATGGGGATTATATTGATGTAACAGTAGGTGTAGGTTGGGTTTTAGGCTTGACTATAAGGGGAATTTAAGGGCTAAGTTAATTAGGCTTAATTGAGAGAAAAATCTAATTTGAACAATAATTCAAGTCACGAGGATCCGGGGAAAAACGATGACTTAGGTGTCATTTGTTTTTACCTCTTAAGTTTGAATCTGAACCATTCAGACTTAAGAGGTACCAAAAAGTTTTATTTTTAAAATGATTAAGAGGTTAATGACTATATTTGTCTCTTAATGATTAAGAGGTAGAGTTACATCTGAAGTCTGAATCAATCCAAATACATTCATTCAGAGGTACATTTAGATATTAAAACAAACATATTTTTCAAATTCATATTTCAGACTTCAGATTCAGTCTTCAGATTTCAGTTCAGACTTCAGATTCAGATGAAAAAAAAAACTTAACCTTAGACTAGTACAATATGAGTGAGTTACCTACTGATATTATGTTAGAGGATGATGGACACTTGGTAACCTTTCGAGTAGTGGGAAACACTCGGGATAATACGATGAGAGGTATTATGTTAAATAATTATTGCGTAGGATATTCGAGAGCTATAAAGGCTAAATTTGGATATATTATAGGTTGCGTGTACACCTATACTGATGATATATATATAAAAATATATATGTGGTGTGAATACCTATTATATTATTTCTTATGTGTATAACATACCTACGTTACTTGCTATCATGGGCGGTTTTGAAAGGGGATTGTCTTATCCTGATGAGCCTATTAGGAGGATTTTAAATTGGTGCCTCAGAACATAGAACCTAGGTATGGGCTATCTATGAAAACGGTGGTGTTGATGGTCATATGGGTGCGTAGGTATGTGCATATCCCATAAACTTGGAACTATGTTCGCCACTAATATGTGTGATTTGTATTTATGATTGGAGAGAGATATTGAACCGATTGTCCTTATTTAGTACGAGATGTACCGGGACTTGATAGTAGAGTGCGCATGCACCGTAGCTGAGCCTAAGGGTGCCGTATTAGTATATATATAATTGATTGATGAATATATATATATATATATATACACACTTATCATTTATACTACTGTGTGTTTTTAGTAGATAAGAAAGATAGTGAAAAAAAAATAACCTAAGTGAAGGGAAACTTAACATCTATTTGAGAAATTCTTAATTGATTTGAAAGATAATGGAAAAGTGTGATAAAATATTGTATGGACAATACGGGTGAGCATCATATGTTGGAATGCGTAGTAATATAAATGGTTGGACTATTTAGGCGTGGTAGCATAACTTTGACGGGTTAATAGTATACATTAGGCGTGCACACTAGTTGAGAGGTGAGACTTATCAAGTGAGAGCCAATGAACTAACATGTATATAATATATGCTTTTAGGCATTTTAAATACTTAATAAAATGTTTTAAACTGTTTTCTCCTCAAGCTCTGACCCGTTTCTTCCAAATCTATTTTATTTTGTGCAAAACCATTTTAGGTGCTAAGCCACAGGGAGAAGCAACATAGGAGTTCATTTCCATTTGCCCTTGTTGCAGTTGGTATGGATGATTGCAGGTTCTAGTTTAATAGACGCCTCCATTATCTTGCAGATCTGATGCACTCATTACTTTATCTCAGTCGGACATGTTGCCCATTTTCCATTCGTAGTTGTTACGGGGACATTATACTTGTTTTATTATTCAGTCGTGGTTTTAGTTTTCATGGATTATTGTATTAGAGTTCAGACTGGGGTGTTTACTCACGTTATATTTTATTTGATTTAGTATGGTGAATGTGATATTTAATTGTTTAATTATTTGAAGTCATTGCTTGTTAATAATAAAGATAAAATTTAACACCACCTTTTCAAATACTAGGTGGTTATTAAATATTAAAAAAAAAATTGACTGTGATGCTAAGAATGAATCAATCTAGATATTATGTTTTTTATTTAATAAAGGACTGATCACCCGATCTTTAATTAAGCGGGATGTCACAGATGGTATCAGAGCATCGGGTTCTAGAGTTTCTAGAATCTGTGTGGATTATTACGTTTTAGCTTAGCGTTCTTTGATATAGATCCTTTTATTGGGTTATTTTATTCCTCTATGGATGTGACTTACGTTCTTTCGCTATTAAGAATAGTGACGTGATTCATAATTCGAGTTCGTATGGACTTCTTACATGGAACAATATAGGATGACCGGTGAAGGCCATTAGAAGGACTATAGGAGGAAAGGCATAGGGAAAGCCATGGAATGGTATGGGAACGCTAATCGCGATTGAAGTCTCCATAATTATTGTTCCAACAGATGACAATAGAATAATCACTTGGGGGCAGTAGCTTTACCAAACATTGTCATAGGTAACGGTGGTATAAACTCAGACTCACCTAGCACAGTAAATAGGGGGAGAGGCGGAGGGACTCTTTCGAAGAGTCATCTATAATAATTTCGAGAAAAGAGGAAGTATGATAGACCAATGGAAGGAGACAATCCAAAGGAAATTATGTAGGGTGGATAACAACAACACCCAAGATTAAATTTTGTATGGAATTTTTAGCTCATTGGAGCAGCATAGAGTGGCGAGAGTCAGTTACCACATATAAAGGAGCATATATGAAGTAAAATGAGGAATTTGGGTGCAATTTGACCATAAGATCTTCCATCTGCTGTTCAGACAGATATGCGAATGGACTTTGAACGTGAGTAGAATACACAAACGTGGATGGGAAATCAAGCTAGGGTGACTAGTGCCAATGTCATCAAGGGTATAAGTTCACAAATTACATTAACGTTTCCATTAGGTGGGAGCTAAGAAGATTAGAGAATCTAGCCGAAGATCAAGACTAGATTAAATGGTGCTAGTGAAACACCACAGGAGAGTATACCCAGTAGGGGACCCCTTTAAATGATGCAGATCAATGAAATTCCTACCCACTAAGGGTGGATTCAATAGGGCCGTCAAGGACAACAACGAGGTACAGAGGGCAAGTGGAACCAAAGGAACAAAGGGGGTAGCAATCGAGGCCAAGACTCCCTGGTCCGAGGGAAGGATACCCCGACATGGCCAGTAGGTCCAAAGATAAAGGGATGACACAGAGAGGTGTCCTATGGGTGGAGAGTAGGACCATCTGTATTAAACTTATCCACAATAAAAAAGTGAGGCCAATTGGACTATGAAGGTAAATAGGAACGTTGCCAGTGGGGCACAATAGCAGCAGGAGCGAGATTTCTAGTTGGAGAATGGGGCTAAGAGTTTTAGGCCCAGAGGTTACCAACCCGAGGTATGACGGGTTCAGGCAGGACCAACGGAGTTCTCAACAGTAGTAGCATCCCGTTCCACAGAGTCGGTAGGACCAAGGGAATAATAGAGAAGGCCAGTAGGACCATGATCCGAGGCAGAAAGATTTTTGGGTCGATGTCTCACTGGTGGGTGCATAGGCCATAAAAGAAAGGATTGCCCAAAGCGAGGTGGATCGAAACTACATGATGAGATCCTGAATGTACAACCATTGCACCAGATCATGGGCCAATTTTGGCACCAGAGTTACGCTAAGGTACCCAATGATCAGGAAGGCAGATGGCAAAAGGAGTTAATATTTTTTGTTTTATCCTTATGAGTATAGGATACATTTCGGGTGACACGTGAGAGTCACCATATTTGATTAATAATACTACAATTCGAGTAAGATTCAAGTTTAATGGGTGCGTTGATGGTATCAGCCTTAGGATGAATATATTTATTGTTGGGTAGCAAAACTTTTCGGTGTCGCCTGCAGGGGGAGTAGGTGTGTACACTAGGAGGACATTTGTATTGTGTGGTTAGTTTTACTACTTTTGAGAGTTATGAAAGTAAAATTTATTATGGTCATTTGTAGTTACTGGATATCGAAGGTTTGAGCGATAGTAGGGTTTATGATAAGGCTATCATGTTCATTATTCCAGGGTGAGATATATTGTTTTACAAAGCATCACCTGAAAGAGGGTTAAGCCTACCTATATAGATTCTATTGTATATTGTGTTGTATCATAGATTTCCGTAAGCATGTTGTCTAATTATATTTGATCCCAGTATGATGGGGAATTTTACAGATGTGATTCAGGGTGCGTTGTGTTCCTTATCGAGCAATTAGATATAGCTCAATATTTATATAGTGATGAGAACTTGGGATAGTAAGTGCATCGTGTTGTATGTTGTCTTTAGTGTTATGAGAGTAGATGAGTATACTTCTTATGTTAGAGGACAAGACATTGGGGTACATGTTATGGACTGAAGACGACCGACAAGGTTAGGTAGTAGTGTATCGGGTGGGTTCTTTATTTGGATTTCGCTTTGCGAGACATCCCACACATGAAACTTAACAAATTTTGAAGGTTAAGAGAAGCTTGGTCCTTAAAACTCGGGTTTAGTAACCTAGCTATTATACGTATATGTGATAATGCTAGGAGTTAGTAGTTATATTACCATTTAAGGCCGTTAGAATTGAATAATGCTGGTATGAAAACTAGTATAGAACGTTTATACCACGAGTATATCGGTGGGGAAACCTAGAGAATAATTAAGTTGTGATTAGTTAGTTGGTCGAGTATAACCTTACTGTATAGTCATGCCAAGTATGAGAAAATTAATTTAACATAAGTCTATCTTGTTTAATGGAATTGTGCAGAAATCCAAGACATGGGGTGTATGGGCGCCCTAGTTAGTTGAGATTTTCAGTATCATTCAGAACGAGTAGGCGTGGAAATTTACCAAATAAACATAGACACATGAGAAAATTAGAAACTAAAAAAAATTGGGACAAAGAGAATATAGTGACATTGAGAGCAAGGTTAGTCATCAAGAACAGAAGAGTGGGCGGAAAGGGCTGATTATAGTGTTAAAAAGTACACGGAATGTACATTTTAGATTTTCGGAGATAATCAGGAGTCACTCTGTACAAAAGAGTAATATGACAAGAGTTATGTCAGAACCAACTGAAGACGTAAAAGTCTGACATGAATAGTCGGGTATGATTGCAGAAATCTTCCACGAACAGATTAATCAATAGTTCGAAGGGTAGAGTATAGGATGTTGGACTAAAAACTACTATTATGAAGGGGTACTGAGAAAAATGTAATGTTCCAAAATTTAGGAAGATACGGAAATATATGTGTAATAAGAGCAAATAAATAAGGGAGTTGACACATGGGGTTGTTGGAGTTCTCTCCAGTAGGGGAAATACTTTAGCCGTGAGTAGAGAGACTCATAATAGTGACATAAAAAGAACGAAATTGCAGAGTGTTGTGTAGGCACAAGGTTAAATTGGTAGAGTAATGAAGGAACATTTAGATGTGTGATGACTAAATAAAATTAGTCACAAGATGGAATGGTAGGGGAAGACCGTTGGACTAAAGGACAACGTTAGTAGAGATATATAGTGGGAAGAGCAGAACGGCATAACTGGGATAGCGAGATTACATGGGGTACCACTTAAGGTCGTATCCGACAGGGAAATAAATTTTGTGTCTCAACTTTGGGAGAGTGTCTAGGAGGCCATGGGTACGTAGTTGCGATTGAGTACAACCTATCATCGGCAAACGTACGGGCAAAATGAGCAGACGAATCAGATGTTAGGGGATATGTTACGAATGTGTATCCTTGATTTTAACGAAAGTTGGGAGTAGTATCTCCCACTGGTAGAGTTTACGTCCAATGACTTAGATCAATTTATGATTTTCATAGAGCCATTCGAGGCGTTATACAATAGACCTTGTCATTCGTTGCTTGTTAGCTAGAGGTGGGGGACAATAAGCTTCTCGGACCAAAGGTGATTTAGGATACCTCCATCAAGATCGTGATATTCAGAGTCGGATACGGGTAGCTCTGGATAGATAAAAAAGCTACGCCGATGCCAAGCGATTATTTTGAGAGTTGATGTGGGGGACCAGGTATTACTGCAAGTACCTCCTATACAAGGGATAACGAGGTTCGAAAAGAAAGGTAAATTGGCACCGAGATACGTGGGGCCATTTCCTATCATTGAGAGAATTGAACTCGTGGCATATAGACTTGGGTTATCGGAGCACTTGCATCGGTTTCATGATGTGTTCCATATTTCTGCGCTGAGGAGATAGCTCCGGGATGAGTTGGCTCACACTTACGTTGCATTGAAGGAGATTGATTATAGCCCGATAGTTCATATGAGGAGAGATCGATGGCTATTTTAGACCACAGCGAGAGGAGATTGAGGTCGAAGGTAGTGCCGCTTATATGTATTCAATGGGGGCATCATAATGTAGAGGAGTCTACTTAGGAGCGCGACGATGAGATGCGTGAAAAATATCCAGAGCTATTCATACCAGGTATTCTTTTTTTCAAAATTTAGGACGAAATTCCGTTATAAGGGGGAAGTATGTAATACCCCATATTTTTACTAATTTTAAATATGGGATTAATTCATTTAAAGATGAGAAATTAATTGGAAATTAATCCAGATTAAAATAAATATTAACTAGAGAGACAAGGGTTAGTATTTATTGATGTGAATTATTTTGAGTATTATTTAGTGAATAAGTTAATATGGGATTATGAATATATAAAAATTATCGCGATGGAAAAATACGACAGTTACAGTATTTTAGTCGGGACGCGCGTGTCAGTCGTATCGGCACTGAATTTAATGGAATAAAAAGTAATTTATTTTTAAGTCATTCAAATGGTCGTCTCAAGTGCGCCAATGTGTTCGGAAGGGTCGAGATAGTCAGAAAAATCTACCTCGGTGTTTTGTTTGGGTCCGAGGGCACTTTTAGGCCAAACCGGCACCCCGGAGGGGTATTTTAATCATTTGCATTTTGGGGGAAATATGACCTACGAAATTTAGAGGTTTATATAATCTAGGAATAGGAGTATTCAAGAGTTACAATTTATAGAGTTATAGAGAGGCCATATGAGGGAGCAGGGAAGAGGTTCCAAATGCTAGAACCACCAATTCCTACTCCAATTACACCACCAACACTACCACCGCATAGATCGAGGGACCACCATACCCATCATCTCCAACGAATCAGACCTACTATAAAAGGCAAGTGTTTAAACTTGCTAATTTATAAGCATATAATGTATCCATTTTAGAATAAGATGAATATGCCCATGAATTTGTAGAGAATTGAATCAATCTTCGAAGATTACTCTATATTCTTAAGTTAGAATCATGTTAGGTTAAATTACTTGAGTTAGGTAGGATAAAATTGATGAATTGGGATTATCCAAATGTGAAGAAATATGGGTTAAATAATGATTCTTGATTAAAAATGATGAACTAGAGTTTTTGAGAATTTAATTGGAATTAATTTGATTAATTGATGATTTCATGATTCTTATACGTCCGAAATCATTCATATATATTGGTATAACATTTAGTATAATTGTTTCGGAGTTTGGGAATGATTAATCAAGGTTTTGGTGTTAAAAAATGGTGAAACCCGTAGTTACTTAACGACGAAGACAATACCTGTAGGGGCAAATCGATTCGGCAAGGCGAATCGATTAGGACTAGGGTTGTATCGATTTGGTTGCCCAGATTTTGGCCACTTTTGTCTTTTTGTTTAGAATCTTTGGGAAATTTTCGGGATTCACTTGTTGGATTAAAATTTAAATATAATAGGGATTATATTGATGTAACAGTAGGCCTAGGTTGGGATTTAGACTTGACCCTATAAGGGGAATTTGAGGGCTAAGTTAATTAAGCTTAATTGAGAGAAAAATCTAGTTTGAAGAATAATTTAAGTCACGGGAATCCGAGGAAAAATAATAACTTAGACTAGTGGGATATGAGTGAGTGATCTACGGATATTATGTTAAAGGATGATGGACACTTGCTAACCTTTCGAGCAAACACTCAGGATAAGACGATGAGAAGTATTATGTTAAATAATTGTTACACAGGATATTCGAGAGCTATAATGACGACGTTTGGATATATTATAGGTTGCGTGCGCACCTATACCAATATATATATATATATATATATATATATATATATATATATATATATATATATATATATATATATATATATATATATATATATATATATATATATATATATATAGGTGGTGTGAATGCCTATTGTATGATTTCTTATGTGTATGACATACCTACACTGCTTGCTATCGTGGGAGGTTTTTAAAGGGGACAATCTTATCCTGAAGAGACCACTGGGGGGATTTTAGATTGGCCCCTTAGAATATAGAACCAAGGTATGGTCTATCTGTGAAAACGGTAGTATTGACGGTCATATGGGTGCGCAGGTATGCGCGTATCCCATAGACTTAGAACTATGTTCATCTCTAATATGTGTGATTTGTATTAATGGTTCGAGAGAGATATTGAATCAATTGTCCTTAATTAGTACTAGATGTACCGGGACTTGATAGCAGAGTGTGCATGCATATATATATACACACTTATGATTTATTTTACTGTGTGTGATTAGTAGATAAGAAAGATAGTGAAATAAAAAATAACCTAAGTGAAGGGAAACTTAACATCTATTTGAGAAATTCTTAATTGATTTGAAAGATAACAGAAAAGTGTGATAAAATATTATATGGACAATACGGGTGAACATCATATGTTAGAATCAATAGTAATATATATGATTGGACTAGTTTGGCGGGCTAACATAACTAGGATGGATTAATAATGTACGTTAGGCGTGCACACTAGTTTAGAGGTGAGACTTCTCAAGTGAGGGCCAGCTAATCAATATGTATATAATATATTCTTTTAAGCATTTTAAATACTTGCTAAAATGTTTTAAACTGTTTTTTATACGGGATCTGACCTGTTTCTTTCAAATCTATTTTTCTTTGTGCAAAACCATTTTAGGTGCCAAGCTACAGGGAGGCCCAGCATAGGAGTTCATTTCTATTTGTCGTTACTGCAGTTGCTGTGGACGATTGCAGGTCCTAGTTTGATAGATGCCTCCATTTTCTTGCAGATCTGATTCATTTATTACTTTATCTTAGTCGGGCATATTGCCCATTTTCCATTCATAGTTGTTCCGGGGACATTGTACTTGTTTTATTATTCAGTTGTGGTTTTAGTTTTCATGGATTATTGTATTAGAGTTCAGACTGGGGTGTTTACTTGTCATACTTTATTTGATTCAATATTTAATTATTTGTGGTGTTGATTTATTTAGTATGGTGAATATGATATTTAATTATTTTAAGTCATTTCATGTTAATAATGAAGATAAAAATTGACATCAGCTTTTCACATACTAGGTGGTTAGTAAATATTAAAAAGTTTTTCGATAGTGGTGCTAAGAATGAACCAATCTAGATATTATGTTTTTAATTTAATATAGGCTTGATCACCCAGTATTTAATTAAGTTAGGTGTCACGCTTACATGGGACCAAGATAACACGTAACAAATGACAGCATAGTTACAGGACTCCTAATTTGATTATATGACTAAAACTTATACATAGTTAGACTCAAGTCTTAAAACATGTCATTGAAGGGAGAAAACATAAAATAACCCCTAAACGGCCACGCAAGACGCACAAGCACCTCGCACCGGACCAACGTAACACGTAGTAACTTATCGAATAGTTACCGAACTCCAAGTTTGAGAATATGATCCAAACTTGCAAATAGTTAGACTTAGGCTTGCAAACATGCTGTTAAGTAATAAAAATGCAAAATATTCATAAAACGACCACGCAAGGGGCATGAACAGCTCTCCTGTGACCAGCGTAACACATAGCAACTAAGCGCGTAGTCACGGGACTCCCTATTTGAGAATATGACCAAAGATTATAGATGCTGAGGCTTGAAAACATATCGTTGAAGGGCGAAAGCATAAAACAACCCCCAAATAGCCCCCAAGAGGCACGAACACCTCGCACGGAACCAACATAACATGTAGCAACTAAGTGTATAGTCACAAACTTCCTAGTTGGAGAATATGGCCTAAACTGGCAAATAGTTAGACTTAGGCTTAAAAACATGTCGTTCAAGGGAAAAAAGGCCAAAAAAACCCTAAATGGTCGTGTAAGAGGCACAAACACCTGGTACGGGACCAACATAACATGTAGAAATTGACCTTGTAGTTAGACTTAGGCTTGAAACATGCCATTGAAGGGAGAAAATACAAGACATACCCCGAACGACTCTTTAAATGGCACGAACACTTCGCATGAGACCAACGTAAAATGTAGAAACTGACTGCGTAGTTATGGGACTCCTGATTTGAGAATGTGACCAAAACTTGCAAATAGTTAGAGTTAGGCTTGAAAATACTTCCTTGAAGGGAGAAAGTATCAAATAACCCCAAAATGGACCCGCAAGAGGCACAAACATCTTGTACGGGACTAACGTAACACGTAGCAACTGTTCGCATAGTCACGGGCCCGATTAGAGAATACGGCCCAAACTTGAAAATAGTTTGACTTAGGCTTAAAAACATATCGTTTAAGGACGAAATGCAAAACAACCCCTAAACGGCCCCGTAAGAGGTACAAATACCTCGCACAAGACTAACATGACACGTAGCAACTAATCGCGTAGTTACAGGACTTCCACTTTGATAATATGACAAAAAATTGCAATTAGTTAGACTTAGGCATGAAAACATGCCATTAGAGAGCGAAAATGCAAAATAACTCCCAAACGGGCCCACAAGAGCCACAAATATCCTGTACATGTCCAACATAGCACATAGCAACTGACTGCGTAGTTATGGGAGTCCATATTTTTTTATTATTATCAATGCATTTACATATATTTTCGTAAATATAAAACCCAAAAGAGGGGGCCTAAACCACAAGTCCCAATTTAAAGTGTTCTCAGAATTTTCTACACTTTCAACACATACGACATATATTTTCATAAATTAAAAGAGAACTGCTTGATTTGAATTATGGGTTAGACCCAAACCTTGTTCATCTTACAAACAACATGAACTTTGATTTCATTTTTGGCTACGTAGGCCTTCCAAAGTTATTTTTGGGACTCAAGTTCTTTGTTACTTACCACTTGGGACATTTTGAAGTTTTGTTTTCATGCCTTATTGGAGAAGGAACATTTGGACTATTTGGAACATATTCACACAAGCATGGATTGTATTTTATTTATGTGGTACATATTCACGCAAGCATGAGTTGTATTTGTTGTGTTGTACATATTCATGTAATCATGCATTGTATTTTATTACATGTTCACGCAGACATAAATTAGTTAACTTGTGTTGTATTATTATATATTTACAAAAGTGTGCGTTAGTTAACTTTTATTATATATTGGATAATATATATTTTGTAAATGTAAACAAGTTTGAAAAATGTATAGGTCTTTTTGGGATGAAGAAAAATAAATTTTATTTTTTTGAATATTTTTTATTTATTCACGATCCAAAGCCGTGATCAAATATATTTTTTTAATTAAAATAAATTATCGATCATAGTATAAAATCGTGACCAATAGTGATATGGTGGTCATGGCTTTGGACCGTGACCCATTTCCTCCTCTTTGGGTTAGGGTTTTAGACTACGACCCCCAGTGGTATGGTGGTCACGACTTTAGACATGACCCACATTCTTCCCTATGTGTCATAGTATTATGATCCCTAATTTTTTCGCACATAATATTATCACAGATTTGGACCTTAAACCAAAGGGGTGGTCATGGGTCAAAACCGTGACCATTAGCGATACATGGTGTAGTGCACAACTTCTCCACCCATTGGTACACAAGTCCCACATCAAGTGAACCCAATAGATATCACAAAATCCACTTCACCTCATCCCAATGCTCTTTTCTTGAATTTTCCATATACTTAGTCATAACACTCATTATTTAAGTTATATCTGTTCGAGTACAAACCATGTTATATATTAAGCTACCCACCTCACTTGCATATGAAACTTGAGCCATATACTCCACCTCATCCTCAGTGTTCAGAGACATCATAGCCAATAGTCTAAAGTGTGCAGCCAAGTGAGTCTTCATAAGCTTTGCATTCTGCATCTCAAACCGTGCTATAACTTTATCTAAGTACTGCCTTTGAGTAAGACTCAACCTTACATTCTTCCTCTCTCTATTAATCTCCATGCTGAGAATCTTGTTCGCTTTACCCAAATCTTCGATCTCAAACTCTTGGATCAATTAAGCCTTCATCTTATTAATTTTTAGCATGCTCAAATAAGCATTGAGCATTTCATTAATATCACAAAAGTAAATAAATGAAAGTACCATCAATGAGCCACTTAAAATAGACATAATGATCAAAATCACTCCTTGTGAATTTCTGGCCATATAAACACGTCAAATAACTTACAACACTGTCGAGGCGATTACTTCAACCCATACAAATACTTTTGTAATTGGCACATATGATCTCCCTTCCCAATAACATTGAAATCCTCCGATTGAGACATGTAAATATCCTTCTCTAGATCCCTGTGGAAAAACGTCATTTTGGCGTTGAGTTGTTCAAGCTCTAAGTCAAAATGCCCTACTATAGCCAATAACACCCGAATGGAAGTGTGTTTCATCACAGAATAGAACACTTCATTGCAATCAACATCTTCCCTTTATGAAAAACGCTTGGCTACTAACCTTGCCTTGTAACGAATATTAGAATCTGGAGCCCCATCTTTCTTAGCATGCACCCACTTACTCCCGATATGCTTCTCCCTCTTGGGAAACTTCATAAGCTCCAAAGTTTGGTTCTTGTGAAAATAATCAATTTCCTCATCCATGTCAACCTGCTACTCATCAAAATTAGTATCACTCATCTCCTCATGATACGTAAATGACTCATCACCATAAATAAATAATGCATAAGCAACTTCATCATCATTGAAACTATATCTCTTTGTAGTTTTCAAAACCCTCGGTCCTTTTTTGCTTGCCAAAGATGGTTGGTCTTGTCGTTTTTTACCAGGAGCCTCAACCTGAACCTCCTCCTTTTCCCTTGAAGAATCTATTGGAGTAGTCACCTCCAATTGCACCTTTTCACTCTCATTCTCCACCAGAGAATATTCGTTCTCTACCTTTGGCATGTTAAGCATAGACGCCTCATCAAAAGTCACATCCCTACTCACCACTATCTTCTTATATTCCAGGAACTATAAATTGTATCCCTTGACCCCATTTCTTAAACCTATAAAAATTGCCTTTCGATCTCGCGGATAAACTTTTCCCTCACTAACATGAAAATAAGTTGGGCAACCAAAAATATGCACCGTCTCATAAGTAGGATGTGTACTTAACCAAGTCTCCACCTGAGTTTTATAATCAATTGTGGTAGATGGAAATCGGTTAGCAATTAAACAAGCATAATATAGTGCTTCCTCCCAAAATCACTTTGGAAAGCCTGCATTGGATAACATACACCTCACCTTTTCAAATAAGGTTCAGTTCATCCTCTTTGCTACTCCATTTTTATTGTGGCTTTTTTTGCACCATAAAGTGAAGAACAATACACTCATCCTTGTAATACTTTAAGTAAGGATCATATTAGTACTCCCCATCATTATCTGACCTAAGAATTTTGATCATCTTACCGGTATGATTCTATACAATC
The DNA here is from genome assembly GCA_949130495.1 of Sambucus nigra. Lineage (NCBI taxonomy): Eukaryota > Viridiplantae > Streptophyta > Magnoliopsida > Dipsacales > Adoxaceae > Sambucus > Sambucus nigra. Next base: position 313,614,294 of record OX422211.1, on the reverse strand, counting down.
TTCTTCTTTTTAAGAAACACTCAAAAGACCTCATCTTTGTGTTTCATAGTATAGATCCAAGTTCATCGAGATTAGTCATCAATGAACGTCACAAAATAGTGATCACCCCCCCCCCCCCAAAAAAAATGGTGTCTTTAAAGGACCGTAAGCATCCATGTGAACTTAATCAAGTATGCCCTTCATTCAGTGAATCGTAGTGCCAAACTTGACTCGTGTTTTCTCCCCAAAAATACAATGCTCACAAAAGGCCAACTTGAAAATCTTTGCCCCTTTAGCAAGCCTTGGTTACACAATACTATCATGGTCTTCTCCCTGGCATGTCCCAAACGTATATGCCAAATCCTACTGGAATACTATTTTTTTCGTTTCTTTATTATCAACAATTAAATCACACTCCTTTAAAGAAAATACCTCTCACCACCACCAAGGTACCCAAAATAATCTTTAGCATTCCGTCCTCGAGTACAATATTGCACCCGTTCGAATTTAAAGCTCCCAAAGAAATAAAATTCTTATTCAATTTCAAAACATACAAAACATTCATGAGAGTTTGAGTCACTCCATTATGCATCTTCAATTTTATCATGCCAATACCTTTCCACCAACAAACATGGCCATTCCCTATAAAGACTTTACCTCCATCCACTTCCCATAAGGTAGGGAATAAATTTCTATCCGGGAATATGTGGTAAGATCATGACGAATCAAGTATCCACTCATTTGAAGAGCTTTTCCATGAAGAAACTACCAACATACTCTCAAATTTATCCTCCTCCAAAGTGACATAATTGGCGAATTTTGCCATGAGTTTCTTATCATCTCTTGGATTTAGCTTAGGGAAATACTTTTTGAAATGCCCCTTATTTTTGCACTTCTAAAGCATGACATTTTCCAATCCCTTAGCCCTAGATTTGGGATTAGATCTTCCTCTTCCACCTTGCTTTCTCTCCTCAATAATGCATTAAACTGAGAATTATTTTTATTCTTTTTTTGCTTTTCACTCCCCAACAATATCGAAGAGACATCATCACACTTCACTTTCTCCTTCTCATATAGAAACATCGTGCTCAAATGATCATATGAGTTCATACGTGAGTTTAAAAGAATTAAAGCTTTATCTTTATCATTAATATCAATATCTAAGCTTAATAAATCGGGTAGAATTTTATTAAACTCATGAAGATGTTCGCACATCGACGTACCTTCAATATAGTCAAATCGGAATATCTTCTTCTTGTGATAGAGTCGATTTTCTATGTACTTCGTTATATATTTGTCTTCCAATTTCTTTCATATTGACTTCGTTGATTCTTCCTTCATAACATAATAAACCACATTTTGCGCGAGATTTAACCGGATTGTTCTACACGCTTGTAAGTCGTACTCTCTTCAATCCTCCTCCTCAATGGAGTGATTCATGCATGCCTAAGATCCAAGATAAATAGAAACCCAAGATATAAGAAGATAAATACGCTTTAAATGCACAGTAATGAGAAATCACACACACAAACTAATCACAAGATAAGACGTACCTCATTCACCAACTTGGGTACGTTCATGGATGATGGTTTTCTTTCTTTGATATAATTAATAAGGGCTAAAAATCTCTGAAAGTTCACAATCCACTCAACGTGCATACAAGATCAAGAACTTATGAATGATTAATAATAGAAGCTCTCTTATTTTCTTTATATTTTGAACCATGGCTGAAACCCTCCTTAAATAAGGAGTAAAAGTGAACAGCAAAACACATATGAATAGTACCTCGCACGTGAATAGTAACTCGCATATGAGCAATACCCTGCATATGAACAGTCCCTCTGCGTATGAACAGTAAAATGCAATCCAATTTCCATAACTCTTTCGAGCACCAATTGCATAAGAAACACAAATGTAATTCCATATATCACCAAAGATAAAGTCAATTACTAAGCCTTGTTATTTTATTGTTCGAGTATTATCAAAGAGTAGATTTGTCATCATGCGCTTATGCATAATCCGTTTTGCTACACTAATTTTGGTATGAAAAAATAATGTTTATAATTTTTGTGTTGCAAATGTCCACATGCACATGTTTTAAGTTTATAACTCCACTATTAGTTTTTTTCCCCAAATCAAATAGGGGCAAGGCCGTTTAAAAGTTTCATTTGTTGTTAAAAATTCATTAAATTATGTTTAAAGAAACTCACTTTATTTTTGAAAAGTTAATGCAACTCACTTGATTTATGCATTTTCTTACACATACACTTCTGTAGTGACGTTTTTAGCGACATATAAAGGGTTGCTTGGTGTTAACATAGCGAATGCAAACCTGTGACAAAACTTAGCACGTGAAACATAAATTTGGAATACATTGTGGACATAACTTATTCAATGGTAAGCGAAGGCTAACTTTGCTTCTTAGGTATGCTACGAGTTCCAACCACATCATCCAATTCATCCCCAAACTAACGAGACATAACAATAAAGTGTTGCACTCTATAATTATCATGATACATTATATAGTACTTATTACAACGCCACATATTTTGTGAGATAAATTGGGGGATTTAGTAGGGATTCATAACATTTTACTTACTTCTAACATACTGTTTCAAATTTAAATTTGTTGATCCTCATAATGGTGACCCTCTAAATCTATTGGTTGAATCATTGAAAATTATGTGACCTAAAATAAAAGTTTATAAATGGCATTAATATTTCAACTAATAGGATGAGAGGGTCACCATAACCCTCTTTAAATATGGTCAACAAAATGAAACTTTACCATCTCCTATAAATGTAGCCAATAATAAACCCTTGCCAATGAGGTCAACTTTATTTTTTATTTTTTATTTTTGGCATTCCCCTCATTGCAAAATTTGATGATGAAATACTTTTGTCATAAAATATTTGTATAACAATTAATAGTCATTTAACTCACCTATTTTCAACATTTGAGATATAAATATACACCAAGTTCTCACATCATTGTGAACCCTAAAGGGCTAATTCCTTATTTGAATTTCACAAGATTAAAAATTAATATGATTTCAAGCCGTGAAAGCAAAAATAGAAGGCAAGATGTTAATATTAGTCGCAATATGCTAAACTAATTCTTGAGTTAGTTCTTATGGTACCAAAATGTTTACATTATTTTGTTTATGTGGTGTTGAAACAGTTTGTGTTCACTCAGGCATTAATGTTTTTTCGATCGCATGGTTCTTAAATTCTATTTGTTTTCTTTAGTATGGTTATGTATGTCTTTCCTCCCCTCTTCATATGTGTGCGATATAATTCTCAATTCATTTCAAATATATAATTTTGAATTTGGTTTTTCTTTTTATTTTGGGTAACCCCCATTTTGTTGTTGTTTAATCAGGTTCCCACTATTTGATTTTGAATAATTATATAGGTATCAAAACCTCCCCAAAAAGTGACATAGATTCCAATTATTCTCTCATTACCTATTGAGTGTTGCCATATGATATGGGTCCCGCCAAGACACAAAAAATTATTACTTTTGAGGGACTTATCTGGAACTCGGACTCTTTGATTTTTTCACCATTGCCATTCAATTAACACATAATCGTTAAGTCAATAACTTTGAGTGTTAACATTTACTGATTATTAGGGGTGAAGACAGATATTCAAAAATCCAAATTCATCCGCTATTCGTATCCGAATTTAGCCAATATTTATCCGAATAATTGTCCTAAAGAGAGGATACGGATAACCATTTTTAGTATCTAAAACAACGGATATGTATACGGATAGTAATTGTATCCGTGGAGGATAATCTGTATCCAAGGTGGACTATTTGTATTAGCGGATATCTGTTTCAATGGATATCCGTATCCATATCCGATTTTTGCTATGGTATTTTTTATATATATATATATATATTATTTATGTAATAATACCCCCCAACTAAATAAAATATATTAAATTTAACTTCAACCCCTTCTTATATGTTTTAACCCACACACCACACACACATAAAATAAATAAACACGTACGCCTCTAAGTATCTCTTCTTTTTTCCTTCTTACAAAAACTCACCCACCCTAACCCTACCTAAGCGACGACACCATAACTTAAGCTACATCTACTCTAAGAAACGTTTGTCGATTTTTTTTTATGAAAATCACAAATATCATCAATGAGTTTTATACCCAAACGAAAATTTATGTGTTGGTCGATTGAATGAAAACCTATTTTATACCCAAACGATTTTTGCTATGGGTTTTATACCCGGATGTTTATCTGTATGTATGTTGGTCAATTATATGTATGTATGTTGGTCTGTACCGAACGATTTTCAATTTTATTTATATGTATGTTGGTCTATATGTATACCCAAACGTTAATCTGTATCTATGTTTTTTTATATGTATGTTGGTCCTTTTCAGTGTTGTCTAAGAGAACTGGTATATTTTGTCAAACATGCATCCATGGAGAAACTTATGGTATATTTTACCATTTTTTATGTTTTTTTATCCTATTTCATATAGCAAAACTGGTATAATTTATCATTTTTTTTTACAAAAGCTACATATAATGGAACGTTGTGGGTTTGTTATTGTTTTTTTTATTTAGGGCTGATTTATAATTTTTTTAATATCTCAATACAATTTTACGTTAGTCACTGTTATACTTTTGTGCTTAACACAAAGCAGTTTAATATGTCTACAGAAGTTAATCAAAATAATCCTTCCACGTATGAATCTTCGCCTACTCTAATGGAGAGTATTTCGTCGGATCCCGCAAGTATTGGTAGAGAGAACAAAGTTTGTATAGAGATGAAGAAGAACAAAAAACTTACATCTAACGTGTGGTTTAATTTTATAGAGGGGTTCATCGAGATAATTATGTTATGGCGCACTACAAGAATTTACACCATTAGCAACAATATTTAGCAACACAAGTTATTTTTGTTTCCAAAGATACCCTTTTGGAAACAAAATCTTAATTATGTTGTCAAAAGATCATTTTACATTGTACTTTTGGCAATATAAAAGAAAACTTGTTTCCAAAGGTTAAAATTTCAAGCGGGAAGCTAAAAAATAAAAGGAGGGAGAAATTTAGCTTTTTGCATCATAGTTGGATGTTGCCAAACATCACCCAACCTTTGGCAACATAAGAGTGTGTTGAGAAAAATAAGTGACTTTTGGCAACAAAGAAAATTTTGATGCCAAAAGTATTTTATCTTTTTTTTTTTCTTTTGTTAAAGAAAACTAAATACCTCATATGTTTTTTCAAAACCTTTTCCTTCTATCTGTCAAAACCAAACCATTTTTTTGAAAAGATTGTCAAACCCACATGAACCCTTACTTCGGAAACTCACCCATCTTCTCATCCTGAAATCTGCCGTCGTGTAAGATCACCCATCTCCATCTTCTTACTTACACTTGCGATGAAATTTATCTAGGGTTTTTATCTAATCGCTAGGTTAGGTGGATTTATTCCACGAATTGGTTGGATTTAAGAATACTGGCAACAGATTAATTCCACGGATTGGTTCGATTCGGTGGATTTGGATTCAAGGTTGAAGAAAGGGGAGGTTCGTTGGAGGCTATAGTTCTCCTCATGGTGGTAAGGTGACATTAATTGGTAGAAACATAAATTATATCTCCTAACTTATTTCCCCTCTTTTGTAATAGTAAATATGAAACTAGAATTTTGGCATATTATACCTCATCTCAGAATCTTAACACTTGTGATACTTGCATTAATACTTGTTATCATGTTTAAATTTCTTCCCAATCAGTTAGTTGGTTAAATTGATATTTATTCTATGTTTAACTAGTTGAAAATTAGGTTTTGGTATGCCATAAATAACCTAGGCCATGGTTCTGTTTTGGTTTCAAATTAGGTTTTGAGGTTCTGTTTTGGGATTACTTATCTGTGTGTGTTCATATAAGGAGGTTCTTAATTTTTTTTGAATTTAAGACAGTCTTTTGGTTCCAGTGAAGACGGGTTTTAGAAGGTGGGGGTTAACGAGAGAGTCCTTTGGTTTCAAATATGTGACTCAATAATTTTCAACCATGATCCCCCTTCACGTGCTGAATGTACGAACCGTGGGAGTCAATCAGGTTGTGGCATGTGTTGTAGTGCAATTGTGTCTCACAACACAGGAGGTTATCCATTAGGGTTATACTAGTGGAATATAGTGATTCTACATGCCATCACGTCAATGCTCTGCTTCGCAATAGAAATTATGATCGTTAGTAGATTCGGCTGCATAACATTAAACACAATTGTGAACCTTGGGCACTTTTTCATATTAATAGTAAACTAAATAAATAAATAACCCACGATGTGTTGAGTTTTTGCGATTCTTTAGTTTCACACATCGATTCAAAGTCATAGTATAGTTAGTATTGCCTAATGGTGTATATAAATTGTATTTAATGCTTTCAATTCAATTTACCAGTTATGTATATGTATTGTATAGAATTCGTTCAGTTCTAAAAACTTAATTATTTTCCCAATCATTAGACCCATATATATTTTCTTGCCGTAGTATATACTAGAAACCAACGTATAACCCTGGTGAGTCTCTTATTAATTGTTCTCTATTAGACCAAATGGCATAAATGGATTTGTTTAGCCATAAATGATGGTATAATACATCCTTCCCAATCCAAAAGACCCTCCCCTGAATCACAAGTTACAAAAAGAAACTCTAGAAAAGGAAAATCCTAGGAAAAAAAAGTGATTTCAAATGACAATGACCTTCCAAGAACGCATTTCAGCATTCTGAAATTAGATCCATTTTTAAGACATTTGGAAGAGCATGGTTAAGGTCAAAGATAGTCTTCACGTCATCAATGGCTTCAGACTGTGTTGTTCATTAGTGACCACGTGATCCACGTGCCCGAGTTCTTCATAGATATCGAAAATGATTATATCAAGAACAACATATTAGTTTTGATTTTCATGCTTTAAATTGTCTGGAACATGGTACTTACCATTTGGTTGTTAAAAACAACAATGGCATAGTATTTGATATTGTTTAATTGACAAATAAGTAAATATGCTTACAAGTTATCCAATAAGTGATTTGATTAGTGTCATTCTATCATCTTAACAAAGTGAGCATTTTTAGTTATTTTGGCAACCTCTAGCATGCAATCTCAGAGTTAAACATTTTAAAATTCAGTTTCCCCTATTGTTTTGAGTTTTTTTGCATTTATATTTTTTTAATTTATCTTTCTTTGTTTAGTTATGGATCATATTTCTCGGAGGCAAACTTCCTACATATTGTGGACGTAACTAATTGAAGGATGACCCAGAGTGATGATTTTGGCACTATTGATGTTCACTTTGGTGGAACAAATGGTTCTTATTGCTATTACTCCATAATTAAGGGTATGTACGTGTTCAATCCTATCCAACAAGTACATAATTATGTTTTGAATTACTTTTTCATGTTTTCATAGTTTATTAAACTTGGAGTCTTAGAGTAGAGGGGTACGTGTTCAATCCTATCTAAGTTTGTTGATATTATAATTGATTTATATCTTATAGTTTCTCTGTTGGTCGAGTAGATTGATATCTATTTATAACATAATTAAGTTATTGTTATTATAATTAATTCAAATTTAATTATAAATCAGTGTTAAATAGCCATAACAGCTATTAATTCAAATTTAATTAAAGATCAGTTACATAACAGCTATATATAACTGTTATATATAACCGTAACAACTATATATATAACTATTATATATATAGTTATGGCTATATATATATATATATTAGTTATATATATAGCTGTTACAGCTATATATGTGATCTTTTCTCCTTTTGAAAAAGTGGAGTTTGCTCCTATCATAGATAAGATAAGATTTACGAAATTGGTATAGAGGAATCTAATCCCCTAGCTAGGTTTGAAAGAAGAACTGCTGCTCAATTTGAGATGATGAAATCTTACAATAGCTCTGGGGTAGGTTTTGCACCAGATAAGAGAGTTGGGATTGAGCTTGAACTAAAATTGTCCTGTAAGAGGCACGAACACCTCGTACGAGACCAATGTAACTTGTAGGAACCTACCACATAGTTACGGGACTTCCTGTTTGAGTATACAACGTAAATTTGTAAAAACTTAGACTTAGGCATAAAAATGCCGTAAAAGCGTAAAAACGTAAAACAACCACAAAATTGTCCCGTAAGAGACACGGACACCTCGCTCGAGACCAATGTAACTCGTAGGAACTGACCCCGTAGTCACGTGGCTCCCGGTTTGAGTGTACGACATAAATTTGAAAAAAAAAACATGTCGTTAAAGGGTGAAAACGCAAAACAATCACACAATAATGTCCAGTAAGAAGCACAAACACCTCGTACATGACCAATTTAATTCTTAGGAACTGATTGCGTAGTAACGGAACTCCCGATTTCAGAATACGACAAAAAATTACAAAAAAATGAATTTAGTCTTAAAACGTGCCATCAAAGGTTAAAAACTTAAAACTGCCACAAAACGGCCCCATAAGAGGCATGAACACCTCCGACGGGACCAATGTAACTTGTAGGAACCGATCGCGTAGTCATGGTACTCCCGACTTGAGTGTACAGTGTAAATTAGAAGAAAATTAGACTTACGTATAAAAACACGCCGTTAAAGGATGAAAACATAAAACAATCAAGCTATGGTCGCGTGAGAGGTACGAACACCTAACACGAGACCAATGTAACTTGTAGAAATCGACAACATAATCACGTGACTCTCGGTTTGAGTGTATGACATAAATTTGCAAAAAGTTAGACTTAAGGATAAAAACATGCCGTCAAATGGTGAAAACGTAAAACAATCATAAAATGATCCCATGGGAGGCACGGACACCTCGCACGGGACCACTATAACTCGTTGGAACCGACGGCGTAGTCATGAGACTCCCAGTTTGAGTGTGCGACATAAATTTGTAAAAAGTTAGAGTTGGGCATATAACATGCCGTCAATGGGTAAAAATGTAAAATAAACATAAAACGATCCCGTAAGAGGTACGAACAACTCACATGGGATTAGTGTAACTCGTAGGAACCAACCACGTAGTCACGTGACTCACACTTTGAGTTTACAACTTAAATTTGCCAAAAGTTAGACTTAGGCATAAAAATATGCGGTCAAAGGGTGAAAATGTAAAACAACCACAAAATGGTCCAGTAAAAGTCAGAAGCACCTCGTATGGGACCAATGTAATTCGTCGGAATCGACCGCATAGTCACAAGACTTCCGATTCGAGTATATGACGTAACTTTGCAACAAGTTAGACTTAGGCATAAAAAAATGTCGTCAATGAGTGAAAATGTAAAACAACCCTAGAATTGTCTCGTAAAGGGTACGAACACCTCACACGTGATCAGTGTAACTCGTAGGAATAGATCACATAGTCACAGGACTTCCGGTTTGAGTATACGACGTAAATTTTCAAAAAGTTAGACTTATGCATAAAAAATGCCGCAAATGGGTGAAAACGTAAAACAACCACAAAATAGTCCCATAAGAGGCAGGAATACCTCACACGGGACCCATGAAACTCGTAGGAATGGACCTCGTAGTCACAGGACTTCCGATTTGAGTGTACGACGTATTTTTGTTAAAAGTTAGACTAAGGCATAAAAACATGTCGTCAAAGGGTGAAAACATAAAACAACCACAAAAGGGTCCGTAAGAGTCATGCAAACCTCGCACGGGGATAATGTAACTTGTAGGAACTGACCACGTAGTCATGGGGCTCCCAGTTTGAGTGTACGGTGTAAATTTGCAAAAAGTTAGTCTTAGGTATAAAAACATGCCGTAAAAGGGTGAAAAGGTAAAACAGCCACAATACGATCCCATAAAAAGTACAAACACCTCGTAAATGACCAATTTAACTCGTAGGAACTAACTGTGTCGTCATGGGACTCCGGTTTGAGAATATGAAGAAAAATTACAAACAGTAGACTTGGACATAAAAAATGCCGTAAATAGGTGAAAACATAAAAAAACCACAAAACGGTCCCGTAAGAGGCAAAAACACCTCGTACGAGACCAATGTAACTCGTAGGAACCGACCGCATAATTACGAGACTTCGAATTTGAGTATACATCATAAATTTGCAAAAAGTTAGACTTAGCCATAAAAACATGTTATCAATGAGTGAAAACACAAGATAGTCACAAAATTGTCCCGTAAGAGGCATGGACACCTCATGCGGGACCACTGTAACTCCAAGGAACTGACCACATAGTCACGAGACTTCCGGTTTGAATATATAACGTAAATATGCAAAAAGTTAGACTTAGGCATAAAAAATGTGGTAAATGGGTGAAAATGTAAAACAACGGAAAATTTTTCCTGTAAGAGGCACGAACACCTTGCACGGGATCAATGTAACTCGTAGGAACTGACTGCGTAGTCACAGAACTTTCAGTTTGAGTGTACGATGTAAATTTACAAAACCTAAGACTTGGGCATAAAAACATGCTGTCAAAGGGTGAAAATGTAAAACAGTCACAATACAGTCCTGTAAGATGCACGAGCACCACATACATGACCAATTTAACTCGTAGGAGCCAACTGCGTAGTCACGGAACTCCCGATTTGAGAATACGATGAAAAATTGCAAACAATTAAACTTAGTCTAAAACATGCCATTAAGTGGTGAAAATATAAAATTTCCACAAAACGGCCCCGTAAGAGGCACGAACACCTCCGATAAGATCAATATATCTCGTAGGAACCGACCGTGTAGTCACGTTACTCCCGATTTGAGTGTACGACGTAAATTTATAAAAACGTTAGACTTGTGTACAAAAACACGCTGTTAAAGGGTGAAAACATAAAATAACAGCAATACGGTCCCGCCAGAGGTTCGAACACCTAGCACGGGACCAATGTAACTCATAGAAACCGACCGCGTAGTCACATGATTACCAGTTTGAGTGTACGACGTAAAGTTGAAAAAGTTAGACTTACGCATAAAAACATGCTGTCAAATGGTGAAAACATAAAACAACCACAAAACAGTCCCGTGAGAGGTACGGACACCTCGCACGGGACCACTGTAACTCATAGGAACCAATCGCATAGTCACGAGACCCCCGATTTGAGTGTACGACGTAAATTTGCAAAAAGTTAGACTTGGGCATATAATATGTTGTCAATAAGTGAAAATGTAAAATAGTTATAAAACGGTCCCGTAAGAGGCACATACACCTCGCACGAGTCCAATGTAACTCGTAGGAACCAATCGCGCAGTCACGGGACTAACGGGTTGAGTTTTTGACTTAAATTTGTCAAAAGTTAGACTTAGGTATAACAATATACGAATGAATGGTGAAAATGTAAAACAATCACAAAATGGTCCCATAAGAGGCAGAAACACCTCGTACGGGACCTAATGTAAAACAATCACAAAATGGTCCCATAAGAGGCAGAAACACCTCATACGGGACCTATGTAACTCATATGAATTGATCGCGTAGTCACGGGCATAAAAACATGCCGTTAATGAGTGAAAATGTAAAATAACCATATAATTGTCCCCTAAGTAGCACGAACACCTCGTACGGAACAAATGTAACTCATAGGAACAGACCACATAGTCACGGAACATCCGGTTTGAGTATATAACATAAATTTGCAAAAGGTTAGACTTAGGCATAAAAAACGTCGCAAATGGGTGAAAACGTAAAAGAACCATAGAATGGTCCCTTAAGAGGCATGAAAACCTCGCACAGGACCAATGTAACTTGTAGGAACCGAATACGTAGTCATGGGGCTCCCGGTTTGAGTGTACGATTAAAATTTGCAAAAAGTTATACTTAGGCATAAAAACATATCGTCAAAGGGTGACAAGGTAAAACAACTACAATATGGTACCGTAAGAGGCACGAACACCTCGTAAATGACCAATTTAACTCGTAGGAACCGACTGCGTCATCACGGGACTCCCAATTTGAGAATACGAAGAAAAATTACAAATAGTTAGACTTTGGGGCATAAAAACATGCCGTCAATGAGTGAAAACATAAAATAGTGACAAAATTGTCTTGTAAGTGGCACGGACACCTCGTACGGGACAAATGTAACTCCTCGGAACATACCACATAGTCACGAGACTTCCGATTTGAGTATATAACGTAAATTTGTGAAAGGTTAGACTTATGCATAAAAAATGTCATAAATGGGTGCAAACGTAAAACAACCAAAAAATTATCCCATAAGAGGCATGGATACCTCGCACGGGATCAATGTAACTCGGATGAACCAACCGCGTAGTCATGGGACTTTCAGTATGAGTGTATGACCTAAATTTGCAAAACGCTAAATTTAGGCATAAAAACATGCTGTCAAAGGGTGAAAATATAAAACAGTCACAATACGGTCCCGTAAGAGGCACGAACACCTTATACATGACCAATTTAACTTGTAGGAACCAATCATGCAGTCCCAAAACTCCCGGTTTGAGAATACGATGAAAAATTACAAATAATTGTACTTAGTCTTAAAACATGCCATCAAAGGGTAAAAATTTATAACAACCACAAAATGGTCCCGTAAGAGGCACAAACACCTCCGATGGGACCAATGTTACTCGTAGGAACTGACTGCGTAGTCCTGATACTCCCGGTTTAAGTGTGCGTCGTAAATTTGCAAAAAAATAGACTTATGTATAAAATCACGCCGTTAAAGGGTGAAAACAAAAAATAACCACAATACGGTCCCGTTAGAGGTGCGAACACCTTGCATGGGACCAATGTAACTCGTAGGAACCGACCGCGTAGTTTTGTGACTCTCGGTTTGAGTGTACGACGTAAATTTACAAAAAGTTAGACATGGACATATAACATGCCGTCAATGGGTGAAAACATCAAATAGTCATAAAACGATCCCGTAAGAGGCACGAATACCTCGCACGAGTCCAATATAATTCATAGGAACCAATCGCGCAGTCACGGGACTAACGGTTTGAGCTTATGACTTAAATTTTCCAAAAGTTAAACTTAGGCATAAAAACATGCGGTCAAGGGGTGAAAACGTAAAACAACCAAAAAATAGTCCCGTAAGAGGCAGAAATACCTCGTACGGGACCATGTAACTCATAGGAATCAACCACGTAGTCTGGCTTGAGTATACGACGTAGCTTTGCCAAAACTTAGGCATAAAAACATTCCGTCAATGAGTGAAAATGTAAAATAGCCATAAAATTTTCCCGTAAAAGGCACGATCACCTCGTACGGGACCAATGTTACTCGTAGGAACCGATCATATAGTCACGGGACTTTCAGTTTGAGTATACAATATAAATTTGCAAGAAGTTAGACTTAGGCATAAAAGCATGTTGTCAATGAGTGAAAATGTAAAATAGTCACAAAATTGTTCCGTAAGTGGCACGAACACCTCGTACGGGACAAATGTAACTCATAGGAACAAACCACATAGTTACGAGACTTCTGGTTCGAATATACAACGTAAATTTGCAAAAAGTTAAGACTTGGGCATAAAAAATATCATAAACGGGTGAAAACGTAAAATAACCACAAAACGGTCCCGTAAGAGGCATGAAAACCTCACTCGGGACCAATGTAACTTGTAGGAATCGAACACGTAGTCACGGGACTCCTGGTTTGAGTGTATGACATAAATTTTAAAAAGTTATACTTAGGCATAAAAACATATCGTCAAAGGGTGAAAAGGTGAAACAACCACAATATGGTATCGTAAAAGGCATGAACACCTCATAAATGACCAATTTAACTCGTTGAAACTGACTGTGTAGTCACGGGACTCCCGATTTGAGAATAGAAAAAAAAGTTACAAAGAGTTAGACTTAGGTTTAAAAATGCTGTAAATGGATGAAAATGTAAAATAACCACAAAACGACCCCGTATGAGGCAAAAACACCTCGTATGGGACCAATTTAACTCATTGGAACTGACCGCGTAGTCACGGGACTTTAGGTTTGAGTATATGATATAAATTTGCGAAAAGTTAAACTTAGGCATAAAAACATGTCGTTAATGAGTGAAAACATAAAATAGCAACAAAATTGTCCCGTAAGAGGCACGAACACCTCGTACTGGACCAATGTAACTTATAGGAACTGATTGCGTAGTCGTGGGATTCCAGTTTGAGTGTACAACGTAAATTTGCAAAAAGTTATACTTGGGCATAAAATCATGCCACAAATGGGTGAAAGCGTAAAACAGCCACAAAACGGTCCCATAAGAGGCACAAACACATCACACGATTTTGACTATCGTCATCGACTCATCGTCTTCAATATAACTTTCAAGTCACATACTTAAAACTTATTCAGATTATTTATGTGCATCTCAAGTATGAGTACACATTGCGGGTATAACATAAATATGTATAGAGCGGTTATTAGGGGCGTAAGAAGAGGAGACATAAAGGTTAGATGTTGTGATGACGCATGTTATATAAGTTATAACATATATATATACTAGGGTATGCCCGTGCCTGAAGGCACGCTGATAATCATAAAACAACGAAAATATGTTAAAGATGAATTGTTTTGTGAAAGAATTTTTTGGAGATTATTTTTGGGAAGAAAAAATTTGTTTCTAAAAATATGTTAAAGATGGATGGTTTTGTGAATTTTTTTTGGACCAATCAAAAGTGGAATTTGTGCTTTGTCTTGATTCACCTGTTTAAAACTGGTGTGTATTTTAGTTTTGTGATTTGATATGCTTTGAGATCTTTGCTTTAGTAATATCATTACTTTCTAAATAGATTCAATTTGGTGTAATCATTGTTTGTACAAACATCTCAGTATACATACACGCCTCTAAGTTTTGGACTTCCTCATTCAGTCTTGTCATTTGAATTCAAGTCTATACATGTTAACTTTACGTCTTATGGCCTTTTTTGTTGGACACTAAGAAAACACATGTCATGTTTATTCTAGATATACCATAAAACTCTAAATTGAATGATAAACTAAATTTAATACTCTTTGAAAATTTAAACATTAAAGAGATTCAGGGATAAAACAAATTTTACATGATTTTTCATAAGTTGTCATGATAAATACAAATATTTCTAATTAAACATAATTTTATTTTCTAAAAAATGAGTGTATATGAATATTGTATAGAAAAAGAAGAAAATGATTTTTTTAGCTCAATTAAAAATGAAATGCAAAATTCAAAAATGTAAAAATGAATTCAAACTTTTCATAAATTAGTTTCTCATATTTGAAAATGCAAAAATCAATTCCAACATTTTAGAAATTTCTAAAATTAATTTTACGCTTAATAAATTTCATTTTTTGTTGGGATGATATAGAGATAATGCTTAATCCTATAAAATAAAGTATATTTTTCTTTTAGTTGAACTTATATTTTTTTTTAAATATTTCGCACTTTTTTTTTGGTTAAGAAAGGTTTTAGTTTAAATCAAATATAAATTCAGACAATTGTATCATTTGAATGATTTGACACATTACTTTGAGCGTTGAATTTATTAAAATACTTTGCAGAAAAGTACTTCGAGCCAAGTGTTCTAATGCTTTGGGCATTTCCCGATAAAATCATGAGGAATTGTTGGTTATTACCGATTGTACCCATATGCAATGCCTATTGGTTTTGTATGTTAGTTTAATATTTTAGCCTTTGTGATTTTGACCGAATAGGAACAGTTCTCCTACTGCTATAGTACCTTGAATATTTTGGCCTTATAAAGATTTTGTAAGTCTAAATATATACCATAACTGATATAGGATAGCTGTTGAAAAGATTTTGTTGTCCAATATTTTATAGTATTTACTTGTTTTGATTTAACCTTCAAGTACAGTGTTTATGGTTGTATGTCCCTAGTCTATGCTCATTTGACAACCATAGAAACCTATTTGGCTTTTCAGACTTCATAATTGTACCCATGGGGGTTTATGTTTAAGCCTCTAACTTACAAGTAGTCAATGAACTGACCACGGGTCTCCATGTACATCCAAGCAACAAAGGCTTCTAATGGGTATACAATATAAAAAAGATAACACCACCATTGTTAAAATACAATATAAAATAATAATTTTTTTTTTCCTCACCAACACATGTTATTAAAAGGAAAATTGCATTACAGGACTAAGTAAGGCAAGATTAAAAAAAAAAGGCATTATGAAAAATAATAGAAATTGGCTTCACATCTTAATAATTTCAACAACACTACAAAAAAATATTTTGATTTAAGCTATTGAGGGAAAGCTAGTTTTCTACATCATTTGTTACACCATCGCCACCACAGTTTTCTACATCATCAGTTACATTCAAAAGTAATAAAAAATTATAAACACAGGCCACATAAATGAATTAAGTTTAGTACACAAATTGAAATAAAAAAACATCTTTAACAAAAAATTTACCTTTAAATCATTTACTCCGTAAAAAATTTAAAAAAAACTCAAATCCCTACAACTCAGACTCCAAACCCTGATCTGCTTAATTATTAAGTCCAAAACAAAAGTTTATATTTCCATTTGTATACTAACACATAATCCACAAACACATAATCCATAAACATGAGTAATATTGTGTAGGCGAAAGCATCCATAAACATGAACAATATATGAAAATAGCACATTGAGGCATATTAAATAAACGCATACCAAACTTAAATTCAAAAGTAAGTATTTCAAACCAAAACTTAATGTTTGAAGTCCAAATAATCCAATTAATGTCTAGCTGCTATAATTTCATGGATATTGAAAAACAAAAAAATATAGCTAGGAGTTTTGGGAAAGTAAAATAAAAAGGAATAATAAATACAAAATCCAAAAAATACATAACACACATGCAAACACAATGACCTCCGTAAACTCCACCACCTCCGTAAACCACCGGAACCACTTAAAACATCATTCACGAATACAACAGTTTCATAGCAGCAACAATGAAACAATAAAGAAAACAGAGATTATTAACATTTTGCAGCACCGAGGTCAACAATGAATATAAATAACGACATCTACCGCCTCCGTAAACCACCAAAACCACCTAAAATATTGCCCACGAATTCAATCAGTTCACACCAGATATCATCTAACAACCATAAAAACAAAGAGACTATTAAACAAAGAAAGAGAAGCAAAGTCCCTTTAGTTCTCACATGAAGATCTGTAACGGGTTTATGGTAGTCGACAATAGAGAGAGATAAACAAGCATTAAGCAGATATGGAGTCCTTGCTGGTGTCCTTGTTGGGTTTATACTGGCATCCTTGAGATTCATCAGCCGAGACCTGCTCGCACCTCACAAATCCTCCAAGGCTAAAAGCTCTTGTTGGTCATGTGCTATCTTCTCCTCGGCAAAGCATTTGAATTGACGGGACTCCATTTGAATCTCTGCTTTTTCCCTCTGCAACCTCAAAATCATGGACATGGCCTCATTAGTGGAAAATGAGGAGGCGTTTCTCTCCTCCTCCAATTCCATAGAAAGATCCTGTACGGTAAGTTGTTAGTTGCTAACCATCTCATGCAAAGCAACACACTCATTCCCGATTTCAACTATTGCAATGCTTGGGCAATTGATACCCTCAACCATAAAATTATTGCTCTCCTCAAACTCATCCAACTTTCTCTTGACGGACCGAATAAAAGTCCCAGAAAAAGATCGGTGCATCATTTTACAATTAATCCCAAAAGCTATGGTATTTGATGGAACCCAAATGCTACGAAAACCAAACCACAAAACCTCAAAATCAATGAAATCGAAATATGGGTAGAAGAGAGAGAAACAAAAGCAATGCCAGAGTGAGAGAGATGGTCTAACGCCGGATTGAGAGAAACAGATGTAATTGGGAGTACAACTTTTGGTTTCAAAGGGATGTGGAGTGGAAAGAGGGGACATTTCTTGTTTTTTCTTTTGGTTTCACTGATGTGCTCTGTTAATAACGTGTAAAATGAGTGATGCTTGAGCAGATAAAATCTTGAGCCTTGTGCTCTGTTAACGCGTAAAATGACCTCGAGTCATGTGCTTTGATAAAATGTAAAATAAGTTCTTTGTCCCAATAATCTAACCGTTGCTTTTTACCTTGATGGCTTATATCTAAACCATTAATCATCTTCTGTGTTTTAAATAAATAAAAAATGCCTATCGATGACATCACCATTTAAGCTTATGACATACATAAGTTTCCTACTTTTATATATATATATATATATATATAACTGTTTATATATGAATGTAACAATTATATATAATAGTTATTATAACAGTTATATAATTGTACAGTTATATATATAACTATTATATATATAACTATTATATATATAACAATTATATATACATATAATTGTTATATATATAGCTGTAACAGTTAACTGTTTATAATTATAAACTTCGAACAAAATAATATATGGGTGTTAATGTTCCAATAAAACACAACAATCACTGCTCTATATGCAGTGCTTGTAAATTATAAATTGTTATTATCTTTTGAAGTCGGATTGATAATAATTTATTTTATATTTGTGTAGAATGAAAATGGATCTCAACACATGAAAAAGTCAATGGATACAGAGGAGCCAGGTATGTAGCTACTCAGATACTAATTTAAGTTTACATTATGATATTCAGTGTTTATTTTGACGCTCAGGATAGGCTTATTTGATGATCTTTTAAATGTTCTACTATATTTTTACACTTGTATGATGTTTATGATCGTGCGGGCTTATATATACTATTTTTAGATGTTAAATCGGTGGAAGGAATTTTTTGGTGGCTTAGCTGCGGTTTTCTTTTTTGTTGTTGGGTTTATTTTAATATTAAAACAGGTTGGATTTCATGAATAAACAAAGAAAACTCTGCCAAAATTTTCTGAAATTAAATAGTGTTTTAAATTGACCTAGTCAAACATACAAGCATTTGAAGTTATACAAACCCATGTAGTCTTATTTTCGTATCTTATGCAGGTTGATGGATTTTGCTTGGAGTTATTATATTCGTGGTGGTTTGGAGGTGCGGTTTCTTATAGTGGAGGGGAGTCATATTTTCGTCGTCGTTTTAGTTTACCTGGATTTTTTTAACATCTTTTGATGTGTTAATGTATTAGGTTAGATCATGTTTACATCTGTTGATGTATTAGGATTGATTATGTTCTTATTTGGGAGGCATTTGTTTTGTACCTTTATACTTGGATTGTAATGAAATATTATTTTGTAACTCATATTTACGAGATTTGGTTGAAATTGTGGAACTTTATATTACTTATGATTATATGAAAAATGCGCAATGTGATTTTGGATTATAAGGTTGCACGTTTTATGTAGTGTGAGTTTTGATGAAAAAAGTGCAGGCTTAAAAATGCTTCCAATTACGAAAAAAATAATAGGTAATAAATAAAAATATAGTACTTTTGGCAACATAAATTTTTTATCGCCAAAAGTCATTATCTACATCTATCAATTTGGATATGGCAACAAATGTTTTGTTGCCGAAAGATAACTTTTAGCAACACAAGAGTTGTGTGGCCAAAGGTATAGCTTTTGGCAACATAGCTCTTGTGTTGCCAAAAGCTATACTTTTGGCAACATAACTTTTCTGTTGCCAAAAGCTATAGCTTTGGTCACACAGTCATGCATGTTGCCAAAGGTATAGCTTTTGGCAACACAATAGCCTTGTTTCCAAAGGTATAGCTTTTGGCAACACAATAGTTGTGTTACCGAAAGTTAATTTTATATCGTTTACCTTACATTCTACAACATAATTTGTGTTGCAGAAATATTGCTTTTTGGCAACACAACTATTTTTGTCGCTATTGAGTGACCTTTGGCAACATAAATAATATTTTTTTATTATAAATTTGACAAATAAAAAAATACTTTTGGCGATACAATTACGTGTTGCCAAAAGTATACGTTCGACAACACAATACTTTTGTGTTGCTAAAGGGTTTCCTAGACAGGCAATGGGCAATAAGCTAGCAACATAGTGAAATTTGTTGCCGATACCTCTTAGCATCATAATTCTAACTTTAGCAACATAATTTGTAAGTTGTGCATATTATTTTTTCTTGTAGTGGCGACTTGCACCTATTTCAAAAGAAAGTTTGATGCGGGGAGTTTGAAAGGAACCTCGCACTTGAGCAACCATCTCAAATCGTGTAAACATAAGGTTGCGGGTGGATGATACATTAGGTAGAAACGTATTGGTGCTGTTAAGTCATCGAGTGATCCGGTTCCAAAGTTTGGCACATACAAATTTAACCCAGATGTGGAGAGAATTTTATTTGCTCAAATGATTGTTAAACGTGATTTTTTCGTTCTTATGGATGAGCATGATTACTTCAGGTATTGGCTTTCTTATTATTGTCCTACTTATAAATTTCGGCAAGAGTTACTATGAGAAAGAATTTAAAGAGGTTTTAAATGTGAAAAAGAAAAACTTTACAATAGCATTGAAAGTCTTTCATATAGGGTTAGCCTCACTATAGACAAATGGACTCCTAAACATCAAGGAACTGGGTATTATTGTTTGAGTTGCCATTACATAGATAATGAATGGAAATTTTATAAGAAAATAATATCTTTTTGTTGGATCGAATGTCCACGTGATGCTGAAAATGTAGGTGAATGGGTGAAGACTATAATCTTAGAGTGAAATATTGATAAACAACTTATGACTATTACGGTGGATAATGTTGGATACAGTAAGCTAACGGTAGAGCGTATAAAGTCATGGTTGAATGATAAGAAAATTCTTCTCCAAAATAGTGATATGTTCCATACTCATTGCACTGATCATATTATTATTCTGGTTGTTAGGAAAGGGTTGAAACTGATTGATACTTTTATTGTGAGAATTTGTAAAATTGTTAAGCACGCTGGTTCATCACTTCAAAGAAATTAAATACGGAATGTTGCGTTACGAAAGAGTCGTTTGAATTCTAAAAATAATGTGGAATTAGATTGTCAAACTAGATGGAATTCTACGTATCTTATGCTAGAGAGTGCCATAGAATTGAGAGGATATTTTGGGCGTTTAGCAGAGTTGGATCGTGATTATTAGTTCCTTCCAAATGAGCATGACTGGGAACGGGGGAAAAATTGTGAATGCTTGAATTTTTCTATGAGATGACAAATCATCTTTCAGGGACAAAATACCCAACTATAAACTACTATTTCAATTATATTTGTAATATTAATGATCAATTAAATAACTGGACGCAAAGTAATATGGATTATGTTCATTTGATGGGGTTGAAAATGCGAGAAAATTTTGACAAGTATGGGAAGGATTGTAGTTTGGTGTTGACATTTGAACTGGTGTTGGACCCTCGGTACATAATGGAGTTTATTCACTATGCCTATCGTGATATTTATGGTTTTTTGGCAGAGAGTTATATTCATAGAGTTCACACTGCTTTGTTCGAGTTATATGTTGAATATAAAAGTTTAAATAGTGAATCTTCGTGTTCTCCCATCACACTTGGGGATAGATATAAGCAACCTACTCGTGAAGTTGATATTATTCACCAAGAAAGAGCTGGCTTTACAAGAGGATTTAAAAGGTTTATGATGGAGCGCTCTAACGTTTCATCTATAGTTCAGAAATCTGAATTAGAACAGTACTTGGAGGAAGCTTTATTCCCTCTCGACAATGATAAGAGTTTACATTTGATATTTTGCATTAGTGGAAGAGTAATGGGCCAAAGTTCCCCACAGTTGCGAAGATGGCTTGTGATATCATAACTATTCCTGTTACCACCGTTGCATCAGAGTCAACTTTTAGTTAGGGGCGCATGATTGTGGATGATACACGTTCATCTTTAGCTTTTGAGACTGTTGAGACTCTTCTTTGTATGAAATATTGTTTGCCTTTTGTTGGAGGGAAATTGGGTAAATCAAAATAAAATTTATATTTGTTATTACTATTAAACGTAAACAAACACTAACCTATTATTTATTTGTAACAATTTTAGAAAATTTGAAGGTTATTGTTGATAATGAATAGTTAAGCTCTCGAAAATTCATTTTTAGGTATTATTATTAATTGAGTATTTTTGTTAGTATTCTTCTTCTTGTGATAATGTATAGCTAATGCTAATAATCCCTTTATAACGTTTTCTTTACTCTTGTCCAATACAACTTTGTGACGGCTTGGAAGTCGAAGATGATAATTTTTGTATCGGGGATGGATTTTGGTGGAAGAAACTTTTATGTATAAGAAAAACTTATGATACATGTATTATTAAACTCATGTATTTCTCTTTTTAGGACAATATATTGGTGAAGTTTTATTTGGGTGAATTAGTATGTTCAAACAATTAATATGTCTTAATTTATTTTTATGCATTAGTACTCACTTGCGAGTTATGATTACCTTAATGCTTAATTTGACAAGGATACAAAGGAGATGACAATGACACACTTCAGGACTTAAGGGGTAATAAATAACATCCCTTATTTATTATAATATATTCTTTGTTTTCTCAGTTAATATTTTATTTGAGTTATATTTTTCAGGTAAGATGATTTTTCACTTCATTTTTATTCAAACATTAGAGAAACTGAAGAGGGTACAAATTTCAATGGATTATCACAATTGAATAAGAACTTGCACATTAAATGTTAGTACTTATGTTCGAACCTTCTTTGATAATTTAATTTTTTACACATTCTCGATATCTTACATGGAAAATTATATATTTAATTCATTGATTAAATTAGTATTTAATAAGCTATATGTGTCTTAATTCATCTTAAATAATAAAAACGGATAAGGATATTATCTGAATCTGGGAAATCTGAGAGAATACGGATAAAGATAGCTGAAATTATTATCCGAACGGATACGGATGCGGAATACGGATACGAATAGGGTGAGAAATTGACAGATACGGATGTGGATACTATGGTATCCGCTCCGTATCCGTCCGTTTTACACCTCTACTGTTTATACATACCCTTAGGTCATGGCTGACCCTAGGGCTAGGCAGCACATGCTTTCGCCTAGAACCCCTAGCCTCATACAGCCCCCAACTTTGATCCTATGGCTTTCGGTTTAAGGGATAAGTGTTATATGATTGCTTTTAAAATGTAAGTGTTTGTTAGATGCAATGATCCTACTCACAATTAAATACCCAAGGCAGTTTCAATTCTTGATCACAAAACGTATATCATTCTTTTTTTTACCTTTAAAAATATGATATATTCTTTTTAATTTTTTTGTGACGAAGATGTGATGAATTCGTAACCATTAATTGGTGTTGAAATAGTCTTATTGTGTCTAAAATTTACCTCTTGTTAAACAAAACAATGTTGAAGACTTCATATTCACAAGTTTGCCTATGGCCCAGAAAACCCTAGGGCTCAGTCATTTCCTTTGATGATGCGAGTTTTGTAACCACTACACTGAGGGCGTCCTTTGTTCTCGACAACAGTATATAGTCTTTAAAAACCGAAATAAGCAACACAACGGAAGATGAAGTCAGTGCATAATTTTCCTCATTATTTTCTGCAATTACAGCCAAAGTGTTACAAAATCATTCGTGAAATGTGGTAGATAATTTTGAGAAAAAGAAGATGGAATATATATGAGGTAAAGTCTAAAATTGTATGGTACAATTTGTGGAGTTAATGATACGATATATAGCCAGTCAACTAGCCTTTTGGCACAATTTGACCGTTGTTGCCCAATCTAGACGAGAAGTGCTAAACCGAAAATTACCACTTACAGGTCCACCTTTGTCATGAGTGCACATTTTACCAAACATCTCAATGCATGACCTATATACAATTTGGCATAAATTTCCTATTTTCCTACAAAGTCGGCCCTAAATTTCTAACCCATTACATTACTTTACATCTTAGAGTCGGGTTTATAGTTTCTTGGTGACTTTTCAGCACTATTTTCTAGGTTCCAGCTTCGAGCACGTTGGTTGATTTCTAATTGACAGGTACAAGTTGTTGTGGAAGTTCATGGCTTAGAAAATTCTATGGACTTCTTGAAAAAGACTTTTTGAGTTATAGCCTTATATTCAACTATTTGTTACGATAGTTGTTATATTACTTGCACTATTGTTGAGTATAAATCCTTCAATAATATATCTAAAGAGCAAGCCCTTATGTATTGCTTGATATGTGAAAAGAAAATTGTAAAATGGTCAAAGCATATATAGAAGTATGATTGTATACTATTATGTATCCAACTGTCCAAGCATAAATTTTTTTGGTTAAATTTTTTCCTCCTCACAAGTGGTAAAAAAGTATACAGGTCATGAATTGATTACATTGATTCCCATGATAAATTTAAAAAAAAGTGAGAAAATCTTGCATTTTTCCACGTTGTTTGGTAGACTAGAATACATGGTTTTGCCACGGTAAATGTAAAAAAAGTTGTCTTTTCTATTTTTCAATTCTATTTATATACGTATATGTGGGTACCCGAATTTGACATTACAGGCCCAGACGAGTAGCCCAACAGAAAAGGCCCAAAGTCTGGGCCCCTCATATCTCAACTGAATTCAGTTCTGACTTAGTCCACTCCTAAAATCTCATAGGGAGATATTTTAGGAGTAGGAGATGGACGTGGGGGAGTCCAACACCCCCACTCCCGAGAACAAACATGTATATAACAAACCCTAAGCTTGAGACAAAAGGCACGCACTGTATTCTCTATAAAACGCTCCCCGGAGTATATAGAAATAATACTGACTGCACCACCGGGGACGTAGGCCTTCTTGCTGAACCACGTACATACTGTGTTGTGTAATTAGCATTTTCCATTCTTTATTATCTTTGGTGATTGTAATTTCTTATTAGTTTGTATTGAATATAATTGTCACCACAATTGGTGTCGTTTGTGGAAAACGTTCGTCTTCCTTAAGAAAGCTCTCACCAACAAACAAGCTGAAATGTCTGGTCACAGTAGCAACGCCCCTCAGGCATGGGATATTCAAGAACAGCCTGCCCCTCGCAGGATCAGATCTAAAGTTCGGCGTTCAGATCAGAGGGCTCTCCCGGAGAGGCCAGCCTCAGAGGAGAGCCAAGGACCAGCAAGGTCCACACAAATCTCCAGGTTGATTGATGCCTATGAGGCAAGGCTCCAATAGCAGAGGGAGTCCGCTCGCAAGCAAGAGGCTGAGAATGCTCGCCTCAAAAGGAAATTAGAGAAGATAGAGAAGAGCTCCATTGCAGCACTAGGCGACGTCCATACCGCACTCCTAGTTCTCAGGAGAGAAAGTCTCGCAACTGAGGGAGGAGCCCCAGACGTGGATCCCAGAGAAGTGGGAAGCTCGAGTCAGATGATGACTTGCTCGAGCAGCAACAACCAGCTCTCCGTTACAGGAGACCAACTCGCAACAATGAGAACATCTGAAATTTGGTCCGAAGGGAGATGGACCAACACCCCGCACATCGCGGTGCCAGATCGACCAGGGAGCTTGCTCGTCGAGCTCTCAGGACTCAGATGAAATCTCCTTGCTCAAGGGAGATAGGAGAAGAAGAAGCCCCAAGAAGTTCACAATTCCGAGATTTAAGATCTACGATGGAAAGACTGACCCTATCGATCACATTAGGCAGTACAGGCAATCCATGACTCTCTGAAACCACAGAGATGCACTTATGTGCCAAATTCTCGCCTCGAGTCTGCATGATGTGGCCCAGAAGTGGTTCGAGAGGCTCCCTCATAGGTCTATCATGAACTTTGAGTCCATTGCCGAGCTCTTCACGACTCGCTTCATCACTAGCAGCTCCCACTCTAAGAGGATGGATGCTTTGCTAATAATGAAGAAGACGTCACAGGAGAGCCTCTGAGACTACGCAAAGTGGTACTGAGAATTGTTCAACGAGGTTGAGGACTGCTCAGAGAAGGTAGCAACAGCTTCTTTCAAGATTTATTTACCCAGCTCTTGCCTTCTTCACCAATTCCTGACGAAGAAGGAGGCCACGACCATCGATGACCTGATGGCTCGCATCAAAAAGTATGCAAAAGTGGAGGATGTGACACGTCTCAGTGAAGGGGAAAACGGGAAGACTAAGCTCGCTGCCAAGGGCAACGACAAAGCTGAGAACCAGAAAAAAGGAGGCAAGAATGGGGGCAAGAATGGATCCAAGAACGGAGGCAAGAACGATGTTTCGAAAGCATTTCAGGCAGTAAACACTGTCTTCAAAGAGCTAATCTACAAGATCCTGGCGAAGATCAAAGACTAGCCATTTGTTAAGTGGCCCAGAAAGATGGGAGGATATCCCTAAAAAAGAAATAACGCGCTGAGATGTGCATTTCATAAAGAGGGAGGACATAAGACTGAGCACTGCAAAGCTCTTAAGTCTCACCTCGAAGAACTAGACCAGTCCGGGCACCTGAACGAGTTTGTGGAGAAGAAGGCAAAGAAAGTTACTGTCAATGGAGAAATAAGACCTGACAATGTACTCGAGGACGACGCTGGCCATGAATTCGCAGTAATTCATAGGGCATCTGATATGAAGCATATTCAAGGGAACTCAACTCGGATGGAGGTAAAAAAGCTTACAGCAGTAATACAAGCTTTTCAGATCAATCCAACAAAGACATAATCAGGAAAGTGTCGGCGAGCAGATGACGTCGACTATAGAAAACATATCGTGTTCACATATGAAGATCTGGTGGGAGTGAGAACCCCACATCAATGTTGATGTAAAAAATTAGATCATATCTAATTATTCAATCACGGATAAATAAAGACAAAGAATTTTTAAAGTGGTTCAGCCTTATAAGAATGGCCTACGTCCACTGTTATGTTATTGCTGAGTGTTTGGGAATTCTCGATTACAAGTTCAATCCAGAAATTCCCATCCCCCTACAATGAGGATTGTACAATGTATTTATAGCCCTGAGGCTGTAATGTGAAAGGGTAATACATTAAATGATGTACATATGAAAGGGTAATACATTCAATGCCCCTTAAGCGTGTGCGTCTGAATGATAAGCATTTAATGAACAGTCAAACTGTTGGTTATCCTGCTATTAATATTTTGTTCGAGGTGCATCTCGGACCACCTGAGTTGCTCAGACCGTCTAAGTTTCTCGGTGTCTAAGAGTTCCTCGGAGAGTTCTTGTTCCTCAGAGCGTCTGAGTTCCTCGGAGAGTTCTTGTTCCTCGGAGCGTCTGAGTTCCTCGGAGAGTATGAGTTCCTCGGAGCGTGTGAGTTCCTCGGAAGTGTTTGTTGTTGTCACGTAGATTGCCACGTGTCTTCACTTTATTGAGCCATGTCAGCAGACTAAATTTGGTATCAACAGAAGCCCTCAATGTTTCATAGTTCGAAATTTGAGGAGTAGGGAACATTCTTTCTCGGAATATGGTAGCTTTAAATGGTCCTCCTAATTTTTAGGAGTGTTTCCTTCGTATTTATTTCTCCTTCCAGATTCATAGAATCAGTCTTTTTGAATTTTTATGTCCGCTTCGATTCCCGCGCTCTTTTTCGTCTTTTTAGCCGCCGGTAATGTAACTGTCTCTTTTTGTAATCATTACTTTTCCTTTTCCCAAGGTAGAGTATTTAAACGCTGCAGTAAATCCCATCGTCTTCTACTTTTTCAAATTTGTATCTTCGAGTTTTCCATCGTCTCTTTCTCTCCTATGTATTCATCTCTTCCATCGTTCGTTGTCATCAGATCCACCCTTTTTTTGTAAGATTTTCTTTCTTCTTCTTCATTTCTTTTATTCATCATGGTTTACTCTGTTGAATCTCTTGATAAATTTCGCTCTGATTTTTCTATTCCCTCCTGGGTTGTTCTGCAAGAGCTTTCTGAGCCTTCTGATTATTTCCGTTTGGCGAGGGACATTGGTTCCCCAGTCTTTTTATTGCTGAGTGTGGATTTTCTTTTTCACCCAATCCCTTGTGTCTGAAATTTTGTCAATATTTTGACGTTGTTCCTGCAAGAATAACCCCCAACACATGGATAATAGTTAATGGGGGTTCATAGGTTAAATCAAATCCATGAAACTCGCTTAGGAATTCCAAAAATAATGTTTTGTTATAGATGGGCAGTTGGTGATAACACCTTTTATTTAAAAACTAGATTTTTAAATAGGGCTTTAGTGGTAAATCTCCCGGATGCCAATAGGGATTATTTTGAACATGGGGTTGTCATAAAAAATTGGCAACATGCTCCTTTATCTGGAGATGAAGCTTATCAGGGTCCCAGATGCCCTCCCTATGGCAATGGGATAGGTTACTTTTATTTCCTTTTATTTATTTTGAAATCATGCTTCCTTTATGTTTGATAAAATGTATCACTGATGGCAATGTTTATTTATTTGCAGTTGACAGCAAAAGAAAGTGCCCAAAAGAAGCAGATGTTAATATAAGGCACTTGAAACTTATATGGAGTCTGCATCAATCTGTTTTCGACGAGCATATTAGGTCGGCCTCATATCTGCTGCAATACAAGAGCTACACCACCTCTTTTACCGCTCGTCCAGTAATAAGTGAATCAGAGCCAGTACCAGCTTCCACCACTTCTTCGCCTGAATCACACATTCCTTTAAGTGAAAGGATGAAGAAGAGAAGACCTCCCACCCTTTTTGAGAAGCCTGCCTCTGGTGCTGGAGAGGCAAAAAGAAGTAAGGTTGATGTCCCAGAAGGGACAAAGAAGACTGATGCGCCTTCCTCGGCTGCTGCTGTTGTGAAGGTTGTTGAGAAGCCCCAAGTGGCTCCGAGCAGGTCTGCTGCTCCAGGAGAAGTGATTATAATATCACCGACCAAGAGTTCTTCCTTGGTTGGAACTGTTCCTATTCCCTCGAGGAGGCTGAAGAATAGCTCCTCGGTTAATTTGGCTGACACCATCACTCAGCCTCCAGTTACTAGAATCGGGGTTCCTACTTTTGTTCCTCCGAGCTCTACCATGAGCTCGGATAAGTCCTGAATCATTCCCGAGGTCTAAGGTACTGAAGAAAACCTAACTCGGGACATGGTCACTTATTTAACTTCTCTCCATATTGCTTCTGTAAGTCTCATTACTTTGAACTTTTCGTCTTTCCTTTGTTATATCTGTCTCTGACTTTGCTTTCATTTTCTTTTCACAGTTGACGAGTTGCTTCAATATAATTCTGAAGAAGGATGAAGCAATTAAAGCTTCGAGCTCCTCAACTGGTGTGGAGGAGGCTCTGATGGGCCTGACGAGGTCTTTGGAAGATTCTCGTCAGAAGTAAGATACTGACAAGGCTATCTGGGAGAAGAAGCTTACCTCCATCGAGCAGGAGAAGGCTCAAGCTGTTGAAGTCTCCAAGAAGTTAGAGAAGAGAATAAAAGACTTGGAGGGGAAAATAAAGAGCTCGACGAGAAGCTCAAGAATGCTGGATAGCTTGAGAATAAGCTCAAGGTTGCTGAAGAGGAGTTGTCTCAACTTCGGTAGGTAAATCGGCATAAAGAGGAGATTGAGAGGCAATTGAAAGCTGCTGATAATCTACTGTCCGAGAAACTTTCTTCGGAGAAGTTGAAGAGGGAAATGGCTGTGAAGAAGTCCTTCAGCGCTGGCTGGGACAAGGGGTGGAATAAGGGATTGGCTGCCATGGTGTCGCAAGTGGACTATGAAGGCCTCAAGTACTTTAGGGATGGATGGGTCGCTGCTCTACAAGAGATGAAAGTGGATGAAAATTCCGAACTCTTTCAGCGGCACATCCCTGGTCCTCCTCCAACTCCTGAAGACTTAGAAGAGGACGAAGATGCCTCCGAAGAGTCTTCTATGGCGATGGGAGATCATCCCCCAGCCATCCAGCCTGCTACCGAGGAACCTCAGCAAATAATTACTTCTTCCGAGCAACTGTTGGCGCTCCCCGAGCAACTTTCTACTCCCTCCGAGCAACCTACTTCCTCGTCCCAGCCTCCCGAGAAGGTTTTGGGAGACAAGGAAAAGGTGTAGAGTTGTTCGGGTTTCTCTTTATATTTTTCTTTTATCAATTATAAACATGAATATGTACCTTTGGACCTTGTACTTCTGACTTTTATGATATAATAAAACTTGAACTTGTGTTTCTTCATACTGTTGTCTCTTCTTCATACTCTGTCTTGATTCTTCTTATTGATTATTTCTTTTTCTTCCTCTTCTAGTTTCTGGCCAGGATGGAATTACTATCTGCCCATGATACAAAGCTGCTGCGACAATGTAATGAATACTTTAAGGCTGGTCACACAAACCTGAGTGCAGCACAAGTCGTCGATATCCTCGGCCAAGATGCTTCAGAACAGGCAGTTGAAGCATACCAATATTTGAAGTGTCTGCTTGATCATGCACTAGCTAATAATGTGGCTTATTACGATATGATCGAGGATCTCCAAGGCACCCTCGAGGATCTTCAACAACAATACAAAGAATCCACTACCATATTGCATGAGGGGTACGAGAAGAAATACCAGCAGATCATTGCCGACAAGGGCTACGAGAAGCTTTTTGCTGGGTATGATTTAAGGGAGAGAACTCTGAAGGGTGAGGTCGAGGAGTGCAGACAAATCGCTGAACTATTAGAGCAAGAGAACAACAACCTACAAAGAGAGTTGTCACAGTTGAAGTCTGCAGCTTCCACTTCAAAAGCCATAATCCCAGTGACTGATGAGGGATTCTCGTTCTTGGAAGTCGAGAACGCTAACTTGAGGGACGAGTTGGAAAACTTAAAAAGGGCTGGTCCTTCTTCTTCTTCTTCTTCTCGGGGACGAGCAAGAGAAGCTCGGATTCCTGTCGAGGAACAGAGGGCTCAGTCTGCATTAGAAAACCAGGCCTTCCGGCTGATGGCGAAGAACCAGGCATTGGCTGAAATGTCAAAGAAGATCAGAGACTTGGAAGAGAAGCTTTCCATGCAGAAGTCTACCTTGGAGAACAAAGAGATCTTTATCAAAAATCTCCACGAGCAGCTAGAAAGACTAACATATCAATTCCACAAACAATCCATGGAGTTCTGGATGGCTGGATACAACGAAGCGCTATACCACTTGGACGATCGTATCCAGAATGCCAATAATGAGGGCTACAAGCAGGGCTAGTTGAATGCCTTAGGTGTGCTGCAACTCGAACAGGGTCATTACCTGTGGGACTACCATGATCCCGGGCTGCTCGACTTACCTGTGCCACCATACAAACTGGATATGAGTTGGATCCCTGCTCGGGCCATTCCTCGGAGCTTGATTTCCAAATATCTCGGTGACTACAATCTCCATTCAAATGCCGAGATATCTCGTCCTGAGCACCTCTTAGATCGACCATCCGTGATGAATATCAGGATGTTAAAGGATCTCAACTTCATAAATTCTCCTCTGGCTTTAAATGATCTGCCTGCTGGCGAGGAACTCGTGTCAAAAGTAGAGGGGGAAAAACCAGTAGAATAGGAATATCAATGTAATAAATTTGTATACATTTCATTATCAATGTATTTTACATTTCATTATCAATGTAATTTATTTTGGATCTAATGAAAGACTTTCATTTTTGTTTGCAATTTTAACTGTTATTGTCTTATAAAACACTTTATATTTGTGCATGTGTATCTGATAAAAAAAATAACCATATTGTGTAGTTTGTCGATCAACTTATTGTCGAATAGCTTGAATTTGTGGTAGTCATTTGGCAAAAATACTATTTCGTTTCTCGACCAATCTTAGTAATAAAGTTACAAGTATAAAAAATGTTTAAAATGTTTCCGACCAACCAAGGTCGTTAAATTTTACATGCAAACCAACTACAGTTAGTGGGTTTTTATCCCCGACCAGCCATAGTTAGTAGATTTTTCTCTTAAATGTTTCCGACCAACCAAGGTCGGTAAATTTTCCTTGTCGACCAACTACAGTTGGTGGGTTTTTATCCCCGACCAGCTATAGTTAGTCTTTTTGAAATAATTTTACCTCTCGACCAACTCAAATTGGCATTTTCGAGAATATATTTACTTCCGAACCGACATAAGTTGGCATTTTTAGGAATACTTTTATTTCCCGAGGAACATACAGTTTTACTTCCCTTAGGAATACAAATTTTTTCTTCCCGGAGGAATGCAAGTAGCTTTACTTTCCGGAGGAATATTGGTAGCTTTACTTCCCGGAGGAATATATGTAGCTTTACTTCCCGGAGGAATATTGGTAGCTTTACTTCACGGAGGAATATAGGTAGCTTTACTTCCCGGAGGAATCACTACACCAAAATAGCCGATTTTGTAAGTGTTTAAAACACTTACAAATAGGTGCGTTGCAGAAAAATTGTAAGTGTTCATAACCGTTGCAAATGTCATTTATAAGTGTTAATTGGGAACAAATATCCGTGTCAAACAACCGTTACAAAAAAAATTGTAAGTGTTCTGAACACTTACATATTAAGATTTTGCAAGTGTTTAAAACACTTACAAAAATTTTGTTTGCAAGTGTTCAGAACACTTGCAAAATTCAACAAAATTTTTGTTTGCAAGTGTTCAAAACACTTGCAAAATTCAGCAACTGTTTTTAATTTACAACGGTTATAAACACTTACAAAAGAGAATATATATATTTTGTTTGTGACGGTTCAGAACACTTACAAATATTAATATGTAAGGAAATAATGTTCATTCTATAAGTGTTATGAACACTTACATAAATTAAAATATTAAAAAAAATAAAAAAATTCCACCACATACCACTTACCTCACATATAACAAACAATAAAAATAGCAAAAAACATAACAATTATATCCAAACACTTTCATACAATACTTCATGATATGGACATAAACAAATAGTCATCAAGAAAGCAGCGAAGAGCACAAAGGTATATATTGAGTATTCTCCTTAACAAACTTCATACATCTAGTTATTGTATCCAAATACACATGTACCACAACCCTATTAGTACAGTAAGGAAATCGTGTCGATAAGAGCATTGTCACTAGTTCCCTCAAGAGGCCACTGTCAGTACTCACCGCCTCGTCGCTAAATGACTCTCCAAGTGCATAAAATACGAAATCAGAGCTTCTACCACTTCAGCATTCCTATCAACAGAAAATGAAACGACACTACCAATGAGAGTCTGTTAAAAACCCGAGTAAGATCACGAAAGTCAAATTTAGCAATAGTTTTATGTGATTGTGGACATAAACAAATAAGTGAATCTTAAAAGGCGAGCACACGGGTCTAAGAAAAAACATTATACTAAATACTAAAGGGGGATAACCCAACAAGGGTTGTAACATTTACACATATTTGACAGTTACAACTATTATATATACGACCTCTACCATAAAATTTGTAGTTCACAAGTAATATAAGATATGGATGTAGACTATCATAAGTAATAAAAATTTTCATCTATTCAGAGTTGAGTTGTTACATCACTAACCAACTAAAATGGGACGAGTCAGCATATTATCAGAAGAATTAATTTGACAGTGTACCTGAAAGAAAATGAGTAACTTTGTTGGTACTATTATTTTGGGAAAATGACTGGAACATTCTAAGAAAAGATATCACATGCCCCAGGAATAAACATTCTTGAAGCATTGTTGGTTTTTAGATGATCGGCTTGCCAGCCTCTCTATAAAAAAAGATGTGAAGAATTATAAGGAAGAAATGTATTTGGATCTTACATCAATGGTGGGAACTTCCATTGAAGCTTCTCCACGAACCTTTGAGTACACCTGCCAATCATTAACATAACAACTTCAATATTCTTAATTCAATCACGGTGATAGAAAAAAACAGAGTTACAACCTAACCTGTTCCTTAGGTTGTTGCCTTAGCTGATGTAAGTGTGGTCGAGCTTCCCCGTCTAGTTCCTTAGGTGTTCAGAGAGTTCTTTAGCTTGAGGGTATAACTCAACAATAGCAGGACATAAATGCAGTGACTGGTGCGCTTCTCCTCACTACCAATAAGCCCAATTCGGACAGAACATTTGAATCTGCTCCAGTCTTGGTCACAGAAGTAAGTCCTTAGCACAGGCCTTGAACTGTTGCTAATAAATCACACTCACAGACTGAGGGTTGAAAGAAACTTGCATTTTAGATTTCATTAGTGGTCGTGTCTGCATAAACTGCAGGTTTACTAACTCGAGATGCCTCATGTCATTCTTCTTGGCAGAACCTTATAGTTTTGTGCCCACTATTTAACAAACTTTACTCACAAAATGTTTTTACCCAACTAAACCCTTCTGAGGGAATCTAGCCAATCAATAATGCATTGAGATCAATATAAATATCGAAAGTGGGAGCACCGATGAGGATGACACTATAAAGCCTCTTCTCCAAAACTCGCAAAACCTGACTCAACTGGTTCCCACCCCAAAACCCTCAATCAGCTCATTAAACTCCTTATCAAATGGGGGCTCCTTGTGGCCTGATTCACATGACTGCGAAGTTCTGGAGGAAGTGGTAACTGATTCTCGGGATCAAACAAGGGATTCTCACATTGAGATGGGTGATGGTCAGACCGCTACTTGTCTCGCACTGAGGGTAAAAAACACATACGCTGAATAGGGGCCAAATGACGCATCTGGATCAGACAACATAACATCCTTGCATTACTTTGTATGCATCTGAATTCTGATATTTTTCAGAGCAACTCCAACATTAATTATTGAACCCTGAGATCACTCTTTTGAACCTTGCTCATTCTTTAGACCAAGCAATCCTGTGATGGACTATGCTTGCAAAAATTCGAGCCATGATTTGGAGATTTTTGATTTAATACCATGTGATTTCACCATACAATTACGATGCCTTGGATGTTTCCATCATGGAAGAGAAAAACTCCCAAAATCTTACTTATGAGAAATTTTGTATCAACTTCACGTCTCTTGTATTTGAACATTTTCATGATATGTGATATACGTAAGTGTGGCTTTGTCTGGACGATAATCAACCAGGCTTCATGGCCCCTTCAAAGTGCAAGCCAAACTCATACTCATATGGGCCCACATCTCAGAGGCTTGTGCCACA
Source organism: Sambucus nigra (assembly GCA_949130495.1). Taxonomy (NCBI): domain Eukaryota; kingdom Viridiplantae; phylum Streptophyta; class Magnoliopsida; order Dipsacales; family Adoxaceae; genus Sambucus; species Sambucus nigra. Next base: position 313,579,444 of record OX422211.1, on the reverse strand, counting down.
TATCCTTGGCCTCCTAGAATCAATCAGCAGAATCCTTATAACCATGTATGAAGACTATATTTACACTTATAAGTACTTCCAAGTCTCAGTTCCATTGTGTGTTGGCCTCCTATGACACCGCCAGTTGGAGACCAGTTCGCAGTTTCAGAACATGTATCACTCCTAGCATCACTCAATCAGAGGCCGCCTCATCAATCTCGGTCAGTCAATACCTTACAAAGCCAACAACAACCTTTCGCATAAAATATGCAATTCGGGTATCGATGGGAAACGTGGAAGAAAATTGTTATTGAAGCTCACCCCCCACCCACCCACATGGGAGGATATTCTTTCATCATGATGTACATATGCATAAGACAATTGGCTCTCTCCTATTAGTTAATTAAGATCAGGCATGCATGTTGCATGATTAGGGGTGGTACTACGCATCCCCAACACTATAAAAGATAACTTCATTTTCTTTACAAAGGAAGAATTAATTCCTAACCCTACTGAAACTCTGTTATTTTGTACTTAAGAGAGAGATATTTTTGGGCAAAATGACTCAGAATTTGGATGGAGAAAGGCTAATTTGAGTCCAAGTTAGCCAATCTGATTTTAGTTTCAAGGGGTTGACACTTTAGACATTATTGTACAAATAGGTTACATAATTCCACTACAAATGACATGAACCAACTATAATGATGAAAAAAAACACTGAAACACGATATGGACCGATATAACAAAAATCCAACTCTATAATAATAAATAGGTCGGGAATGAGCGGTGTTAATTTAAGCACTAAAATAATATATAGCTCATTTTAGAGTGTGCACAGATACTCTGAAGCATCACAAATCAGTCAACCGGAATACAGGCACTGAATAAATAGCATTCTCAAGTATTTGAATATATAGGGGGTAGAAAAAATACCTCCCATTCTGTACAAATTGGGAGAATGCGCTTTAAATTGCCACATTGGGCTGCATATACTGCTATTTCATATTTCCCACCCTCTTATGCCGTAATTTTCTTCAATATATCCAGAAGAAAAAAAATCCATTAATTTCATAGAAACAGAACCACACAATGTGCATTATATTCTTAAGATAAGATTATCAGACATGACATCTTCAGGCAGCATACATATATTTATCAAAATATGACAAACTATGAAGCTAGGTGTATACGACTATTTTTTGAACTTGAAAGAAAAGCATGCAAAATCTTCTAAATAGAAAAACCAGAGCCAAGTCATAGTTACCTTAATAAGGATGTCCCGTGAGAGAATTTACCCACGATGGCATATTTATAATGATTGGAAAGGATGTCCACTTGTGTCTGGTTGAATGAAATAGCTGGTTCTCCACGTTGCTTTTTTAAGGATTGTACAACTTGTGGTGAAAGTGTGTTTCTCAAGTTGTGTACCATGGATTTAAGATGAATTGTGGTAAATGACAATGCTTCCTCTAGTATATCTTCACCATGGACTCTGAGATGTGTTGCTTCATATAATCTTAACATTCCTCTGGTATCACTAATGAATGACTCCTTCAATTTCCATTTGGCGTCCTTAAATTTGCTGAATATACCTTCATTAACACACATTATAAAAAAAATGTCCATCTTTGATCAATTAAATTTACATAAGCAATCATGCATATACCCAATGACTCAAACATATCCTTCACCGTTCTTATGGTTTACAGATTATTATTGTACTTCAATGATAACCAAAAAAAAAGTTATGCAAGTGTCAGACACTGACTTAGTTGCAAGTTTTTTTGGGTTTCCATATGAGACTCTTCGTTTCGGTTCAAGACTACACGCACACATATTTGTGATTGTGGCTTAGACATTGGTGTTCTTTTGATGCGTTTTGATGTTGCTTGATATAATAAAACAGTAACGTGTTAATGCCTATTAATGATCATTAGCAAGATGCTTCGCAAATGGTACAATAAATACACAGACAATGTCTGCCCCGATTACTTTTGCAAATATGTTGATGAACGGTCGTGGTTCTTTTCAAACTCATGTATCTCCGCCAATCATCAAAACTATTGTATATTAATCATCATATCCCCTGGAAATTTAATAGTCTTGTATTGTATATTAATCTTCAATTTAACGCATATTATGAATGAAATTACATTGATAAACTATAAATTATGAATCTAAGAAATTACCTATCAATGCGAGCCATAATGCTTTCCAAAGACATGATCACCACAGTTATGTTTCTCAATGATGATGACGTCTGCTGAATAATAAACAAAGACGTTAGAAAGTTAACAATCGGCATCAGTAACGATCAATACATAGCAGCAACCAATTTATAAAATACCTTTACAAGTAGTTGTTTTAATAATGCCAATTCTCTGAATATCTGCAGATATAGGAATAACTCTATGAAGTAATTTCCATATAGACGTGTAAATTGTCATTGGAAAGCTTCTCCGCCATTTCAGATTCCAGCTTAAAGAAGATGGTCTAGAGTTTCTGCAATTTTTATAACCGGTCTTAAATGTGAAATCACCAGTGGTTGATGGCAAACCTCTTCCCTCCTCCTTTATCCGGGCTTGGGACCGGCAATGCAAATGAAATATTTGCATTGGCGGAGTTAAAAAAGGTTATGCCATATAGCAAAAAGCAACTCAAGTAATTCAAAAATGCAAAACATAACGAACATAATAAAGTATATAGCAAATACTAGCATAATAAAGTCCATAGCATAACAGAGTCTAGCATAATAAAGTCCATAGCAAATACTAGCATAATAAAGTCCATGGCATACTCGATACAAGCATGACTTTAATGAGTCACTAACAAAAATTAAATTCAAGAAGTCATTGGGATCCAACAATACGCGTGACTAAACTCTTCGGCCACACGACCCAACTTCCACTACTAACATCTCCAAGAAGCTCAGCACCACCTTGTGTTCCCAAATAAAGAGAAGCATTTTCCTCAATCACTTTGTCCACTAACAATACCACCTCTTTCTCGTAATTCACTCTGTGATTGTGCACTACGTCTCGAGGGGTAGCGTCTATCCTTCCCTTGCCAATAACCTTACCATTCAACCCGAGCATATCACACGAGACACCATCTTCTAGTGAGCATGATTCTACATTAAATGATGCAACTGTCCCATTACTTGCACTTGCTCCAACAGCTGGGGAGGAATGGGACTTCCCCAACACCATACCTATCATTGTCTCTATATTGCCTAGTTTATTATTCATGCCTTTGATCTCGGATTCCAATGTATCGAGATGACCTTTCATTTGGTTCCCATTGGCCTTTTCAACTGCAAGAAAAGATAAAGATGGAGCTGAAGCCTCGATGGATGATAGCGAAACTACGGAACCCACACCACGAGTGCGCCCTCGCTTGTCAATACCAAATACTTCAGACAAGGCATCATTTCTCAATGATTGTGGCTCGTTGGTGTTATCACTACAACTTTCTTCTAGTTCTTTTTTCTTCGCGAGCACCTTGTCCTATGAAATGCCAAACATATAGAATTGTCAAGACTAATCATTTGAATGTATAATGTTTTCATGTAACAATCATCATTCACTATTTATAGAAAATCACCATGATTGGAGAAATGCTCTCTTTTACTGACCCATCTTTACATGTGTGGCTAGCTATCCATACATCAACGCGCAATGGGTTTTTATGCAATTTCTTTGTCTATAAATAAAAAACATAACATATATTATCTTCAAGGTAATAGTAATCAAACAAAGCAGTAAAACATAGTCGTACGTACCATATTGTACTCGACTTGGGCATGCCCATCACGCCCACTTGTGTGAGTGGCACCAATCTTTTCCCTATTATCTTTCCCCGCTTTCCTCTTTTTTTTAGCCTCTTCCGTATTCTCATGCTCCAGGAACTCTTTCCACTATTCTGGCTTAACACCTGGAGGTACATTGGCCAATCTTTCGGCATCCATTGAATACTTATCATAATAGCTCTTCCGTAACGTGGATTTATATGTTTTAAGTAGGCTGCACATACTTTTGTAGCAACTAATCTTGTAACTATCCGGGAGTCCATATGCTCTCTAACAAGGCAATTGATATTTTTAAATTATAAGAAATGTGTAAAGTTATACAACAACAAATATAATAAGCAAATTAAGTATACATAAGAAGTCTCACTTTCATCTCTTTCCAAACATGTTCCTTGTATATTTCTGGAACCTTACGCCAATCAGTATATGATATTGGGACTTGTGCCTGGACCATTTGACCAAGTCGAGACATAAATCATCCTTTCTCGCTACCTATTACCTGATTATGTTGATTGATCTCAACCGCAATTCTGGTGTCTATAGATGATCCATCTGGACCATCATGTGGGTTGGAGACATTAGCTTCATTTGACATTACTGAAATTCAAATAGTGTTAGATATACCATGCATAAATATTCTTCATTAATAATATGTCTAAATGAATTATTCACATATTATGTTCAAAATTATTAAAAATATATAATCTGTTCAATGCATAATCTGTCTAAATTTACTAAGAATTGGTCCATTCGTCGCATGTTACAATATAAGTGAAGCATTAAAGTAGTACATAAACATAATATATCACAAGAAACAAAATCTTGAAGCGATGTCTAAAATTATTTTACAACGTAAGTGAAGCATTAAAGTAAATAAAATTAAGCAAAAATTATAAAAATCAGCTTTAGCTTTAACTAGAAGTCCTAAAGCAGATTCTTCAAATTGGGATTATCCTCAAGAATAGACTGATACACTGTAGGAACCTCAAGTTTGTCAACACTTGTTGTTAATCTCTGTGGTGCATGAAAAACGATAGACCAATCATTGTCTTCAAAATCCTTTGAGTAAAATACTTGAGATGCTTCAGATGCAAGAATGAATGGCTCATCGTCGATTCTATCCTTACTCTTCAACTTACTTAAGTTTACCATCATTAAGTTCGATTCCGGATCAACTTTGAAACCATTTACTTTGTCCTCAACTCTCACCCAGTCACAGTAAAACACAACTGTTTTGAAAGATGTATAATCCAACTCAAATATTCCAAGAACAATGCCAAAGTATGTTGTCTCCGCTTCCTTATAATTCATATCTTTTCTGCTTGACCTGAACTTCGTGATGGCCCTCATTGACACGCCACTATTTTGGGTTACCCGTGACTCATCATACTCACGTGTGCAAAATTCAAACCCATTCACCTGATACCTCTTATATGATTGTACATCATATAATGGCCCATTTGCTAGCCGCCAAAGTGCGGTATCAATCAATCCCACTTTTAATAACTACAAAAAAGATTTCATAAGATGATTATATATACATACACACACACACACTTGAATAAATGTAAAATTTTATTATGTAGTCAAATTAAAAGCGAACCTCCTTAATCAACCATGGGATAAAACCTTCGGTCTTTTCCTTCAATGTAGTCGCTCTTCGATTACGCCCAAATGTGGATTCCCAATAAAGATCATATTTCCTACACCAATTCAATACCCCACACTTAGGCATCCTACTTCCTGCAACAATCTACATAAGCGGTATTTTTCAATTAAAAAATCTCAAATCATATTGATATACTTACTTTTGCCATTCCTCTACTTCATTTGATTGGTGTAACACCCACTTACGTGCTTGAGCAAATTGTAATGGAGTTAACTTCACATTCTTCCCTTGTACTAAAGGACCCTCGCCTACGCATTCATTATCTTCATCTTCATCAAGAAAATCTTCACGCGTATATTTGTGATTTCCTTCACTAGGGTTTGGCATGTACTCCATGCAATATAAGGTCGATTCTTCTACGATATATTTCTCTGCAATGCTCCCTTCAACATACCTCTTATTATTAGCGTACTTCTTGTAATCTTTCATCAACCTACGCATAAAAAATATATTGATTACAAAAAAAATATTTATCGAAATAAAAAGGTTAAGCAAATCATTTACTATTTAATTACCTCTCATAAGGATACATCCACCTATATCTTACCGGCCCACAAATCAACACTTCCTCTGCTAAGTGTATAACGAGGTGGACAGTAATAACAAAAAATCCAGGCGGAAAATATTTCTCCAAAACACACATAGCATCAAATAATGCGTTCCTTGCCGACTCCAAAACATCCCTCTTGATCACTTTGGAACATAACACATTGAAAAATAAGCTTAACCATTGAATTGCTATTCGCAAGTCCTTGTGTTTTGGATAAACGTTTTTATGCAGCAACATCAACAAATATTGCATAATTACATGATAGTCATGTGATTTGAGCCCCTTCAATCCAAGTGGTTGTAAACTCACACAATTACTCAAGTTAGAAGAAAAACCTCTTGTAACTTTTAGCTCCTTTAAAGTACGAAAAAACCATTCTTTTCCTTTTTTGTTTAGAGTGAATGTAGCCTTTGGTTTCACAGTTTTTCCTGAACTTTCGTCTGTTTCCATCCACATCTTCTTCTTGATCCCCATGGTCTTCATATCTTTACGGGCATTTTCACTATCTTTCGTTTTGTCTTTAACGTCTAGAATGGTTGACAAAAGATGATCGGTGACGTTCTTCTCAATGTGCATAACATCTAGATTATGACGAACACTATGCTCTTTCCAATAGGGCAAATTAAATAAAATAGACCTTCGATACCATGGAGTGGTAACATCACTAACCACATTCTTATCCCCTTTACGTTTTCTTTTTATTCCGGAAATCTGTTTACCAATTCTCATCTTGATGCATTTCACCTTCTTCTCAACCTCCGAACCAGATAACCTTCGTGGAGCTTTACGATGTTCAACCTTGTTGTTGAAATTACGTTTGTCCTCCATGAACTTGTGATCATGAGGAAGGAATCTTCTATGACCACGATAACAAATTTTTCTACTACTCGTAAGCCGTTCAGATTCAACTTCTTCCGCACAAACTGGGCACCCCTTATAACCATGAACCGTGCAACCCGATAAAGTTCCATATGCAGGAAAATCATGGACAACCCACAACAACATTGCTCTCAAAGAAAAATTAGTTTTTGTATATGAGTCGTACGCCATTACACCTTGAAACCATAATTCCTTTAACTCATCTAGCAAGGGGGCCAGGTAAATGTCAATGTCTTTGCTCGGAGCATTCGGGCCGGATATTAAAATTGACATCATTGAAAAGTCCCTTTTCATGCATAAAGACGGTCCCATATTAAGAGGAGTAACAATGATAGGACAACAACTGTAACTAGAGCTGAGATTGCCGTATGGATTAAAACCATCAGTGGATATACTAAGACGGACATTACGTTTTTTAGCCGCAAAGTCTGGCCACATCACATCAGCAGATTTCCATATAGACGAATCAACAGGATGACGCATGATATTTGTGCTACACTGTGCCCTAGCGTGCCAAGTCATCTCATTTGCAATCCATGGTATGGTGAATAATCTCTTCAACCTTGGAATCAGGGGAAAATGTCTAACTGTCTTCAGAGGTACTTTACCCTCCCCATTTATTCCCAACCTATACTTGGGTAGGTTGCATACTGGACATTTTACCTTCATTGAATGTTCTTTTCTATATAAAATACAATCATTTTTGCATGCATGAATTATATTATAATCCAGACCAACTTCTTTGATTATCTTCTTCATGGATGGATACTTGGATGGTACTGTATTTCCTTTTGGTAAAAACTCTTTAAACACCCCCAAAATTTCCGTAACACTATTATCTGACAAACCATATCTTGTCTTAACATTATTCAATTTGACAAGAAAATATAGTGTCGTATGTTTCTCAGGACTTGACGGGTACAACGGTTCACTGGCCTTGTCACGTAACTTTTTGTATTTTAACTCCTCATTAGTCTCGTCACGATTGTCACCTCCCCCCATTCTAACATGCTCACTTGATAAATGATCTACTTCACGATTAAACATTTCGAATGCGTCGTATACAATCTCTTCCATTCTTGGATTGTCGAGGACAGGGTCATTACATTCAACACTTTCAGTGGGTTCTTTTTCTTTTCTTTTAACGACTTCCTTTTCACCATGAAAACGCCAAAACGTGTAAGACTTGGATATACCATAACGAAGCAAATGAAAATGGACATCTTCAAGCTCCAACAACTTTCCATTTTCACATTTTATGCATGGACATGAAAATAAGGTTTCGCCACCACAATTATTCTTCACAAAATCAATGAACGTAGCAACCCCATTAATGTATTTTCCACTTCCTCTTTCACCTTCCTTCATCCACTCTTTACTAACGTCCGATGACATTCTGTATGTTGAGATACGTTAGTAAAAAATTAATATATACTATTTAATATCTAAGGGTCAGGCAACATGATCTTAAAATCTCATATAATTGAATTTATAACCAAATGAAATATAAATTAAATATTTTTATGGTTGAAACCAGAAATAATCTTTTTAATATTCGAAAGATAATATAAACACACCCAACCTGAAACCCAAACACGTCCAACCCCAACTCAACATTACTTCTTGGTTCGAAAAAAGAAAAGAAAACCAAATTTTAGTTTCGAGGAGTACTTACAGGTAGTTTGTATCACCCTGTACATATTGAAGGTTTACCTTGTCAATGACTCTGACTCTCCAAGTTTTTTTAATATTTTTTTTGAAACGTGGTTGACAGACCCAAATCTCTTTACAATTATTCAAAACCCAAATTTGGGAGACCCAAATCATTAATTTAACTGCTAATCCCCACTTGAGGTGAAAACCATAAATTAGACATACGCACTATTATTCCAAACCATTAATCGTGTATGAATAATACGCACCAAATATTTAACAGACAGTTATCAAATTAGACATACGCACCAAATAGAATAATACGCACCAAATATTTAATCGTGTATGAATAATACGCACCAAATAAAACATACGCACCAAATATTTAACAGAATAAGACATATGCACCAAATGAAACCCTAAATCGTATCTTTAATAGAATAATACGCACCAAATATTTAACAGAATAAGACATACGCACCAAATAAAACCCTAAATCATATCTTTAACAGAATAATACGCACAAAATAAAACCCCTAATCGTATCTTTAACCCGTTGAAAGATGATCGCATGAAAATATTTAACAGAATAATATTGATTGCATCTTTAACCCTAAGCAAAGGCTATGACGGTTGATTTGTTAAAACGTTAGAAATACTTAACAGAAAAAATACATTATGTATTTATCAAATTTTTTTATCTTCGAATTTAATAGAATAAATATTGAATGTATTTATGAAAATACATTCAATATTTAACAATATTGATCATGAAAATACATAACGATAGTTTTCCCAAAATTTCTTTATGTATTTTCGTTACCAAAATTTTGATGAAAAAGTTTCAATCAGTAATTTCGTTATGTATTTTCGTTACTTTTGATGAAAAAGTTTCAATCAGTAATTTCGTTACCAAAATTTTGGTGAACAAGTTTCAATCAGTAATTTCGTTAAAATGGAGAAATCAAGAAAGGAGAGATCGCACCATCGAAGGTTTGGTTTGGAGAAGATCGCACGAAGGTTTGGTTTGGAGAAGATCGCACGAAGGTCGGACTAAAAAGGAGGAGGGAAGTTTTGGAGGCAGAAATTTCGTTTCCACGGTCCCACCTACAAATTTCATTTTAGTGGCAGAAATTTCGTTTCGTACTAAAAAGTAATTTTTTTTTAGTATGCAACCCTTTTAGGTTATCCCACGAGCCCACCTACAAATTAAGTAACTATCACAAATTTTACAAGGGTTTTGAACACTTACAAAGTTTATAAGTGTTCAAAACCGTTGTAAATTATGTAAGTGTTTTAAACACTTACAAATTAAATAATCAATTAGTTGCTAAATTGTCATTATGGTGTAGTGAATATAGGTTTCTCGACCAACCTTAGTTGGCATTTTCGAGAAAAAAATTGAGTAGCCTGAGCTTTGCCGAGTTTTGACGAGTAGTAGCACGAGTATTCCCCGAAAAACTTTCAATAAAAAGAAAGAATTCGGCAGAATATCTTCATTTTATTTATCACTGATAATACTTGCGCAGATGCTCTGCGTTCCATGCATTCTTAAAATCCTCCCCTTCTAGAGTTGCAATTCGGTAAGTTCCTGGTCGAACAACTTCAGTAACTCGGTATGGTCCATGCCAGTTTGCCTCCAGCTTATTGTGCTTTTGAATTACTTTTTTCAGCACATAGTCTCCTTCTTTCAGATCGCACTTCTTCACCCTCTTGTTGTAGAACAAAGCTGTTCGCTGCTGGTAGGCAGCATTTCTAATGGCTTCTTCTTCTCTAACTTCCTCGAGCATGTTTAAATCCAATATTCTAATTAAGTCGCTGATAGGGGAATTGAAATTCAGTACCCTGTGTGTTGGGAGGCCCAACTCGGCAGGTATAACAGCTTCACTTCCAAATGCCAGCATATATGGTGATTCTCCAGTTGCTACTCGTGGAGTAGTTCGATAATCCCACAATACTGACTGTAACTCGTTGATCCAGTTTGCTTTTGCATCATCTAGTCTTTTCTTCAAGCCATTTAGCAGCGTTCTGTTTGTCACTTCAGTTTGTCCATTGCTTTGAGGATGGCCTGGTGTTGAGTGGACCTTCAAAATATTTGACTGATGATAATAGGTAGCGAACTCCTCGTTATCAAATTGTGTTCCATGGTCTGTGATGAAAGCATGAGGAAGACCATATCGACAAATGATTTTCTTTCAAACAAATTGGTACACCTTTTCGTACGTCATATCAATGAGTGGCTCACCTTCTACCCACTTAGTAAAATAATCCACTGCAACGACGAGGTATTTGAACCTTCCTCGGGTCGTTGGCAGTGGCCCAACCAAATCAATTCCCCATATGGAAAATGGCCAAGGGGAAGTTATGGGTGTCAACAATGATTGTGGAGTTCTTCGGATGGAGGAAAAGCGCTGGCACTTGTCACATTTCTTGGCATAGGCTATACAATCAGCCCTCATCGTCGGTCAGTAGTATCCCCACGTCATCACCCTTTGCAAAAGCGTCCGACCTGCTACATGGGCTCCACAGGACCCTTCATGGATCTCTTTAATTAATTCTTTCACCTCGGAGGGATGTACACATCTCTGCAAACCTTCCATAATTCCTCGTCTATAAAGAATACCGTTAGTTAATACATACCGAGCAACTTTAAACTTCAATTTCTTGGCTGCGAGCTTATCAATTGGTAATTCTCCCTCCTCAATGTATGCCCTGATTGGATCCATCCAAGATGGTCCTAAATCAAGGGTAATAAAGTTCATCATCAGATCTTCATCTATACTCCGACCAGCTAAAACTTCAATTGAGATTGTTCGTCGTAGCTCGGTACGAGTAGCTGATGCTAGTCGAGCTAGGGCGTCTGCTCTCGCATTCTCCATTCTCGATATTCTGACCAGCTGAACAACAGCAAATTCTGACACCAGCTTCTTTGCCTTTGCGTGATATCTGATCATTAATTCTCCTCTAACTGCATATACTCCCAATATTTGATTTATAATTAATTGAGAATCACTGAAGACAATAACCTGTTGCGCCTCTATAATTTTTGCCAAATTAAGCTCTGCAATCATGGCCTCATATTCAGCCTCATTATTGGAAGCTTTGAATTGGAAACGTAGGGCGTATTCCATGTCGACCTCGTCCGGAGTGCTCAAAACTATCCCCGCGCCACATCCTGTAGTACAAGATGAGCCATCTACATATAGCCTCCATATAGTTAACTCGTCTTCAAATTTCTGATCTGACAGAGTTCCTCGATGAAATATTTGTTGCTTACTTTCATCCTCCCATGATATTTCTTGCTCCTCGTCGATCATCTTTTCTTTCCCTTTTACCAATCGGAGTTGGTCTGAGCTCGAATTTGATGATCCTGTAACATCTACTTGCTCTTTTACCAACCGGAGTTGGTCCGAGCTAGTATTTGTTGGTCCTATAACATCCACAGGGTTGATCAGCGAGCAACTTTTTCTCCTCGGGGGTATCAGGATAGGTGAACTCTGTTATAAAATCTGCTACAGCCTACCCTTTTAGCGATGCTCTGGGTTCATAAACTATATCATATTCACCAAGCTCTATTGCCCAATACATCAATCTCCCTGATTTTTCTGGTTTATGAAGGGCTTGTCTCAATGGCATATCAGTATATACTACTATGGTATGAGCTTGGAAGTATGGCCTCATTCTCTTACTCGCCTCAATCAGCGCCAGTGCTAACTTTTTCAACCTTGGATATCTGATCTCTGCTCCTCGGAAGGCCTTACTTGTGTAGTAGATTGGTTTTTGTACTCCATTCTCCACTCTGATCAACGCCGAGCTAACTGCATTCTCCGATACTGCTAGATACAAGTACAATTTTTCTCCCATCACTGGCCTGGATAGCAGTGGAGGTGCTCCCAAGTATTTCTTCAAGTCTTAAAAAGCCTTCTCATATTCATCATTCGACTCAAAAGTCTTTCCGAGTGTCTTGAAGAATGGGAGACATCTGTCAGTTGCTCGTGATACAAATCTGTTGAGTGCTGCTACTCGTCCCGTGAGACTCTGTACTTCCTTTTTCGTCGTTGGAGATCGTAGCCCTAATAGAGCTTTGATCTTTTTAGGATTTGCTTCAATGCCTCGTTGATTGACAATTTATCCGAGAAACATGCGTTCTCGTACTCCAAATATGCACTTCGTCGGGTTCAGCTTCATTTGATATTTATCCAGTTGATCAAAAGTCTGACTTAAGTTAACTAGATGGTCGGCAGCTTTCTTGCTTTTTGTCAGCATATTGTGAACATAGACTTCCATATTGCAACTGATTTGTTCAGCAAAAACCTTATTCATTAGCCGCTGATATGTCGCACCTTCATTTTTCAAACCAAAAGGCATAACATTATAACAATAAGTTCCCCTAGGGGTAATGAAAGAAGTACTTTCCCTATCTTCAGGTTTCATTTTGATCTGATTGTAACCAGAATAAGCATCCATGAAGCTCAGCAACTCGTGTCCCGAGGTAGCATCCACCAGATGATCAATTCAGGGCAATGGAAAGTGATCCTTTAGGCATGCTTTGTTGAGGTCGGTGAAGTCTACACACATCCTCCATTTATTGTTCTTCTTTTTTACCATCACCACATTTTCTAACCAGTCTGGATATTTAACATCTTCAATGAAACAAGCTTTCTGGAGCTTCTCGACTTCCTCCTGTGTAGCTTGATTCTTCTCGGGGCTGAACACTCTTCTTCTCTGCTTCACTGGCTTGATCTCCTTATTTACATTGACTTCGTGACATAAGAAATTTGGGTCTATCCCAGGCATATCTTCATGACTCCACGCAAAAGTTTGCTTTCTGCTTCTTAGGAAAGTTATCAATTCCTGTTTTAATGAGGCATCCAACGATGAACCTACTTGAGTAGTACGTTCAGGGTGCTCGTTGTCCAGAATGATGTTTTCAGTAGCTTCCACCACTTGACCCTTCACGAGTTGCGACTCATCTCTAGGATCCAATGTTTTAATTTCTGCACCTTCATCCACTTGATAGGTAGTAGTCTTTTTCCTTGATTCCTCCAGTTCTTCTTACTCGGTGGATGAATAATAGCATTCCCGAGCTACTTTCTGATTACCTTTCACAACTCCTACTCCAAAATTTATTGGAAATTTTAGGCACTGATTCACTATAGATGGTACAGCCTCGAACTTCTTCAATCCTACTCTTCCCATGATGATATTGTATGATGATTGAACATTCTTATCCATCACGAAGAAACGTATTCTTTCTATTCGACAAGCAGGCCACGTACCAATTAATATATCCAACTTGATCGTCCCAAGTGGAAAAACTTTCTCGCCAGCAAAACCGAGGAGGGGTCTATGATAAGGTTCCAGTTGAGATAGCTTTAGATTCAAACTGTCAAAGCACGAGTAGAACATGATGTATGCCGAGCTACCATTGTCTACCAGTACTCTTAAAATCATTACCTCCTTCATTCTCATCTTGATCACCAGTTGGTCATCATGAGGATATAGAACACCTGCCATATCATTCTTTGAGAAACCAATAACCAATTTCTCTTTGTTCACCTTTCTCGGGCGATCCTCCTCAGCTAGATTTATTCGCTAAATGTACGAGCAAGCTTGAGCCTCACAGAGGTAAGCTTTTCTCTCGGCAGTAAGGTCTCCTCCTCCTGCATCTCCACCTGTTATAACATTACAGTCAAATAACCCAAAGCGTATTGAAAATACCTCACGTTCTGGTTGCCTTGGTCTCTTGGGAAGACCGGGGTCGTCTTCTAGATCAACTTCATTATTTCTTTTCTTGTTCTCCTCTGCTCGAATAGGAGATCTAGACCTCTCTCTTGCTCGGTCGTTGTTTCTTCTTTCGTTTCCACGATCAACATACTTTGATAGCTTTCCTCGTCTGATAAGTGTTTCAATCTCATTCTGAAGAGCTATGCAATTTTTGGTCATATGGCCATGATCTTTATGAAACTAGTAATACTTCGCCTTATTCCTCTTATCAGGGTCTGCCTTCATTTTCTCTGGCCAGTTTAGTTCCTCGTTGTTCTTGATTTCTTCTAGAACATGGTTGATATCCTTATTCAAAGGAGTATAATTATCATATTTCTTCATTACGTCCCATACCGACCTAGTTTTTGAATGTTTGTCATTACCATTATTCTTATGCCCTTTCTTCTTAGCTTTATCACCTTCCACCTTGGTTTCTTTAGCATCCATATTCTTCTTCGCAGCTATAGCCTCCTCGGCATTCATAATCTTGGACGCTTTTCCCATCAGGTCTGACATGGTTCGAGGTGGATCTTTGACCAAAGTGTAGTACAACTTGTTCGGCAGTAGTCCACTCATCAAGGCAGTAATTGATGTCTTCTCCTCATAATCGATGACTTCGAGTTTCTCGTTATTAAAATGAGTTATATAATCTCTGGTACTCTCACCAACCTTTTGTCTAACACTTAACAAATGTGCTACTCGTTTAACCGGCTTTGACCCAAAATAAAAATTCCCAATGAATAACTTGGCCAGTTGAAGACAAGTTGAGATCTTACCCCGAGGAAGATTATTATACCATATTTGAGCAGATCCGGTAAGAGTTCTCCAGAATGCTCTGCATCTCATCTCATCTGGAACAGTATAGATGTCGGCTGCAGCTTGGTATTGTTCTATATAAAGGACAGGGTCAGTCTTTCCATCATATTTGGGGGTCACAACAGCTGCTTTGAACTTTGATGGTGTTGGAAAATCTACAATTGACTGGATAAAAGGTGTTCCTCGAACAAAGGTTCGTTGTAGAGGGTTCTTGGCCTTAGCCATTTCCCCTAATCTATCCTCCAGCCTCTGAATAGAGCCTTTCCATGCATCATTCCCTTCCTCGGGCCTGTTGGTTCGAACAGTTGATCGCGTTGATGTGGATTCCTGAGATCTATCTTGACGAGCAGCTGGTCACGACTGGGCAGATCCTTCCCTTAAATCTGATGGTCGTCGAAAACTCCTCGATATGAATTTAGGAGGACTTCTACTCCTTCTAAGTCCTAATCGATCAAAAGGTGATACCCTGCTTAACCTCTCTAACGTACTAGTCCTTTCTGGAGAAAGAGTGATACGTTGTTCTGTATCTGTGGCTCGCACTGACGAAGTTCGTCCAGGTTGATAAGAAAAATCTTCAGATTCCTCATTGCGATATAAATTGGTAAGCCTGGTTCGTGAGGATGGTGCACGGGTGTTTCTTTGAATACTCCGCAGTCCTGAATGGGTTGGTGCACCGCCATGGAGGGTTTGTATGAGTTGTCGCATTGTTTCTTGCATGACGGTCTGGCCCTGAGCCAGATTTGTCATTATTCTAGCCAGATCTGGAATATTTGGCGGAGCAGATGGATTTGGAGGGGTCCCAGCATTTCGATTGCTGGATTCTTGAATATCAGCCATTTGTGATGGATCGCTTTTGGTGAAAAAGGATATTACCAGTCGTTTCCCACTGACGGCGCCAATCTGTTGATGTAAAAAATTAGATCATATCTAATTATTCAATCACAGATAAATAAAGACAAAGAATTTTTAAAGTGGTTCAGCCTTATAAGAATGGCCTACGTCCACTGTTATGTTATTGCTGAGTGTTTGGGAATTCTCGATTATAAGTTCAATCCAGAAATTCCCGTCCCCCTACAATGATGATTGTACAATATTTATTTCCCTGAGGCTGTAATGTGAAAGGGTAATACATTAAATGATGTACATATGAAAGGGTAATACATTCAATTCCCCTTAAGCGTGTGCGTCTGAATGATAAGCATTTAATGAATAGTCAAACTGTTGGTTATCCTGCTATTAATATTTTGTTCGAGGTGCAACTTGGACCGCCTGAGTTGCTCGGACCATCTAAGCTTCTTGGTGTCTAAGAGTTCCTCGAAGAGTTCTTATTCCTCGGAGCGTCTGAGTTCCTCGGAGAGTTCTTGTTCCTCGGACTCGGAGAGTATGAGTTCCTCGGAGCGTGTGAGTTCCTCGGAAGTGTTTGTTGTTGCCACGTAGATTGCCACGTGTCTTCACTTTATTGAGCCATGTCAGCAGACTAAATTTGGTATCAACAATGACGCCTTGATCATTACGTTAAGGATAGCCAACTACGACGTCGACAAGCTACTCGTCGACCAGGGAAGCTCATCCGAGGTAATGTATCTTGAACTGTTCAGGAAATTGAAGTTAAGCATTGCTGACTTGAAGGAAGCCATTGTCTCTCTAGTTGGCTTCGCTAGAAAAGTGACTATTCCATTGGGAAAGATTGTGTTAACGGTAAGGGAAGGAAGTGTCTCCAAGATGATCGAGTTTCTGGTGGTCGACATTGACTCTCCATATCAAGCTATTCTCGGCAGAGGGTGGCTACATGCAATGAAGGCAGTTCCCTCGACCTACCATCAGAAACTCAAGTGCATAACCGAGCGAGGAGTGATAGAGATTCATGAAAATCAGCCGATGGCAAGAAGGTGCTTCATAGCAGCCATCTGCCTGAAACCAGAGAACAATTTCGAGAAGTCTAAAGAGAAAGTCGAGGAACAGGAAGGTCTGATACCTTCAAAATAACAACTAAGATATGGAAGGCCCGGAGTGGAGGAGACCAGGATCCTCCCCTCTGAGCGAGTCGTCGAGAACCTGGAGGAAATAACGGTCGGTGGAAGTAAGGAAGGAAGGAGTTTCTTGATCGAAACTTCTCTTATAGAAAAAGAAAAGAAAGAACTGACGGTGTTAGTGAGAAGCAACCTAGGCGTTTTGGCATGGGAACCTTACAAGCTGCCTGGCATTGATCCCAGTGTGGTTTTGCCATAGGTTACACGTCGAACCCACTTTTAGGCCTATCGCACAGAAAGCACGAAGAACCGCGCCATAGCAGGCTAAAGCCATAGAGAAAGAAGTTGAAAAACTGTTGGATGTAGGATCCATACGGGAAGTTCAATTCCCTAAATGGTTATCTAACCCAGTAGTAGTTCCAAAGAGTAATGGGAAATGGAAAGTCTATATTCACTTCACTGACCTTAACAGGGCATGCCCTAAGGACAGTTTCCCTCTCCCGAAAATCAACCAGTTGGTGGACGCCACAGCAGCTCACGAGAGAATGAGTTTTTTGGATGCATATTCGGGGTATCATCAGATCTCCCTGCAGGCACCAGACCAAGATAAAACAGTGTTCATCACTGTTGTCGTATTATACTACTATAAAGTTATGCCTTTTGGGCTCAAGCATGCAGGAGCAACTTACCAGAGGCTAGTCACCAAGATGTTCAAAAATCAAATGGGAGAAACCGTGAAAGTCTACATTGACGATATGCTCATCAAAAGCAAGCGAAAAGAGGACCATCTCTTAGACCTATCCAATACATTCAAAATCCTCAGGAAATACCGAATGAAGCTCAACGCGAGCAAGTGTTCTTTCGATGTCCAGTCAGGAAAATTCCTCGAATATTTGGTTAACAAGAGAGGCATTGAGGCCAACCCGGACCAGATCAATGAGATCAGTAGGGTATAACCACCTCGCACGATACGAGACGTGCAGAAGCTCACAGGCATGCTCACCTCTTTGAACCGTTTCATTTCAAAATCCTCTGAGAAGTGCAAGACATTTTTCTATCTCTTAAAAGGAAACAAAACAGTAGAGTGGAATCAAGATTGCTCGAAAGCATTAGAGGAACTCAAAACCTATCTTAGCAAGTTGCCTTTGCTCGTCATACCTCAAAAAGATAATTCCCTCTACTTCTATCTCGCCGTCTCCAGCCATGCCGTTAGTTCTGCACTGGTGTGCAAGGAAACCGGAATCCAGCATCCCGTATATATGCTAGTAAAACCTTATTGGAGGCCGAGCAACGTTACCTACCACTGGAAAATCTCGCCTTCGCACTAGTAATAGCTTCGAGGAAGATGAAACACTATTTCGAAGCTCACACTATCATCGCCCTTACATCTCACCCCCTTAAAGCAGTCTTGCGGAAGGCGGATCTGTCTGGCAGACTATCCAAGTGGTCAGTCGAGCTCGGATGATTTGATATCCATTTTTAGCCCATGAATGCAATCAAAGGGCAGGTTCTCACATATTTCATCACAGAATTCACTGGCGAATAGCCTTATGGACATCTTCAACCCATGAAGCAAATGGAAAAACACCCATCAGAAGGGGTCTGGCGACTGTTTATCGATGGAGCCTCCAACTCAAAGGGGGCAAGAGTAGGCATTATACTCGTCACTCCAGAGGACAAAATCCTCGAGAAAGGGATCAGGCTTGGATTTGAAGCCTCCAATAATGAGGCAGAATATGAAGCTTTGATAGCCGGCCTGCAGAAGGCACAGGCGCTGAGGGCAAAGCAACTACAGGTGTTCGATGACTCATAGTTGGTCTCCAATAAGATAAATAGGGACTTCAACGCAAGAGATAAAAGAATGGCAACCTACCTTGCCTTGGCAAAAGGAGCTAATGTCCAGGTTTGAGAAAGTCAATGTCCAATAATTTCCCAGAGGACAGAACAACCATACCGACGCCCTGACAGCCCTAAGTTTAGCGATTAATTCTGACTTGAAGAGGACGATCCCCATCGACTTCCTCGTCCATTCGAGCATCAACCAAAGTGAGGAGCCGCTAAACCTAGAACACATTCTCCAGATCGAGTTAGCGCCCAGTTGGATGGACCCTTTGAGGGACTATTTGAAAGATGGCACACTTCCTAACGATAAGAAGGCCTCTCATCAGATAAGAGTCAAAGATGCTCGCTTTCACTTATCTTTGGAGGTAAAACTGTACAAGAGATCATTCATC
Organism: Sambucus nigra; assembly: GCA_949130495.1. Classification (NCBI taxonomy): domain Eukaryota; kingdom Viridiplantae; phylum Streptophyta; class Magnoliopsida; order Dipsacales; family Adoxaceae; genus Sambucus; species Sambucus nigra. The sequence goes on along the minus strand of OX422211.1, from coordinate 313,560,120 downwards.
GACCCTTATCTTTAATGTGTTTACCCGAAGGACGTCGAGTAAGTTCTACATGAGCTTCACGAAGGAATCTCTGGAAGCCATAGTGAAGGAAGGTCACTAGCTTTTCGACCAATGAAGGAAGGCTATTGGTGGCCATATATGTAAAAAGATTCGGCAGTATACGCTTGCAAATGAGAAAAATGTCAACTACATTTGCCTATGGTTCACCAACCTGCCAGCAACCTAAAATCACTCACCGGCCCATGGCCTTTCACTCAATGGGGGATGGACATCGTTGGCCCCTTTTCTACCGCCGCTGGAAACTGCAAGTATCTGTTGGTCACTACGGATTACTTCACCAAATGGATCGAGGCAGAGCCACTGGCAAAACATCCGAGATGCCGATATGATGAAATTCATATGGAAAAACATAATTACCCGTTTTGGAATCCCTAGAACCATCATCACTGACAAAGGAACGCAGTTCGAGAGTGTCCCTTTCTTGAACTTCTGTAATGAACACAGGATCTGGCACTATTTCAGCTCGATGGCATACCCCTAGAGCAACGGTCAAGCCGAGGCTTCTAACAAAACAATGATCGATGGGCTGAAGAAATGACTAGAGCGAGCCAAAGGTGCATGGGTGAGTGAACTGTCGCATATTTTGTGGGCTTACCGCACTACCCCATGACGAGCAACTCGGGAAACCCCATTCTCACTAACGTATGGAATGGAAAAAATCATCCCCTTAGAAGCTAGTCTACCAACGACGAGAACCACCCTTGTCGACCAAGGCCAGAACGATGCAGCATTACTCGCTGAACTTAACTTAGCTGACGAACGCATAGAACTAGCCCTGGTAAGGCTAGAGAGCTATCAATAATAACTCGCGAAATAATATAACAAGAAGGTCAATTCGAGGGCATTCCAGGTTGGGGACTACATCCTAAGAAAAGTCCTTGGCAGCGCGGTAAATCCATCGGATGGAAAGCTGGGTCCAAATTGGGAGGGTCCATTCAAGATAACAAGAGTTGATCTACAAGGAGCCTATCACTTAGAAACGCTGGAGTGTAGAGAAATACCCCGATCATGGAACACGACCAACCTAAAGAAATTCTATTTCTAGTTTTTCTTTTTTCTTGGCTCTCTTATCAAATTTTTGGAATTGGCAACTCATTTTTTATTTACTTGTGAGTTAATGAAAGATGTTTGGCAGTGGCATTCTATGAAGTGTTAATTCTGTATTGAGAACTTTATAACTCGTACACCATTTCCAAGTAACAAGCACCTTACTCAAAGCATAAAAGCAGGGTATCACCCTCCTCAGGTATTCGTTATTAAACACGAACAACCTCCTAGCATTGCCCCGGCAATATATGAATCCCTATAGGGGATCCTTAGGCAATTAGACAAAAAATGAATTGGTCACCGAACTATGTTTGGATAAAAAAACCTGATCGGATAGAACATCCAACGCCAGGTGTGTCCTCGCCATCACCACACTTAGACCTAAGGGAGTGTGACGACACGACCTAAAAGGTAAAGTGACGCAAAATGGTATCTTATAAGCATACTGGATTGGGAGGACACTTACTCAACAATGCAACCCTGATAATCTAATCGGATGCAAGGGGCCCAAGATAATTAATGTAAAAAATATAGAACACATGTTTAGTCGGCGAGATCGTCCAAAACATAGATATTATATCACTTCATCACAGTTACAATGAGAATGTACAATCTGTGTTTAGTCGGAAAGATCACCCAAAGCATCAATATTACATTACTTCATTAAATATATACAAAGAGGTACATCTGGAAAAATCTTAATGAGGCTGAGGCCTCTGAACAAGATAATTAGCCACTTGTGCTCTTTGGCCGTCATTCGGATGAGGAGCTAATTCCTCCTCGACCTCATTCGTGTTTGGCTTTAACAGTTGCCTAGGGATAGCATCTATAGGAACCAATTGATCGTCCCTCATGAAAGGGTTAGGTCCTAAAGTTGAAGGGGAGATCTCGTGACGGTACCAGAGTACTGAATTCCTCGGAACTTGCATCTCCCTGAGGGTACTCAACCATCCCCTAATAAATGTGAGCTCTTCAAACTCTGTCAGCCTCGTCAGAGCATCTGCCCAACCTTGGTCGTAACCATTAGCCCACACTCGTCGGGGTCCTTTATTAAACAGATGTCTTAGCCGTGTGACATCCCTTTCAAGCCCAATAATAATCACATATGCTCGACGGACATTTTCTCGGAGCTCATCAATTTCCCTAGATGGACCACCTATATTTGCACCAGCTTACGGAGCAGTCGATGAGGTAGAGCCTCGTTAGGCTGGAGGAGCACTGCTCTACTATATGCTAGCTCACGGAATAGCCGATGAAGAGGAACCTCGTAGTACACAAGGGGCGATGCTCGGCGCGTGCTCCCTGAGTCGTGACACCTCCTTCCTCAGAGCCTCGTTTTCCTATAGAAGAATTTCTCCAACCTGGTTGATCTCAGAGGCATCCAGAAGTCTAGCTCTCAGAGTGTTCACTTCTTCCTGGACTGAGGAACCAACTTCTTCCTTCTTTTTAAGTCTTTCCTTCAGTTTGACGACGAGCTAAGACTGGTCCTCAAAGCTCTTATTTCTCAACCTAAGAGACTTGCAAATCCTAACGAAGGCCTGACGGACCTGGGTGATCGCGTTAGGTCCAAGGATCCTTTCCAAATGAGAAGTGGCAGGTATATACTCGTCTACATCAATCAACTACAAGCCATACAAGCAGTAAAAAAGAAGAAGAATCATTAACCAGAAAATAAGGAACTTTCATTTCATTAAAATAAAAGGGTACAATTTCATCGGTTCGTTAAAAAAGAAGTACAATTAAAGAAAAAGTACAAAGAAGTCATAGGAGCAGTCTATCTAGCAACCTCAGCTTGTTCGGAGGAAGTCGGTTGCTTTCCCTTATCAGCAGTAGTAGGAGCATCTCCCTCAGGAGGAACAACAAATGTCCCCTGAGCAGGAGGAGCACCAACAGGAACAATTTGGAAGGTAGGGGCAACACCTTCAATGGTTGGGATAGGGGCTTCATCTACAACAGGCTTTGGGCATGGATCGTGCTCATCGAACAAGGGATAATTGACATCCACCCCGACAGCCAGAAGATCCTTGTTCCATCCCTTTTTGAAGTTCAGACGACTGATGTAGCCTATCTGAACCTCAGTGTCCTCATATACGGTAGCCCACCTAGAATTATATGAACCTTCCATGATAGTGGATGCCTCGGACTCCATCTTCTTCAACTTCTCCCCTAGAACTTTATTTTCCTCGACCATGTCGAACTTGCTTATGCAAACCAGATCGTAGGACTGCATCAACTAATTTAGTTCCCTGATCGTCGCCTCCCTTGCTCTACTGGCTTCAGCAAGGGTGAGATCAGAGGATTTTTTTGCCTCACTGGCGGTCTTCAGAGTGGCCTCCAACTCAATGCCTTTCCCCCTCAGCTCAGCGTTCTACTTCTTCAAATCTGCATTACTACCCACCAGCTCATCGATAGTACGATAGAGAATAGCGGATTCAGTCACGAACTGCAAATAAGAAGAAAGCATTATAAGAAAGCATTGAACTAAGTATTACAAACATTAAAAAATTGGAAGATACTTACCAAGGCTAGCCTATGACTCGCTTGTAGGGCTAACTGGTCAGTCCCCATTGCCCTTTGTCGATCGGCAGGCAAAACTACCCTCTCAAGCAGCGCAGGAGCCAGCTGGGGAGATATGGCAACCGAGGCCCCTTTTGGAAACGCAGACACAGGCACTAAAGCTTGCCCAGCCTTCGTCCTCGCTCCAACTATCCTCCTCTCCTCCTCTTTCTCCTTCTCCCTCTCTGCCCTCTTCCTCTCCTCCACCTTCTTTTTCTCTTCAGCCTTCTTCCTCTCCTCTCCTCTTCTTTCTTTCTCTCTCTCAACTGTTCTTCTTCTTTTCTCTTCTTCTCTTGCTCATGAGCAGCAGACTGAGAACCAGTGGAAACAACCCCACTACTGGATTTTTTTCTTCTTAGACGGCTGAGCAAGAAGCACATCATCTTCATCATCATCATCACAGATCGGGTTCCTCCTAGGGGGAGCCATTTCCTCGCTAGAACTGCTAGATGTACTTGAAGACTCCTGAGCCTCAGAGACCTCATCCGAGATGGAAGATTCTTCACTACTAGAACTTGCCTCGTTGGAACCACCTTCAGCACCTCCTCTGATATCACTTTCAGAGCTACTCTCTTCCTCGTCCAACTGGATGGGATCAGCAGCAGCTTCTTCAGAAATATCTAAGTTAGGAATGTTATCCACAGGCCTCGCAATGAAACTGGACCCGATGTTCTTATACTCCAGCAGGAAAGCAGCCGACCAGGGATGTTCACTGTCAGCGAAAGACTCCCTAATATTCCAAGCTTTAATCAGATCGGCAGCTCGAACCTCGCTGAGGGTAGGTTCCAAGTTCTTTGGCCTCGCTTAAAAAAAATAGGAAAGTATAAAAAAATCACACATTAACAAGAAGATCGAAAGAGAGCGAAGATTACCTATGCACTCTTTCCCATAAAAGGGGACCGTGAATCTATCAGACCTCGCCCCCTCAGTCTGGGTGGGAGAACTACCAATTCCTAGCAATAAATCCCTCTTTCCACTAATCCTTATGGGAATCAGGTAGATTTACTACCAATACCCTATCAGGACTCCTGGCCTTGAGGTAAAGAAAACCAGAGCTCGTTGGCAAGAAAGAGTAGCAAAAAAATATTTCAGTAAGTCCCAGATTAGTCCCATAAAGTTGGTTTATCCTATGAACACCATTAACTATCTTCCAAACGTTCGAGGAGCACTACGCAGGGACGATATTGAAGTAAACATAGAAATGTAAAAACAAATTGTTCGGAGGAAAAGTTAGACCCCCTTGGGACAGCAAGAGGACATGAATCCAATGAGCGCCCTCTATCTCTCTAACATTTCTAGGGAAAGGGGCGCACTCAATGTCTAGCCAGTCCCGGATATTATAAAATTTCCTAAACTCAGACACAGTCCTATTACCTATCTTCGACATTTATAAACCCTACTTACGAATTCGAAGAAATCTTAACAGAAAAGGAAAGCACAAAGAGAGGGAAGAGGGGACTTACGAGATGAAGGTTTGGCTAGGACGACGCAAGATTCCAAGCCCAGACGACGAAAAAGGTTGAAAAAAAATAAATAAAGACCTGGAGAGGAATGCTCAAAAGCAAAAGATTGAAAAAGATGAGAAAACTTGAAGAAGTTTGAAACGACAACTACGGACTGTTGTTCCAAATGACCTTTAAATGCTTCCAATCATTGTGCACAAGACACGAAGCAAGCTGCGGCCTAAATCAGTTTTCAACCTTGGGAAGAGTTACACAAATTACAAGAGAGCCATTATGACAAATTATTTAAATTTATTGAGCCCAAATTGTGGCCCAACAACTTTAGGGGTAATTGTGGGTACCCGAATTTGCCATTACAGGCCCAGACGAGTAGCCCAACAGAAAAGGCCCAAAGTCTGGGCCCTTCATATCTCAACTGAATTCAGTTCCGACTTAGTCCACTCCTAAAATCTTGTAGGGAGATATTTTAGGAGTAGGAGATGGACGTGGGGGAGTCCAACACCCCCACTCCCCGAGAACAAACATGTATATAACAAACCCTAAGCCTGAGACAAAAGGCACCCACTGTATTCTCTGTAAAATCCTCCCCGGAGTATATAGAAATAATACTGACTGCACCACCGTGGACGTAGGCCTTCTTGCTGAACCACATACATACTGTGTTGTGTAATTAGCATTTTCCATTCTTTATTATCTTTGGTGATTGCGATTTCTTATTAGTTTGTGTTGAATATAATTGTCACCACGGTATACATAAATAATATATTGATGTTATTATGAATATTAATGACCCACTTAAATATTACCATTATTATTAAAATTAATGTTCCACTAAAATATCAACTTTATTATTAATACAGTATAGAAACCACTATTTACAAAAATTAAATAACTATATGCCAGAATAATAAATTTTCATATATATAAAATATTTCACTGAATATTTCCATATTTGATCCTTTAAATTTTTTCCACATACCTCAAAATTTAATAAGCGTAAACTAAAGGTCCAGAATAATAATTTTTTTAACAATGTGCCCCACTATGGCTTCCTTACTCAACAAAAGCATCATATATCATCTTCCATCCCATTCCTAAAAGGTGAATGATTCGCTATCGCTATCGTGGAGGGGATTCCACTTCGAACCAGGGGCTCGCGAGAAGGTTCTCTTGGCACCAAACTCGGCGCTAAAGCACTTCAAATCACATAAGAAGAGGGTGGCTCCTTAAAATGATAGGATATGTTCTCACTGTCACTGTTATAGTTGGATGCTGCTATGACATCTATGTTAAAGAACTAATGTGAGAAGAAGCTCAAAAGCAGGCCAACGGAAGTGCATGATGGGGACACATTTCCATATATGGATATTCAATGCCTCTATTTTCTAAACAAATCTAGTTGCCATCTGTTTGGGTGGTGGTACTCAAAATAAGCTGGTTCTAGCTATGTGATTTGCCTATCTAACTGTATAGTTGCCTAAACTAAAAGTTTTTGTTTGAGTGAATGATGTAAATTTTTGGTAATAAGCTTTTTAGTTTATGTTGGTGTTTGGGTTATTTTCATCTGGCTTGGTAATTAAAGTTAATTAGGATTGCAAGTGTTCCAGTCAAGGTTTGTAGTCTTGCTCTAGTGATAATTATCAGAGAATCTTGTTGTGTTTGATGCTTTAGTTGAGAAGACTTATGCTTCCTTTAAGGAACACTTTGATGAATGTACTAATTAACTTTAAAACAGTAAATTGCAGGAATTGAAATGCAAGTAAAGCTTTGAAATTAAAGAAAAAAGTGCAATAATATAAAAGATTACACTACGAAATGTAAAGGAATAAATTAAAGATAATAAAAGTAAAGGCAAGAAACTTTTAAAAAACTTGTAGGAAAGTTATCATCTACCTTAAAATCTACTTCGAATTGAAAGAAAGGTTGTAAATAACTAAAAGAAAACAATATGAAAAAAAGGATAAAAGTATATAAATGCAGTTTTTGGCGAGGGAGTCCTCTCTTCCTCGTTGCTTATTTATAGAGTTTCTTACCATGCAACGTAACTACTTTCGTAGCTGCTAGGTAGTTATTCGTACAATTGAGCTTTTCCACTTCAGGTGCACTAATGCCAGTATTCAAATTGTCTCCTTCTGTTTTTTATACCACGTCCAAGCTGTGACAAGTGTCACATATGCATGCTGCCCATTACCTTAGTTTTTAATCTTATAGTCTGGTTGTTATTATCCATATATGACTTACATGGCAACGACTCATTGGACCGTGATAATATCGTGTAAATAGTTAGTTTAGATGTTGCATCTGAACTTTAACATCGTCATAAAAACAAATTTGTAAATTATAAGCACTTTCACTCAAACTAAAAGAAATAAAAAAATAAAAAATAAAATTTCAAAAATAAATCTATTTTCCATCTCTGTTGTTTAATAAAAATGTGGAAAATTGGTGATATTCCAACTTTTACCATACAGACAAAAATGACAAAATTCTGCTTTGCCTCGAAAAAATTTCCATGCCAACTTTCACTAGGAAAAATGTGCATTTTTCCAATTTCCTATCAAACTGGCCCATAAATTAATTAATGTTTGAATACTAAGAAAAAGCCTATTTAATTTTTTGAAATTTCTTAGTTATTTGATACCAGATAAAATAATTTTATTAAAATTAAAATAAAAATAAATTAGTAAAAACTATTGTCGTACCTATAAAAATGTCCTAATTAGGTGATTATGAGAGATAATTATGGTATTTTTTAAATTTGAGTCACATAAACTTCAATGTGATATTGATTTTGGATATGCATACTATAAATATTATTATAAGGATATCTGCAATAGGTTTCTTAGGTTTAGGCCAAGATAACTTATACTTAAGCTATCTAGTTAAGATGCTCACATTAGTTAAATAGAAAAAATAAAATAGGTTTGGGGGTTAAATTTGAGTAGTTTGAAGTTAGTATTAAGGTAGAAAAGGTTACAAAAATAAAAAGATATCTTATTGCAAAATTGACATATTGTCGGATGGCTAAGTCTAACCATCCCATTATACATACATACCATAAGAGAGTTAACTTTCATCCATCTCAATAAATGTTGTCGTTAAGCCTCAAACACCTTCGTCCTTATCAGAGGATTGTGCACCTATAAATTTATTTCATTAAAGGTCACTATCCTATATTCATCTTGAATTTAAGGGTTTAAGATACCTATCGTGAGGAACTTTGAAATAAATTGTACTTTAAGGTGCCTATTGTAGATGGCTTAAAAAATTTATGGTTCCTTTGATTATGTTTACAAAAAACTTGGTTTAAAAGTTATTTTTGAGAATAGTTTCATAAACCAGTTTTTTGATTTTTAATTTTTTAAGCGTTTAATAAACTAGATTTAAAACTACTTTTCAAAAGTGAACACATATACACGCGCGCATATGTGTGTGTGAGGATCTTTTCAATATAGTGAGATTGTTATGAAATCAAGTTGTTGTTCTTTTTAATGATTTGAATCCCTAAAATAACATCAATTACTCCAAGATCTTTCGTATCAAATTTAGTTAAGAAAAATATATTTGTTGCTATTTATGCTATCTAAATCGGTACCTAGTATTAACATGTTATCAACATATGAACAAGAATAATGATATGGGTACAAAAAACTCCACAAAAATATCCACAATCTGATGTGGATTCCACATATTCTCCCACCTACCTATTAAATATTGACTTGTGGTATGGGGTCCCACCATGGCACAATAATTTATTACTTTTTGTGGAGACTTTGTAGAGTTTTTTGTACCCCTAGCACTACTCTATGAACAAATGATCAAACCTTTACCATTTTAAACTTATTATACACACATTTATCTGATTCGTGAATTTTGAATAAATTCAAAATATTAATTTGGTTATGTTTTTTGTACCACTATTTAGGTTCTTGATCTAGGCCATAGAAATATTTAATAATTTCAGCAACTTTATTTCCTTGACCTTTTATGACAAGACCATCTTTCTGTTCCATATAAAATTATTCGTTTAAATCGTCATTTAAGAAGCTTTTTTTAACGCTCACTTGGTGAATTTGAAGATTATAAATGGAGGCTATAAAAATTAAGACTCTAGTGGCGGAGACCCTAGCAACAGGGCATCAAAATAATCTTAACCTTCTTTTTGTGTAAACTCTTTGGCTACTAGTCTAGCCCTGATAATTTATCAATTGTTCCTCATGTTTTCTTTTTCTTTTTGAAAATCCACATGCATTTAATGATTTTGATCCTTGGAGTAAGTCAACTAATTTCCCAAGTTTTACTACCCATTATTGGATCCATTTTATCGCTTCTTTCCAAAATGAAGAGTCTTGAGAATTTATGGCTTCTTTAAAGGTTTGAAGATCATATTCCAAAGTCAAAGAAATAATAAGTGGATCTTAAGATTCTTCCCTAGTACCTTCAACTAAAAAGATAATCAAATCCAAAAGATTTTCGATTCTAGACTTTTTACTCCTTTTAGTCTTAAGAGATTCAATCCCGGTACTATAATACTGGGAACACTAGATTCATAATCATATATATACTATTCATTTTGATCTTGAATTTTAAGGATTGTGTTAAATCCATTTTTAAAGACTTCAGTTACTTTTGAGTCTTGGATTGTATTAATTTCAATGGACTCATTCGATTCTATTACAATGAACCTATCAGTCTTACTATGTCGAGCATATCCTAAAAAAAATATATTCAATACCTTTGTTAACTAAATTATTTCTTTTTGGTTTGGGCAATATCACAATATCCCTGCAATCCTAAACTTTAAGATCATATTAATTAGGTATTCTTTAATTAAATAATTCATAAGGTGTTATTTTAGATTTTTCTTTTGGACTATATTCATGTTGTTACATGTTGTTATGAACATTCATCGTTGTGCCTATATAAAGGAACAATCTCCAACATATTTTATTATCGAAATTTCTTTATTTCCTTCCAAAATTAGCTTCTAAATACACTCCTTTGTTTAATTGTTTTCTTTAGAAAAATTTCGTTTAATTTCGACTCGTTATCATTACAAAGCTTATTAACTGTATCATTAGCATGTTTTCTTAATTTCAATACACAATAAGGAAATCCACAATTGTATCTTGAGTATAGGTTTGCAAAAATCCATTTGCATACCTATTTGGTGGGGGAGATTTATGTTTAGGACAATTTTTTCTTCACACTTGGAATAATTAATTTTGATTTAGCACTCGTTTTCATGACCTATAATTGTTTAATTTTACACAATTAGTGTAGTATGTTAATTGAATACAAGAATAATTATATCTTACGAAAATGGGATGGCATGGTAATGAGGAAAAATTTCAATTTAACATAATTGAAGGGGGTTAAGGTTGTCTTTTCTCCCCAACCATCTCTAAATAAGTTAGCAAAAATTGTTCCAATATGAGCAATTTATTTTAGTGAGACATAATGAACAAAAATGTTTAAATCTTATTTAACACCCTTTAGCATGGGAACACTGTATGTAGTGATATTATACAATAAGTTTACATGATATGATTTTTGAGTAATTCTAGGAGGACAAATAGTTGACACAATTTTGGTGATAAATAATATATATTTAATCTATTAGTTGTGTTATAATAAATGATTTTGAATTTATTATTTGGGTCAGTTTTGAATTTTAATTAAGGTAGGAGTGACACCCCATAAATTCTACATTTAGGGTGATTAATCGTATATACCCAAGTTACAAGAGTCAAACAATTAATAACCTTAAAAGAATGTGCAATAATGTAAGAGTGAAAACAAATATGTACAAATCACAAACCATATAAATATATAAATACATAAAAACCTAAATATACACATACTCTAAATATGAAACTTTATATGAATAAATGAAAACAACTCAATTATTATCATAACTCATCTGAATACAAATTGAGAAATTATATAATAGATATCATCATTTGAATGAAATGAAACTATACAACTAAATATATAAAGTACCTCATGATTAAAATAGATAGAACTCCACACTACACATATCCTCTACTACGATCCATGCTAAGGAATCACACTTTTAAGCACACTCTTCATTTCCTGCATCAGAACCTAAAAATGTTAGTCAACAAACGTAGTTCAAAACCCACTGCAAATAATCTTCTATGTAAACCAAAGAAAGATAATAATATAGTATACTAAAACCATGCAATCCTCAAGTTGTATAGAATATGAGTCTCAAAACAATTAAACAATAACCTATAGAAAATATCTCAATATACTTTAAGTGGAAAGTAGCATAATTATAATGTATGAAGTCTCAATCAAATGGTAATATACAACCTGAAGATAATAACTAAATACTAGGGTCCTTAAGGGATTTTCTTCTCATATATAAACTACTAAAATTACCATAGTCTATCTCATACTCGAACATTAACCACCAAATCTCTATTTATCTAGATATCACTATTAGGATTCATGATAGAATTAAGCATCGTAACATCCATCATCTCCCAACTATCACTAGATTCCACCCGTGAGACGTGAAAATATAAACAAGCGACTCCCTCATACACCTATCTCTAGATCAGTTGGCCGTTGATAATTACCATTTACTAGACCTGTGTCACCAGATAATAATTATTCTACCCAAATTACTCCTCTAACCAAAGATATGTATCTCATTAAACATTATAAATAGTACACCCTTTTACATCCCAGTTAGTTTAATCTTAACTCCATATCTTAAGAATCACTAATGGTTCGACACTTTACACTAATAAGAGTGCCTTATAACTAAATAATCCGTATATTAGTCCACTGTAGGGATTTTCCATTTCTAATGTGATACTTCAACTCCCAAGATATACAAATCCAGAACTACCAGAAATGAATTCATAAACAATAAGCACTAGAGTATCCCATCTTAAAATCCCAATAGAGCATCCAAGTGGCTTAGGAATCATTGCAGACCTTTTGTGTCTCCCTTTCACAATTTACTTTAGGGAATTCAAAGATACCCTCCTTCCTGAACCTCCCATCTACATCCAATCACACGTTTCGCTAAAATAAGAGAGAAAATATCACCATCTACCTACTCCATATAGCTAACCAAGTGCCATATCATAAGTACTTGTTACTTCATATAATCTCACATGCTACGAGAGAGTTTACCACTAGATATTTGAACCACATAACGACACCATTTATTGATTTAGAAGTACTCATTACTACACATAGTCCCATACTTTATGGGAAGGCTACCATTAGATATTAGATTATATCACAACATAATTGGTTCCACCATAATCATGCAACTACTAGAAGATTAACAACATGATTACACCCGATCCATCCAAAATATATTGAGCCCTCATACGAGCCGCCAAAAATAAATAACATATAAGGATCTCCCACAATTTACCAGTAAATCAATAATATAACTGTAACAACCCTCACTTTTGAAAGCCAATTTTATATTTATTTACTATATGTAGTAATTAATTATAAAATGATGGATGTTGAGTAAATATTAATTTAATATGGAAGAGGTTAATATTTACTGAAATGTTGTATGATTACCTGATGAGTAGGTAAACATATCCATGTGGTGATTTATGGTGTCATAAGAATTAAAATGACATTTTGGTTTAATGTGAAACCGGAACTTAAAATTAGTTATAAAATTTCCAAATTATAATTTAGAGGGTGTAGTTAGTCCCAGTAGGTGCGAGATAGTCAAAATAAGTGCCATATTGCATTTTGGTATTTCGGGCACTTTTGACTGGTTATAGCTTAAATGTATAGTTACGATTTATTTTATCGCGTATTAGCCATTAGAGTTGGGCATTTTAGACTTAAGGCCCGATTAAGTCTTATTAGACTTATTATTTTCCTCATTTCCTCTTAACACACAATGAGCCCTAGAGAGAGTAGAGAGAGGAAGAGAACTTTGGGAGAAAAAGAGAAATTTGGAGATTCAAGCTTGGATCATTGCCTACACCCAATCAAATCTGCATTTGCATGATCAAGGCAAGTTATCTACTTGTTATTGTATGATTTAAGGAGAATAATTAGTATTGATATTTATGAATTATCATTTTAGGGTTTTGTTAGATTAATTGGGTATTAACCCTTGGAAATGGATTTGGATGATAATTATTGCAAATGATGGTAGTTAGGTCTATTTATGGAGTTTTAGTTCCATTACATGAGCTTGGTTTGGTTAGTTTTGGGTTTGGAAGAAATTTGGAGTTTAGAACTCCATAGCCAAAACTTGTCAAATTCGCAGAACCGAATCGATTCGGCCTGGCCGAATCGATTCGCCTTGAGGCAGTTTCCAGGTTTGAGTCGATCGAATCGATTCGGTTTGTCCGAATCAATTCGAAAATTATGTAGAATCCCCAATTTTCCTGGCTGAATCGATTCGAAAATCCTGCATTTTCCTTTTGTTTTTCTTTTCAAATTTTAAACTTTTTCTTTAGGATTAGGACATAGGAACCTTCTTGAATAAAGTAAACTTAGAGTCCTAGAGTTGTAGTTGAGTTTGGTCGCCACCCTAGACTAAAATTGGATCATCTGGGGTTTATTCCGGGGAGGTTTAAAGTGATGTTAAGGCATTACTTATTTTAATTCAAACTTTTTGAAGTTTGGAAGTTAAATGCCCATGTTTAGAGACTTAGGGGCTTATCGGAATTATCTAAATGTTGGGAATTGTAGGATCATAATGTCTATTTGGAGACTGAATCATAACTTGATATTTGAGGAATATTAATGATGATATTCGACGAGAATAGGTTCGAATAAAATGAACCCAAATTGTTTAAAGACGATAGGTTCAACTAAAATGAACCCAAACTGTGTTAAAGATGATTGGTTCAACTAAAATGAACCCAGTTGTTTAATGATAATAGATTCGAATAAAAAGAACCAAATCACATGGATACTGGAATTGAAAATGGGTAATGAATATGATGATGAGATTAAAAATGTAAATGTTAATTTACTGATACACACCTCTCTAAATGACATCATAAGGGAAGTTCGCGCACTTGGTGATGCCCTCTGGCTAGTGAATGCAGGGTGGATATAGTCCTAGGCCATATGCGGGGTTTTTATATGTTTTCTGCACTGGTGAGGGGATTTTGGGTGTGGTCCTGACTCTCCCACAGGCATATGGTCGCTTCCCGACGTTTTTGTTATAGGTGCCCACGCTGCCTTGTTTGATAGGCCCCTGGAAGATGATGGTCATTTAGGGGCGCGCCCCGTGGGGAAACTCGGAGGGACGGTCTTAGAATCTTTATATGTATATGAATATAACTTTTCTACATCAAGTGGGACTTGATGGTTATATGCCATAAAGAGCACGAATACGTGCCATAAAGAGCATGGGGAATGAGATATGTGCCATAAAGAGCACATGATACTAATTGTATTCCTATTAAGGAATGGAAAGATAATTAACTATGGAAGTTAATAAATGAAGGGAAATTATATTTTCTTGATTAAACCTAATAAATGGTTTTATTCCTATTAAGGAATGAAAAAGGATATGGTAATTGGATTAATGAGCAAAGGTTTTAAATTAAAGTTATTTACTTTTATTCTCTTGTGTAACTGATTTAAATTTCATAATTAGTTAAAATATCTTGATTTGTAATTGTAGTTTAACATGCTAGTTATCATGCCATATTATCATCCTTATCACTCATCATAACTGTTCATTTCTATCATGCTTTTTATTTCTTCTGGTGATCATATAGAACCCGGCCCTGACTGGTTTATTTTCCTTGTTGTATATATAATTGTATCCGCTCAGGTGCTCCACTGCAAGGACGCCCATTTTGACGTTTCCATTCTTTTGCTTTTGTTGGGCTGTAAGATTTTGCGGATTATTACAGGACCTTGAATTAGGCGTTTTCTTCTTTGTATTCTAGATATGATCGGGTCTTGCACTCGGGCGTGTGGCCCAAACTTTTGTATTTGATTAATGAATGTATTATGTAAGATATTCAAATTGTTGTACTTCGTTGTATGTTGCTGTGGATCGACGGCCTATTTGGTCCATTTGTATACACTCGTTTTAGTTGTATTATATATATATATTCCTCTGGAATTCCACTTGCTTGTCAGAATGGGTTGTTTAAATTAATTTTCTTAACTGGTTTTAAATTTCTAAACTTTTGGCAACCCGTTTTCTGATTTATTGGGTGGTTTTTCCGTATACTCAATTTATTTTTGTTGATGCTGAGAGTGATATCCATCCATGATTCCTGTTACGTTTTAGTATCGGGCTAGCCACCCCTTATCTCGGATCGCGGGTTGTCACAATAACATATAGTTAACTGATATGGCCCATCAATAAATTAATTAAATGAGTCCACTAAACCCATAACCATCCATGTATGGGAACTACCATGACACATAAGAATATATCTCGTAAAAGTATACCCCTCCACCTTCGAGGATCATTTCTACGTATACTTGTCCTAACTAACTAAAGAATGTCCGAATTCCTAAATTACCAAAGTATACTGTAAGGTCAAATCACTATAATATCACACGGACCAAGTAATAGCATACCAACATCTACACAGTAAGATCTTATTCCATAGTCCCAACCCATGAGACAGACTGATATAAGCATGTAGTATCAAGATAATATACATATACACAATCAGTTCCATCATCCTAGGGGATTAAATGCAATCCAATGCACGTGTCTAATCAAATCTTTGACTAGTAGATTCGCCATGAGTCTACACACATTTGTGGTATATTCACGCACATAAATACATGAAAGTAAGCACAATAACCTAACTTGTTTTAAAAACATATATGTAGATACGCATCAGCTAAAGAGTTCTATACTATCCCTTCGAGTACTATGGTTCCTAACAGTTAATTAAATATCCACTAATATCTCAACTAACCTTAGTACATAAGATATACTTCACCCTTTCCAAAACCATCCCACTAATCCAAACCATAATTTAACATGCTCTTAAGTTAGATTACCCAAATAGGCCACTACACGTTAGTTCTTAAACAATAATTAAAATCCCAAAAAATGCCAAATAACTTAACATATAATGGTCATTATAACCATATTAAAGAACCTTTACTAGCCTCAAACAATAATCCAACATGCCCCCTAACTGAACTTAACCTTTCTCCATCCATCTATCATCATCAAAAGCAAAACAATAACCTTATATAGGTATAACCCATATCAATTTGGTCGTCATAATTTTAACTTTTGACATTTTTGAGAATTTTTCTCCAAACATCGTCAGTCACATGTCTATGATTTGGTAACTGTTTAGGGTCAATATAATCATAAAACTAACATCTACAACCCATAGTATATGAATCGCTAATTAATTTTCCCTAATTATAAGGATTACCCACATATAGAACCTAAGATACCATGTTCATTAGTTCTTACATAATCTAACTACACTACACCAAAAACAACAATTTGGCACACCTTGATATTAAAAATCTGGCACACTTTAAAATCGTGCCAAATTCTGCCACGGTTTCATGACAATCTGGCACTGTTTAAAAGTGTACCAAAATTGAGTACACCTAACTAAAATATAAATGACCTAAAAAAATTATCTCCTTCCAATTTTTTCATCTCCCGCACTCTTTCCTCTTTCATTATCAATCTTTGGCTTTCTTTCTTTCCCTCCAAAATTGATTCATGCTTCTACAAAACACTAAGCTAAAATATATTTCATTGTTTTTCTCTCTTTCCCTCTCCCTCTTCCCATTCCAACATCGGCCTCTCCGTCGCCATCGCCGTTTAGACCTCTCCTCTCCGTCCCCGTTCAGACCAACACCAGTAAGAACCCCTTTTTATTTTACACATATAAACCTTACAAACCCTTACAAAATAATAAAGGTTTGTAACTCTCAGATGTTTAGCACTATAAGGGATGGGTTTAATTTTGAAACTGATGGGTTCAACTTCGTATGTTCCAATTTCGGGCTTGTTTAGACTTTTGTTCCCTATTTAGTAAATGTATACTATAAGCGTGTTTAGTATGTGTATACTCTGTATATTGAATATTCCCTGCTTAGTACCTTATAAGAATATTTAGTATGTGTATACTCAGGTTCTACACATTTCCTTCCTATTTGATTTATGCGAAGAAAATATTATTATTTTGTATGTTGCATTTTTTTATTAAAATTGAAAAAGTTATTAAAGGGTTATCGTGTCGGGCCGTGTCAATCGTGTATAATTGGCATGATATTTTTTAATCGTGATACTCGTGTCGGGTCATGTTCGTGTTAGCAAAAAAAAATATGATATCGTGTCATGTTGTGTCGTGTTCATACTGAATAAAATTTTGTCGGGTCATGTCATGTCGGGCTAGGTCCCAACACAACACATTAGCCCGAATTGCCACTCTAATTCATATCCCGATCTTGCAAAGCAGACCCTTAGCATGTACTATATGTTTATTACTTGTTTTCTATCTCTTTAATCCTCGATCCTGATCTTGCAAAGAAAACCCTAAGCGATTATCTCTCTAGATCTGTTTAAAAAAAGGCAAATAATCTGATTTTCGACATTTTTACTTTCTAATATTTCTTATTGATTCGAATACTATATGTGCTTGTTGTTGATTAATCTTCTTCGATCTATGACTTTTTAATTCTAATTGTGTCAGGTTAAAGATATTATTTTATTCATTAATGTCCAATTTTGTTGTTGTAAAGTTAAATATCAATTGGGTTATGGTTGTTTTTGTCTGCATACACAAATTATTTGATAATATTGTATTATTAAGGCTTGATTAAATTAAAGAAGTAATTTTATTTTCTTGCTTAAGGTTTTTATAGGTTATTGTCTCCTTAAATGTTCCAATAACAGAGTCCTCACATATATATGTATTCTGCAAGTTGCGTGGAGAAGTTATTTGAGAAATCGTAATTTATATATCTACTCTTAGTTTATCAATAAGTCAAGGATTTCCTTTGATTATTGTTGAGGATAAATTGATATGGGTTGTGTTTGTTTGATTTACAAGTATTAATTACTACTTTTCATGGTATGAATTAGAAGTAATAATGTGCAACATTGTGATAATACATTTGGAACACTATGACTTGAATCATAAGAGAGCCCAACATGAAGTCAGATTGACAAATTCTTAAAAAACAAAAAAATAAATCATTTTTCAATTACTCTGTTATTTTAATGTAGTACTGATTTGCCAATAGTTTCTATGTTTATCATATATTCTTTGGGATTAATGTATTTCATATCGTATTGATATGATCTGTCATCTCAGCTACTTTTAATTTGTGTATATGTTCATTTCAGATAAGATGAACGTGTAGCCCGTGAAGTGTTCAACATTGGCAAATGTTTCAACCAACTAAATTTTGGGTAAGGTTTTAATTATTTTTACTTCAGTTGTAAAGGAATCGTAGAATGCATCAACTTAACTCTATTGAAAATGGATAATTTTAATCTCACGTTAACTTCTTTTGTAGTTTAGAAGAAAAATGAGATAATGTTATTTGACTGTACAAGGTTTTCTAATCTATGCACCTCTATATTTTTTATTGATTTGGTTTGATCATCTCCTCCACCGCTTTTTTAGGATCCAAGGTTGAAGATTGAATTTCCTTAAGACTCTTTGAGAAAAGGTTGTCATAGCCCTGAGTGATTTGCTCTATGGCTTTTTGAGCTAATTCAGCTTTAAGTTTAGTCCCATCATGTAAGGCAATATCTTCTTTGGCTTTCAAATTGATGGCTCTTTTCTATAACCTACTTAAGTTGAGGGGGATAAGATTGCACTTCTTGTATAATTGAGCTTTAACTATGAGGTCTTTAGGGTTAATGGGAATCAAGTGGGGACTAAAATCATTACATTCCTCATTGTTTTCACTCTCCTCATCTTCACAAATGCCCCTTGCCATTTGAGTTATTAAATTGTAATTTTCATTATGTGCAGAATTGTTAATATCCTCAAAGTTAATTGGAACATCAAATAATTGGTTAAGGTTCATTGAGTAATTTTCCTTCTTAAATGTGACAGGCTTTAGAGGATACAACATAAAAGTTTTGGATTTTAGGCTTCCACGCTTACGTTCCATAAAGACAATTTCATTTTCCACAAATAAGCTGCTCTTTAACATTGACTTGACATTTGGTACTAGAATATACACTTGAAGGTAACTTTTTATATGTGTAATATACTTATGAATGAATGCATATTTTCCAAACTCAACTCATTTCACTATATTTATATATATATATATATACTAGGGTGTACCCATGCCGATGGCACGGTGATAAATTTGCTCCCGAATATTAATTGTTATGGAACATTAACACTCCCAAGTGTGATAAAACCATAAGAAATTGTATTAAAAATTATGAGAGACGTACTGCTTGACTCAGTTCTTCATCCATCTACATAGGTATTATATATTAGAAAACACTTTACAACAACCCTTTATAATTTCAATAAATAAGCAAATACATAAATCCCCATAGATTGTCATTCTAGCTGTTGGGGGAGTTGGTATTTTTTCCATATCGAAAGATAAGAATTTTCTGGAAATATATTAACTAAAAAGTGAATATATGTAAAATAAAAAAAAAACAAATATATGTGTTGGCATTCATTTTGGTAAAAAATGAACCGTAAGTTGAACACCAACCATTAAAAATACTAAAACTAACCATTAAAAGTAAAGTAACCAAATTCTTAATACTAACCAAAACAAAGTTGAATAGTAACGAAAACGCATAGAAACAAATACTAACCAAAACACACGCTATGAGATTTATGAATAAAACGGAGATGTATATATAAAACGAAGATGTATGTCTAGACACGTATGCATATAAAATTAAACACAAACATGAGTGGATTATACAGACACACATGGGTTCCAAACATTAACATAACACTGAAAATAACAAACCATTCATAAACATGGGCACACATGAAGATAACACTGTAATAACCATTAACAATTAAATAACCATTAAAATTGAATACTAAAACTATTAAAACTGAATAGTAAACCTAACACTAATAAAACTAACGCTAATAGCCTCACTAACGCAAATTTAAAATCTAACGTACATTATTTAAAAATAATTATACGTAAAATAGTGTTTTTAAACTTATTTGTTAAGAAAATAGTTGTTAAAGAGTTTTCTTTATAATTTTTTTTTTATATTTTATAGAACAATAGCCACACTATTAAGGCCCCCAAACACAGCACTATAAAGGTGTAGTTGCTTTTTTTCGATTATTTTTTTTTAGTTTTTTACTAAATCTTGTATGCCATACATGTATGTGACCAGATTTTGAATAAATTTGGTGATGAAACTAAATAATTGGATCTATTAGAATTGTACGTTAATATTTATTTGAAATTTATTTATAATTAAAAAAATGAAAATAAACAACATTGATTATTAAAAAAAGACATGACTAAGTTCTACATAATGTAAGTTATAAATTTGGTGATAAAACTAAAAAATTGGATCTATTAGAGTTATGCATTAATATTTATTTAACATTTATTTATAATTAAAAAGATGAAAATAAACAACAATAAAATCAAACGTTCATTATTTACAAAAAATATATATCCATAAAAAATGATTTAAAGTTATTTGTTAAGAAAACAATTGTTAAACAGTTTTCTTTGTATTTTTTTAATATTTTATAAATAATAGTGTCACTCACCAAGCCCAAACACATCACTATTAAGGCCCCCAAACACAGCACTATTAAGGCGCAATTTCTTTTTTGGGGGTTGCTATTTTTTTTTTGTTTTTTACTAAATGTCGTATGCCATACATGTATGTGACATGATTTCAAATAAATTTGGTGATGAAACTAAAAAATAGGATCTATTAGAGTTATACATTAATATTTATTTATAATTAAAAAATGAAAATAAACAACATTCATTATTAAAAAAAGACATGACTAAGTTCTGCATAATGTAAGTTATAAATTTGGTGATGAAACTAAAAATTGGATATGTTAGAGTTATACATTAAAATCTAACGTACGTTATTTTTAAAAACAAATTATACATAAAAAACAGTTTTTAAACTTATTTGTTAAGAAAAGAATTGTTGAATAGTTTTCTTTGTAATTTTTTTTGGGGGTAATTATATCTAGGTCCCATTTATCGGGTCAACAAGCTTATAAGTCCTATTGACTTTTTAATAATCCCATAGGTCCTATTCCAACTTTTTAGGAAATTTTTTCACAATTTTACCCTTTTGAAACCAACCATACGTAACTTCCTTGAGGAAGTTACATAAGTGGTTGGACTTTTTTTTTTAATCTTTAAATGATCATAACTTTTGATTCCCAAATCCGTTTTTCGCAAAATTACTATTTTTGAAATCTGCTCGACGAGATCTATCAAACAAGATCCATGAAGACTATAAAATTCCAAATAAATTTTTTTACACAAACAGTAAACATTACTGTATGCACTAGAATATGAAATAGTTTTATATATGTGACATTTCACAAATAGACAGTAACATTTACTGTGGTAATACTACACAGTATATATATACACATCCGGTGGATCCAAACCCTCTTTTTTCAAAAATACCTTATATTTAAAGGTTCGCGCTAACGGCATCCAATCCTTACCACCATTGTTGGAGCGTCAACGACCTTCGTCAGAGCTCCGATTTGGGGTGGGTAAGGGTGGCATGTGGTGCCGCTGGCGCGGACCTTTGAAAATAAGAGACTTTTGAATAAATGGGCTTTGGATCCACCGGAGTATCATGGGGTGCCGCTGACGCGGACCTTTGAAAATAAGATTGGATAAATGGGATCGGGATCATTTGGAGCGCCAATTTGGGGTGAATAGGGGTGGCACAAAACTTTAAAAATAGGAGCATATTGGATATATATATATAATTTGTAAAAATGTCATAGATATTAAACTTTATTGTATACACCAGAAAATGAAATAGTTTTATATCTGTGACATTTTCACAAACAATAACATTTACTGTGATAATATATTTATGAAATAGTTTTATATATATAACATTTTCACAAATAGTAACATTTACAGAGTTAATATTACATAATATATATATATATAGACACAGGCTCAGGTGCGGACTTCCCGTGCGGACTTTTCGTGCGGACTTTTGTCCTTATCCCGAAAGTGGTCCCCCGTGGTCCCAAAGACTTTTGTTATTTACTCTAGATGGTCCCCCTCTTGTCTTACTCTAAAAACTTAGTTTAAGACTATATAATTAAAAGATTCATAATTCAGACCCAAAAATTGGTATCAAGACTTTAAAGATTTTAGAACCTCACCAAATTTCGACCAAAACCCAATTCTGGTATCAGAGCCATAAGACGTTCCTTTTAGACATACGATTAAAAGACTTTAATGCCCTTGGGATTTATCTCTCGCATTTACCAAGATATTTTTGGAACCAACCCAGATTACCAACCTATACCCATAACTGATTTAGACTCAGAAGGTTGTTTAACCACACACATAGACGGTTGTTCACACATTGAACATATCCCAGCCAAACACGCAGACAGTAGACAAGTCACTGCTAGTGCTATTAATAGTATAATAGACCAAAATAAGTGTATACTGCTTATATTAAGACAATTAATAAAAGACACTCAAACTTTAGAAACAAAGATAAAAAATATCTCTAAAAGATTATTAGACATAGATAATCAAATCCCAATAGACTTAGTACACGTGTTACAAGAAATAAATATTAAGACTAATCATATAGAAGTCCTTAACAAAGACATTTTAGAAATTAAAACTTTAATTAAAAATCAAGACAGTGAGTTAATTAAACTTACTAAAGAACAAGCTAAGCTTATCCCTAGACTTGATAATTATCTTCCTAATGGAGATAGTTAGATCAGACTGGAACGAAGTATCAAAAGACCTTTCCATTCAGACCTTATCAGAATTTTATCAAATAATTTTAGAAAAGATAAATGATGATAGATTTTATTATAAGATAAATGAAAATGAGATTGCCAACGCAGCTAAGGCAACTAGACTTATATTAGAAAGATTAAATTTAATTTCTACATCTATAGCAGCTACCCAAGACTATAATAGTAGCTTTGTTAAAGACATGCATTTAGACTTAAAGGCTAAGACAGAAGGATTAACTACCTTCTACACAGACTTTGTTAAATTCCAACAGAATTTAGCAAATTACCTTAATAATATAGAAAGACATAATCTATCTAAAATGGATAGTATTATTAATGAACTTAGACTAGACATGGCCCAAGTAGAAGAAAAATATAACGAAATTATAAACGGGATTAAGGCTGTATATAATAAACCTTCTCAAGCAGAAATAGACTCTCCTTTTATTCTAACTAGGTTAGATAAAATTGAAAAGACTGTAGAAGCCATATAAGTTAGAACTATGCAACAACTAGAAAAAGATAATGAAGTAAAAGACTATATCACTAACGTTGGTAAAACCATCGTTAATTCTCTAGCTAGACATAGTGAAGAAACTTCTGAAAAGACTAGAAAAGAGAATAAGAATTTTAAAGAAGAAATCCTTAATCAGGTAAAAAGACAAAAAGATTATTCAGACTTTTTAGAAAGAATTGAAAAAAACTTGAACAAAAATAGGTAACCACCTGTAAGTTTAAATAATCCTCCTCCATAGAAACTAAAGAAAGGAATACCATAGGTAGACGAGTCATAAATGATGGATTAGATAAGACTAGTAAGATAGTTAGCTCTATCCCTAATATTGGACAGAGTAACCATATGCTCCAAAGACTTAAAGACTCATCCTCCAATGTTAGGACATGGTGGAAGGAAAGAAATTTCACCAATCCCCTCCAATGGAAAGAGTGGGGTGAAGTAGACTGGAAGATTGTTGAAGACTCCATTCATAATGGACAACTTCCAGCCGTTAGATATATAGATTTGTTTAAAGAAGGTGCCACTCCTAAGACTCCCAATTATAACATGAACTACCATTGTAGAAATCATGTGTTAGACAAATCCTATACTGAGCTCCAAGTATTTGACTCAGAATGGCTTAGATCTAGAGGAACTGATAGGAAGTTCCAATTCCTAACTTTTGGACTCTTTCAAGCAAGAATCCAAGGATTACATAGACCACAGAATAATATGAACATATTATGCTGTTTAGTAGACAAAAGATGGAAAGACTTTGAGAAAAGTCTTATTGGAATAGCCCAATTAGAAATGTCAGACAACATAGGATACTTTAATGTCATTCCGGCATTTACAGTAACCGTAGACACAGCCAAACATTTTAAGTTAATCTTATATGCTAGTGGCCATGAAGACTATATTATCCCAGACGCTAATATAAACATAGAATTTCAAAGCTATGTGAAGTTCTCCCAATTTCCTTATGAAGGAATGCAGTCAGGAATTCCTAGCGGAAGTCTTAATGAAGAAATCTTAGTTAGAACCAATGTATCAGACTATAATCATACTTACAGTATTAGGAATACTGGACCTATGAAAGAGAAAGCTAAGACTATCTGGCAATTGTCAGAATTTCAAGAGACTAAGACTATACAGAATAAACCCTTGTTTATTAATCAAGACGACGTCACTGGAAATGTTACCATCCAGTTTGGTCCCCCTAAGATTGTCAATAAGAATATCCAGACCGAATAAATTAGATTTAGAAATATGAGAGAAGCCATAATCAATGATCCTTCAGAAGGAAAATGTAGTAGTAAGACTAGTGCTAGTTTACTTAGACAAGCTCCGATAATTAGACCTAGAAGATCATTTGAACAAAAAGACTTAATTAAGGAAAAAGCTAGGATCCAAAACTTTGGACATGAGCCCTCAGAATTGGATATGAAGACATTTAAAGATAACCTTAAGAAAAGTCATTCTGTTAGGTTTCAAGAAAGAGAAAGATTTAATATGATAGCCCAAGACCGCATATTAAAATTAAAAGAATCTAAGAACACTAAAGAACTTCTTAGAAACTTAAGACTAATAGAAGAAGGAGAACAAAGACTAATGCCAGCTACACAAGTAGAACCTAGTAAACTAGAGATAGGAAGTAGTAGTAGGCTTGAAGATGCTCCTAAAATTTTTAGTAAACCAATAGGAATAAATATTCCTATATACTCTAGCACCGTAGTAAAGACTAAACCTGATTATATAAAAGACTTCCCAACTAGTGACAAGAGTTTCACTCCTGTCAAGACCATGGCAAGCCAAGCCATAAATCCAGTAGGTATATACCTCAACCTAGACAATGTGCAAGATAGGAAGAAAGCCTTAGACGAATGGCGTAATCAGATGAACATGTGTTTTGCATCTAATGAACAATGGGATGCAAGTTCATGTAAACAGTACGCTGAGCAATCCATTAGAGGTATTGCAAAAGACTACTTAGATAGTTTAAGAAAGGCTACAGATGAAGACTCCTTAGCTAAGATTGAGAAGATAAAGGAAAACCTAGAAGAACGATCAATTGAAGAATATATTCAATTGTTTACTGCAGAATTCATTGGAGCAGGACATCTAGCTCAGATCAATGAACAAGACCTAGCAAAAACTAAGTTAGCCCTCCTTAGCATTTGCAAGTTAGATAAGATAAATGAATATAGCAATAATTATGAACAACTATATTACCAAATTAAAGAATTTGGGGAGACATTAAAAGATGAATACTTTAGAAAGATACCAGCCATAGGACAAATCCTAATTAATGAATATAGGAATTGGCCAGGAGTATCTGGAGTTAAGAATAACTCCCTTGGTGAAAGAATCAATTTCGCCAAAGACTATATCATATCTAAGAGACGAGATATAACCCAAGGTAGGTTGATAGAAGAGACTCTCAAACAGATCCCTCCAATCAAAGACGAAAGAGACATCGCTCCAATCCAATGGGGATGTGGAAGTGAATCCAAGAAATTCAAGAAGAAAGTAGAAGGGAAACATAGGAAGTTTAAGACTAAACCTTTAGGATTTCCAAAGAAGTATAAATTTAGACAATCTACTACTTTTAGGGAAAATAATCCTAAGACTAAGAAAAATAGATTTAAACAAAGAAGATACTTTAAGAAGAACACTAGTAAGCATAAGAAGGTTCCTAATTATAGGAAAGAAAAAGATATAGCTCAATCTAAGACTGCCACCAAAGAATGTTGGACTTGCGGCAAAGAAGGACACTTTGCTAAAGACTGCCCTAATAAGAAAGATAAAGAAAGTATTAAGATTATTAATACAATATTAGACTATGCAGATCAAGAAGAACTAGATATCTTATATGCTATAGAAATATCAGACATAGAAGATGATGATAACACTAGTATCTATAGTGTTTACACAGACAGCGATTCTGAAGACTATAGTGATACTGATGAGTATGAAGACTCTCAGGATACTCTAGACTTATATATGATGCAGACTGATCAAGAAAATCTAGAGAATGAATATATAGACTTTGAAGACGCTTGGTATAAATGTATATTAAGCCCCTTTCTGAAGAAAAGATGGACAGTTAGTAATCCAGAGCTACTAACCTATATACCTAGATGTTACTTTGATGAAAGACATTATTGCACGTTTGAGATGAAATGTTGCAAGAAAGATTTTAGATGTGTAGAATGTTTTGAGACTATACAAATAGAATTATTTAGGGTTTGTATTGTTTGTCAACTACACTACCATGAAGACTGTTGGAGAACTAGATTTAGAGAAATTTATACTAGCCAGTATGATGCTCAAATAGACTTAGATATTAAAATTTATTATCAAGACATTGATAAAAATATAGCCAAAAGATTGCAAGAAAATGAAGACTTCAAAGGAAAAGGAATTTCCTATGACTTAGACGAATACCATTCTGATGATAGTTCAGAAGACCAAATACCATTAGATTTTATAGATAAACCCCAGAAAGGAATATCTATTTTAGAAAAGAATAATTTAGGAATTTCTACTAAACCACATGCTTGTTTTGTAGAATTATTTGTTCAACATAAAGACTATCCTAAAAGACTTTCAGCCTTTATAGACACAGGGTGCTCTCAGAGTATTTGTAAGGCTAATGCCTTCCCTGAAGATTACTTTTTAGAAAGTACTCAAGAAATCTATGGTAAAGTGGCTAATGGAGATCCATTTACCTTATATTTTCAGACTATTCCTATTTACTTTAAATTAGGAAATCAGACCAACAAAACCGTTAATCATAGGTTTTGGATAATGGATCCTCGTCCTAGTTTCACAGGAAACATTATTTTAGGACAAGACTTTATTAGTAAATATCATCCTTATACTCAGTATAATGATAAGATACTAATTAGCGATCAAGAGGATTTTAATATTACAGCTCCTCTAATAGATCATAAGACTGCCTTTGACCTTATGCAGGTCAAGCCCAATTATAGACCCATTAAACATCAGAGTTCTTCAGCTGAGCATGGTTGACCTAGACCTACAACCCAACAAGAAGACTTAAAAATAACTAAACCCTTACAAAAAGAGTGTAAGTGTCCAGACCAAAAGTGTTATAAGCAAATAGCATTTATACAACAAGACATTTTAGATCAAGCCCAGCAGACCTTATTACAGATTCAAGCCATATCCAAACAGAAGAAAATGGACATGGAAGTAGAAAAGGAAAAGATTAGGCAACTAGCTGAGCCTACCTTAGGAGAAAATACCATCGCTAAGTGGGATAAAGACCAAAGTTATTGTGAGATCATCCCTATTAACCCAGACGCCACTATTAATGGAGGAACCTATAAGAAAGGATACTCACAAGAAGATAGGGAAGAATTTAAGAAAGACATAGAAGAGATGCTTAAGCTACGCATTATTAGAGAAAGTAAAAGTAGACATAATAGTTTAGCCTTCTATGTTCAAAATGAATCTGAGCATAAAAGAGGAAAAAGACGCATGGTTATAGACTATAGACAATTAAATAAGAATTGTGAATTTGATTCTTATAAGATACCAGACAAGAATAATTTGATTAATCTAATTGAAGATAAAATTTTATTCAATAAGTTTGATTGCAAATCAGGCTTCTGGCAAATAAAGATGCATCCAGACAGTATTACTTGGACAACCTTTAGTGTGCCCGAAGGAAAATATGAATGGCTAGTCATGCCATTTGGATACTTGAATGCTCCTCAAGTTTTCCAAAGAAGAATGGATAATATATTTAGACCTTATTCAGAATTTTATCTTGTTTACATAGATGATATTCTTGTAGCTAGTAAAACCGAGATAGAGCATGTAGACCATCTTAAAAAGATTATCCTAGAATTAGACAAACATAGTATTGTTATTTCCAAAAGGAAAATGCAATTATTTCAGACTGAAATAGACTTTGTGGGAATACATATTAATAAAGGAAAATTATCCTTAGCAGAACACATAACCAAAAAGATTCTTGAGTTCCCAGACCAACTCAAAGATAGAAAACAATTACAATCATTTTTAGGATTGCTAAATTATGTTGCAGACTTTATTAAAGACCTTGCTTCAAAAAGACAAAGCCTAACATCCAAATTAAAAGGAACAGACAAAACTAATCCCTTTTATTGGACTGAAGACGATTTTAAAGTAATAAGACAAATTAAAGATACAGTCAAGAACATTCCTTTACTGGAGCTGCCTAATGCAGAAGATCAGTTTATAGTAGAAACAGATGCCTCTGATAAGCAACGGGGAGCAGTATACTTTGCCATTGATCATCAGACAAAAAAGAAGAAATTATGTAGACATAGTTCTGGAACTTTCACAGACCCAGAAACAAGATATACTGCCCATGAAAAAGAAGTTTTAGCAATAGTAAGGGCAATAGAAAAATATATGTTATTTCTTAGACCTAAACATTTTACTGTTTATACAGACTCTTCTTATGCAGTAAAATTCAGAGACTTAGATTTATCCAAATCAAGAACTAATAGACTTATTAGATGGCAACAATTGCTTAATGGTTATGACTTCTCTGTCATTCATATTAAGGGAAGTAAAAATACCATTCCAGACATTATATCAAGAGAACCAATGTTTGCTAACACTAATATAATTTCATGTTTTATGTTGCAAACAGAAGACCTAGAAGACATGAGTTCCTCAGGAGCAAATAGACTGAACAAAGAAGACGTTGCAGACTATCTTAGACGAGTAAGAACAAATGCTGGTTTAACTCAAAGACAGACTCATATTCAAGACTCCCAAGAAAGACCAATCCTAGAGAACTTTGATGATATCTTAGTTCCTCCAGGAAAATCAAGACAAGAGATTATTTCTCAAAATAGACTCATTGGAAAGATGTATTTTCCTCAATATAGACCTGATCAAAGATACCCAGACTTGATCAAATTTAGACGAGAATTCTCAGAAGACGAAAATACCCTTATAGATGCCATATGGTGGAACGTAAAGAATAGACTTTGGATTGAGTTCAAACAAAATTTGGTAGCCATTGCCAGATTTATGAGGACCCAAAGACTCGCAGTTACCCATCTCAGTGGTAATACTGTGCCTAGACCTCAGATTTAGACTTATGCTCAGACTCTTGGAGAATCCTCCAAAACTAGACCTACTGATTTCTGTTATCAGAAAAAGACATTTAAGACAAAGATTGTTATACCATTTGGTCATAATAATCTCCCATTAACCGAAGACTTTAAAAAAGAATCTAATAACATTATTGATCATTTTAATATGTTATTATCAGGAATAAATGGAGATGCCTTAATAATTAAAGGTTTCTTCAAAGACGTTCCAAAAATATATCTTTTTGGAAAATCAGAAATGGCACATATAACTCTTGCAGACCACGGGTTCATTGGACTCGTTCAGATAAAAGACATTGAAGACTCTGTTGTTCTTGGAAAAATAGTCCATGAATATATCAAAAAGGTTGAAGACTTACTTCCTCTATTTGCTAGAATCTACCAGATTTCTCCAAGTTCCTGTAGAGGAATGAGAGTCGAAGGATTTAGACTTGTTAGATTTACCAGTTACATATTTGAAGACGTAGAAATTTTATCTGAAGACGAGACTAAAGAATTAATTATTAATAAATCCAAGCTCCAGATTGCTCAAGCCCTGGAGACCATAGAAATTATGGAATCATTAACAGGAGAAGACAGGTGGTACACTGCCTACCACAAAGAAGACCTAATAATCCAAGCAGATGAGCCATTCAATGGAAGGCTCAAGAAAGAATCCAAGGAAATGGTAGAGATAGCTTTGCCATCCAGCCTTAAAACTGTAGGTCTCATTGATGAAATTTTTCAACAATACCCTACTTAGCGAAGATAAGGAAGAAGAAGTCACAGATAAGATAAGGATGGGACCCTTGATAAAGGAGGAATTATTAGAGATTGAGGATGTTCTGCATTAAATCCCTCCATTATTGCAAGAAGACATCGACAGAGACAGACCGGTCCCATACGGACCCAGTTAGCTGCTTTTTAGATAAAGAAGACGGAGAGAGGAGTAAGAATCAAGACTGATTGCAAGACGCCAAACCTACTTTTAATAAAAAGATTCGAAGACTGTAGACCTCTAATAATTATGTTTCAAAACCGGATCTCTTTTATTTACCGGTTACCAGTCATTGTATGATCCCTTGATCTATAAAAGGGAGTAGTAAGAGTTGTAGAGGAGGCATCGGGAGTGAGAGAGTGAGAGAGAACGAGACTTCTATGCTTGTAATAAATGTTATGTATATGGGTGAGTAAACCTCTCATAGTTAGGGGAGATGGGAGAGTTATAATTACTTATGATATGTAATAAAAGTGTTTTCTTTTCCAGAAATCTCTTATGTTAAATTGCTGTTATTTTCCAAATTGTCTCCAACTTTCTGTTCATAGAGGACTATTGTGTGGAACCTCTGGTTTAGCACACAAGGTGTTATACTGGTGAATCGCCGTCAGGTGCCGATTTGCCGAGAGCCGTTAGCCAGGTGGGCGTTAGGCGTGAAGGCGTACAGGCAGGAAACGGGTCAACCGCCAAAGTAGTGGATTGAGGTGCGACACATAAAGAGAGAGTTGTAGGAGGCCGAGACCGGAGAAGAATAGTGACAAAGCTGAAGAGACAAAGGGAAGAAGATAAAGATATTACAGACCAGAAGGAAGGTATAACTCGAGCCAAACCCTTAACTATTTTACATAATATTGTTTTAAGAAAAATCTTATATGGGCATACAAATCACTAAAGACTTTTTAGAATTCGTTAATCAAATAAGTTTAGACTTAACTAGAGAAATTCAAGACTGGACTCTTACAGACCCTAAAGACAAAGAACTTATAGAATCTGCTTTAACATACGCAGGTGGGACGTTTAAATACATATACCAGATTATTGAATGGCTAGGAAGAGAAGTACCTAGAATAGAAATAATTAGAACAGGAATCCGTGATCTCTTTAGACAAAAATTAAGAACTGAAGAATTTGCAGAAGAATTGTCAAGACCTGAAAAGTATCAAGAATACACTAGGATACTTGAAGATAGTATAGACGTATTAAAATTTGTTAGACGTAAAAGGTTAACTGAAACAAAGACTACTTTAATTAGAGCCGGAGGAATCCATCATCTCCTTAAAAATGTAGAGACAGCTGCCCCTAGAACATACCGTAGATTTTTGTCATCATACGGTGATAATAATTTAGACAAATTTATAGATAACGATATAATTGATATTGTTAATCAAATATATAAAGAAACTAGACAGATAAACCCACGATATCGTATAAGGTATTTAAAACTAGAATATTTTCCAGCAAAACCTATTTCAATTTCTAGACTCCCTGAAGAAACTGTTTATATAGATAATCCTCGCTATTCAGAATTCCAGTACGATAGTGACGGAAGAAGCTTAAGAAGTAGCAGCAGCCCTGAAACTTCTACACTTAGACTCCCAGATTAATTAGGCTTAAAATAAGCTTAAAAGACCTTAGAAATCATTGGGGTAAAAATTGATATTTCCCAAAACTTAGAAAGAGTTAAAAGACATTGCGGTCCCAAAAGGTGGTCCTAAATAGACAAAGCGGTCCCTAGATAATTCTTGGACGGTAGCGGTCCGTAAACTAGGTCCGTATACGATCCAGCCTCTCTCTCTCTCTCTCTCTCTCTCTCTATATATATATATATATATATATATATATATATATATATATATATATATATATATATATATATATATATATATATATAGAGAGAGAGAGAGAGAGAGAGAGAGAGAGAGAGACACACACACACGGTAGATCCAAACCACTATTTTTTTTTTCAAAATTACCATATTTTTAAATGTTTACGCTAGCGACATTCAATCCCCACTACTACCCCCCCATTGTCAGAGCTTCAACGACTTTCATCAGATCTATGATTTGGGTTGGTAGTAGTGGCATAGGGTGCCGCTGGTGCGGACCTCTGAAATTAAGAGAATATTAGATAAATGGGGTTTGGATCCACCGAAGCTCCGATTTGGGGCGAGTACGGGTGGCATTGAGTTAGGTTTATATCTATAACATTTTCACAAGCATTAACATTTACTGTGTTCATATAACACAGTATATATATATATATATATATATATAGAGAGAGAGAGAGAGAGAGAGAGAGAGAGAGAGAGAGAGAGAGAGAGAGAGAGAGAGAGAGAGACATACACACACACGGTAGATCCAAACCACTATTGTTTTTTCAAAATTACCATATTTTTAAATGTTTACACTAGTGACATTCAATCCCAACTACTACCCACCCCCATTGTCGGAGCTTCAACGACTTTCATCAGAGCTATGATTTGGGTTGGTAGTAGTGGCATAGGGTGCCGCTGGTGCGGACCTCTGAAATTAAGAGAATATTAGATAAATGGGGTTTGGATCCACCGAAGCTCCGATTTGGGGTGAGTAGGGGTGACATTGAGTTAGGTTTATATCTATAACATTTTTACAAGCATTAACATTTACTGTGTTCATACACAGTATATATATATATATATATTCAAACCTCTTTTTTCTGATATTATCTTATTTTTAACGGTCCGCGCCAGCGGCATCCAATCCCCACCCCCTTTATCGGAGCTACAACAACCTTCATCAGAGCTCTGATTTGAGGTGGCATGGGATGCCGATGTAACATTTTCACAAACAGTAACATTTATTATTTGTGAAAATATTACAGATATAAACATAATCCAATGCTACCCCTACCCACCTCAAACTGGAGCGCCGGTGTATCCAAACCCCATTTATCCAATATTCCCTTATTTCCTAAGGTCCGTGCCAGCGGCACTCCATGTCACCCCAAATCAGAACTCTGATGAAGGTTGTTGAAGCTCCGACAATTGGGGTTGGTGGTGGTCAGGATTAAATACCGCTAGCGCGGGCCGTTAAAAATAAGATAATATCATAAAACAGAGGTTTGGATCCATCGTATATATATATATATATATACACTCTGTTATAACACAGTAAATGTTAACGTTTGTAAAAATGTTATAGATATAAACCTAACCCACTGTCACCCCTACTCACTCCAAATCGGAGCGCCAGTGGATCCAAACTCCATTTATCTAATATTCTTTTAATTTCAGAGGTCCGCGCCAGCGGCACCCTATGCCACTACTACCCACCTAAATCATAGCTCTGATAACAGTCGTTGAAGCTTCGACAATTGGGGTGGGTAGTGGTGGGGATTGAATGTCGCTAGCGTAAACCTTTAAAAATATGGTAATTTAAAAAAAAGAGGTTTGGATCTACCGTATATATATATATATATATATATATATATATATATTAACTCAACAAATGCTACTGTTTGTGAAAATGTTATATATATTGTGTAATATTAACTCAGTAAATGTTACTGTTTGTGAAAATAAAGTTTAATATCTATGACATTTTTACAAACTATATATATATATATATATATATATATATATATATATATATATATATATATATATATATATATATATATATATATATATATATATATATATATATATCCAATATGCTCCTATTTTTAATATTTTGTGTCACCCCTATTAACCCCAAATTGGCGCTCCAGATGATCCCGATCCCATTTATCCAATCTTATTTTCAAAGGTCCGCGCCAGCGGCTCCCCATGATACTTCGATGGATCCAAAGCCCATTTATTCAAAAGTCTCTCATTTTCAGAGGTCCGCGCCAGCGGCACCACATGCCACCCTTACCCACCCCAAATCGGAGCTCTGACGAAGGTCGTTGAAGCTCCAATAATGGTGGTAAGGATTGGATACCGGTAGCGCGAACCTTCAAATATAAGGTAATTTTGAAAAAAAAGGGTTTGGATCCACCGTATATATATATACATACTGTGTAGTATTAGCACAGTAAATGTTGCTGTCTGTTTGTGAAAATGTCAAATATATAAAACTATTTCATATTCTAGTACATACAGTAAAGTTTACTGTTTGTGTAAATTTTTTTCTTTGGAATTTTATAGCCTTCATGGATCTTGTTTGATAGATCTCGTCGAGCAGATTTCAAAAATAGTAATTTTGTGAAAAACGGATTTGTGAATCAAAAGTTATGATCATTTGAAGATTAAAAAAAAAATTCAACCACTTATGTAACTTCCTCAAGGAAGTTACGGATTGTTGGTTTTAAAAGGGTAAAATTGAAAAAAAAGTTCTAAAAAATTAGGAATAGGATTTATATGTAAGAGAAAAACATGATGGGACTAAAATGTATATAAGAACGTCTAATAGGATCTAAACGTAAATGACCATTTTTTTTATATTTTATTAAACAATAGCCTCACTGACTAAGCCCAAACACAACACTATTAAGGCCCCCAAACGCAACACTATTAAGGCATAGTTGCTTTTTTTTCTAAACAACATTGATTATTAAAAAAATACATGACTAAGAAAAACCTAATAAGAAAAACGTAAAAATGTAGTAGTTAACTCGAATTAAAAGTATAAATTATGTACTTTTATGACTTAAAATAATATCGATTATGGATATAGGACAACAAACATTTCATTTCAATTTTTAGTCCCTATTTTCAAATTAAAGGGACATGTGTCATGCTGTGATTAGTTGACGTTTTATGGATATGGGTCCGCGCCCGCGGCCTTTTTCAAAAATAGGGACTAAAACCATAAATAAAATGTTTGTTGTCCTATTTTCAAAATACATATTACAATATGTCCTAAATTTAGAATAGATTATGTAATTTTAGGACTTAAAATAATATTAATTATGGATATAGGACAACAAACATTTCGTTTCCATTTTTAGTCCCTATTTTCAAATTAAAGGTACACGTGACATGCTGTGATTGATTGACGTTTTATGAATATGGGTCCGCGCCAGCGACTTTATTCAAAAATAGGGACTAACACCACAAATACAATATTTGTTGTCTTATTTCCAAAATACATATTACAATATGTCCTAAATTTACAAAGCCCCAATTTAGAAAGCGCCTTAAAAGTAGCAGTTAACTTGTAAAAAACGTAATAAGAAAAACGTGAAAAAAATGCATAATGTAAGTTCTTCATATCCTATGCGTGGATTAAGAGTAGCAGTTAACTCGGATTAATAAGAAAAACTTAAAAAAAAAGAGGAATAAACCTATTGTCTCCTCTATACAAAGAAGTTTTCTGCCCAAACACGGGTTGCTTTTCACCTATTTTTCTTAGTAAAACTGTTTTCTATCGCATGGCAAACCCACGCTTTTTTAAATGCCTTATGTATTATAAATCTCAGTTTTTCTGCAGTATAAATCTCTAGCATGGCAAATTGTGTTCTGTAGTTTTTTTGTATGGCATGGCAAACTATTTTCATGACTTACAACCCCACACTTTGCTGGTGTAATGGGTGCAGTTCATAACTTACAAACCCACGTTCTAGTATACAAAACTGTTTTAAAAACCAAACTCAGAAGTTTATAAAACTATAAATCTCAGAAGTTTATAAAACAAACTCAGAAGTTTATAAAACTATAAATCTCAAAGCCAACAACCTAAAGAAAAATAAAGAAACCTGTAACATGTGCGTTCATATAGAATATAGTTCTTACTAAAATACCCATATGTATGTTATGTTTTTTACAAACCCACGCTTTTCTGGTGTATATGGGACCGTGCAGTGGTATTTTTTATAAACCCACGTTAGTATACAAAAATTTTCTAAAAAAAACCCATAAGTGCAATACCAAAGAAAAAAAGAAACCGCTAACCTCTAACCTGTGGGTTCATACAGTACAATACCCGTTCATACGTAGAATGAAAAAAAAATCGGTTCAAAAACATAAGAGGGCATAATGTAGCAACTAAAACTTCGGAACAGGTACCCAATGCGTTAAAACGGGTGAGTTCAAAACCCAGTTAACAAAACAAAAAACTAAAAAAAACTCAGTTTACCCACATTTTCTGTATAAACATGACCCACAACGCATGAATAAAGGTACCCATAACCCACGTTTTCAGAGAGAGCTGACTCAACATGTTCATATTCTTCATGTTTTTGTTGTCATGTTTATATAGAAAACGTACGCACAATGCATGATTAAAGGTACCCATAACCCACGTTTGCTGTCATGTTCATATTCTTCATGTTTATACCCATAACCCATGTTTTTGCATTAAAACGGGTACCCAATGCGTTAAAATGGGTGTGTTCAAGACCTAGTTAACAAATATTTATGTGCCAGCAAAGGTGCATGTATTCTGATCTGAAGAAAAGAAATAAATATACCATATGAAAATGATTTAAACTGAACGGGTGTGTGTTTTTCGATCCAAAACAAATTAAGAGAGGGAGTACCATGGCTGTGAAGAAAAAAAGATGTCACTGAACAGGTGTGTGTATTACGATCGTCGGTGATGTTTGGGATATATTATCCTCGCCGAGAGAGAGAGAGAGAGAGAGAGAGAGAGAGAGAGAGTGATAAGCTGCAAAACCAAAATCCCCAACATATTACATTTAAGGGGTCTTGAGACTTGGGATAGTCTCGAGACATGGTACTGATGGGACTTGGATGCAAACATTTTTCCAAAATGTTTTTATACGTGGCATACGATTTTACCATTAGATTCATAAGTAGATTCAATCTTAATGAGAGACCAAAAAAATCCTCATTCTTTATTATATAGATAGGCAAACCACAAAATCAGATATATAAGAAAATGATTTCATCACATCCTCAAACTCAATCACTGGAAATATGATCGACAACATAACAACAACATTATAATTTAGAGGGAGAATATGATTCAAATCATCAAATACCAAAAAAGAATAAAATAGAACACTACATATGTAAAAATAGTTTTATAAAAGAAAAAACATGAGAAACTAGTAGACACGACCTACACGTGAGAACTTCAAGTCTCTAACGTTACATACCATTTGTGAACTCCAAATTATCAAAGAACATAAGTTAAAAGTTGTAACATTGAGAGGGGTTTTTAGGGAAAAAAAGAAATGTTCGGTATTACTAAATCGAATTGTAGTATTCGATTCGTAAATTAGAAGATTCACTGAAATTTCATCACATGATTTGTAACATTGAGCAACGAATCATGAATCATATAGTGAATTCAATCGTAAGATTCTGGCTACTATGAACGTGGCCCCTGGGGGACATGTGCTCATTTTTTAGGAAGCTTGACTATGATTATATATTACTTTTATTATTTATTAGCTTTTTAGTTTGTTTATTGGGATTTCTCCCAAATTGAGGTTTACGCCTCGCTCTGCTTCAAGGTTATAATCTTTCCTCGTCCGAGAGAAATGCCTCGAGCTAACTTTTAGATTTTTTGAAGGATTCTTTGAATAAACAATTAGAATGTCTATAAGGTCATCTTTAAGTCATTTTTCTATAGATTTTTGATTCGTATCAAATATTGCACTTTATACCCTCGAACATAGGCATTTTATCCCCCTCGCATATCGTAATTACTATAATTATGCTCATTAATCAGACAACCTTTGTTTTATATCCTAACATGTTATTCGAGCTATTGTTGAGCTTTTATAGGTGTTATGGTGCTTATTATGAAGTTTGAGCGCGTTTTGATAAAGTTTCATCGTGATTCGCACGTTCAGGGGCATTTTTGTAATTTTACACTTCGGGATTTTTTCCCAACTATTCATGAAAGTTGTATACCTCGAGCCAAGATTCGTGTGTCCATGAACGGTGCATGAATCGGAGTCCGAACGAAGGAAACACGAACCTTTAATCGGGGAAGAAATATAAGACTTTATTTATTATTATTTTATTAATATATTAACAATCTATTTAATTCCATCTATGTCCTTTTCTCTTTCATTTTGCAGGAGCTTTCATGGGTGATTTTGGCCAAGGTCGAGTTTGTGCTCGAGTTTTGGGTTCGTCCCAAATTGAAGCCTTTCATCCGAAATTGAAGCTAGGGTCGCATGTGGAAAAGTTGTGGGTTAGTTGGCTCGAGTTTTTGGAGTACCCGTTTTGACCATTTTCAAGCTTTGGCCATTAATGATGGTGGTGGTGGGTTTTACCATTTTTCTTGGAGTTTGGTGTTGGTCCATTTCATCTATGGTGATTTGGGCATGGGTTTGATGTTGGTAGGTGTGATGGTCTCGGCTTGTCAATGGCTTGCACGATTTATGGGAATGGGTCTCACCAATTGTTGGTTTGCTACTGTACGACATGGGAAATTTTTGGGATTGAACTAAGCGGAATAGTAGACCGTCTGCCGCCGCGCGGTTGACTGGGTTTGGAGTTTTTGTTTTGCGTGTTCTCCAGTGTGTTCCCCATCATTGCAGCGGTCGACCGACCTCTCCTCCCCGATCGAGTGGTCCTTTATTTTTGTCCGAGATATTTTGGCTTGTTGGTTCCCACTTCTTCTTTATTTTTTATTTTTTTTATTGTTTAATTACAACTTAACCCTTTTTCTTTTATTATTGCTTTTTTTTTCTTTCCTTTTCCCAACTTAGTATAAATAGCAACCCTTGTTTATTTTTGTAGGGAGAGAATTATTTTAGCTGGTTTAGGAACTAGGGTTAGTTTTATTTGGGGATTTTTATGGGTTCTTTCCCCTCTCCTCATGTTTGTTATGTAATCCACCATTAATGTAAGTTTTTCTTGTACTATTCATTGTCATCTTCCTCTTTTTTATGCTTTGTAACCTAGATGTCCATGCTTAGTTATTTATTTCATGCCTAGATAATTTTAGTTGTTAATTTATTTATTATTGCCTTAATTAATTAGTTGTGATTTAATTAATTAGTTAATTTATTTAATGTCATTTAATATGCTTAGGGGCTAATTTAAATTAGGTTGTGTCAGATTGAACTCACCTAGGGTTGACGTGTTGCTTTGCTTTGGTGATGGTTTCTCACGAGTTTATTTCGAGTGGGTTGTCCTAGTTATTACTCCTAGTAAATTTAACGGGTTATATCATGCATACTCTGTATTTATGACCTTTCGTACGTAATTTTCAGGGTATTTGTGGACGCCAAAATCATATTAGTCTTTTATGCAAATTTAGGGGGGGTGATAACTCTTAATTTAATTAATTGATGAAACAAGACTCAATCTTAATAACTCGTGAACCCATGTAACCATTTTATACTAATTCACTCGGGGTGAGGGATATTCGATGCAACCTATAGGTTTTATTCAAATTGTTAATCTAGTTTAAATACAACCATTCCTAGTTTATCTTTTATTTCTTTTTAATTAGTCAAAATATATTTTACACTTCTATTGAGAAGTAATAAATCCATTAAATTCTAGCACTCATCTCTGTGGATTTTCGATACCCGACTTACCGCTATACTTGTATCGTAAGTGCAGTCGTAATTTAGGTTTTTGTATTAAGGCGGTGAACAGAAAACAACGCTCGACGTTTGACACGCGCTACTTTTCACCCTTAATAAAAAAAAACGGCGCTGTTGCCGGGGACTTGATGTTTTCGAATTTATTTGATTTAGTATTTCGTAGTATTTTTTCTATTTTTATTTTTTGCCTAACATTTTTTAGGACTTTTACATTTGAGCGCCATGAACCGCTTGAATTTTTCGCGCGCGCATCAGTTTGTGGATTTCGCCACTTCGAGCCATCTTTGGGGTAAGCATGTCTTATTCCAATCCTTTCGGTAATCATTATGATGATTCTCAAAATCCCCGTAAACCTATAACTTTTGGTCAATACTTAGAGTCCCAAAAAATTATAAATTCAAAAATGAATTTGGGCGAGTATTACAAAAGTCAAGCTTTGGACTGCATGTATTTTGAGGAGGATAACGATTTTGGGCCTCAATGTAACAACCCGCCTAATGGGATACCGGGCGATCACTCCTATATAAGATTAAAATAGGAGTCACATATGGATCATTCTTAGCATCACTGTCGAAAATCCATTTAATTACAAAATCCTATTAGGCGAGCGTTAAAAACTTTTGCTTAACTACTCTTTTTAAACAATTATAATAAAACATACACACGGTTTAAGCGTAAATGAAACTGAAAGGAAAATGAAATGAAATAAAATAACCGAACACTCGGTTCAAATTATACAACCATAACGAATGCTGTACAGAATGAATAAATAAATGTAATTGAGCCATTAGCTCGAATGTTTACACAGTACCTCCTATCCAGAGTACAATGATGGAAGCGACTATCAAAAACCTGCACGCATCCACAACTGCTGCAGCTGACGTCTGACTCGAAGGAAGTGTCATCCAGGTGTCCCTGTGTCTGGACACCTATATATATATATATAATATATATAGCAAGAAAGGAAAGTAGATAAACGGGTCAGAACCCGAGTTTGAAAATATTTTGCAAGTGCATAAATGCTTTATTTTTAGAAAAATAGTTTTATCTCATATTTAAATTGGTATCGCACTCCCATGAGATACCCCTCACCTCTCCTCTAATAGTACACACCTAATGCACCCTAACGACATACCCTAGTCAAGCTACCCCGCCTAACTAGTCTAATCACCCATCTACTATCTACCCTAGATAGTCCAAGTGCTAAGGGCTAAACTTCCCTCCATTCTCAACACTTCACTAAATTCGTGCGTGGGGTGTCTCGCAAAGCGAAATCCAAACAAGGAACCCCACCGATACACTAATACTTGACAGGGTTAATGGTAGAGATCCATTAGCCCGTAGCACGCATAAATGTATAAATACATATATATATACATCTCCAATATACATCCGAATAATATCTCCCGGACTGAGGTTTACTTAATAATCATCTGTATAACACACATCCGGATCTACCTCCCGGACTGAGGTGTATACTATACTCATATCAAAACCTTCCATTTCCCTTCTCATATCCAGGAAATGTATTTAAAAGACAATTCATTAGAATGAATTGCTTTACCATATCATATACTTTTTAAAAAGCCAATTTTATTATCATAAAAATGCTTTTCCGTTATATTTCATCCCATTTCCCTTTTTACACTCAGGAAATGTATTCAAAGCCATTTTCATTATAATGAAAATGCTTTCATCATATCATGCTTCGACATCCCTTCTTCCATCCAGGAGTGTTACCGAAGCCAAACCTTTATCCCATTTCCCTTTTTATACTCAGGAAATGTAAATTAAAGCCAATCCATTATCATGAATTGCTTTAATAAATATAAGACAGCCCTTTCGGGTTTCCCCACTGAACGCGCCCCTAAATGGCTATCATCTTCCAGGGCCTATCTATACAAGACAACCTGGGAACCTACCAACGTCGGGAAGCGACCATATGCCTGCGGGATAGTCAAGACCACACCCAGAATCTCCTAACCAGCGCAGTAAAAATATATAATCGCCCATATGGCCTAGGGACTATATCCACCCTGCTCAATAGCCAGGGGGCTTCACCACAACGCGCGCAACTTCCCTTACGATAGAGATTTAGGGAGGTGTGTAATCCACATTTTTATCAATTATGAAAATCATTTATCTTTCCATTTTGAAAATATTCATTTTTATTTTCAAAATCATTTCCATCATATCATGGATATATACTTTAATCACATAGTATATACATATACCATATATTCCTCCTAGAATATATAAATGACCAAAATGGCCTATAGTATCTAGCGATGACCAATATTCCCAAAGATTCCCTCAAGGAATCATAATCATGCATTCATATAAGCATGATACTAAACCCAAAGTATTTCTTACTTTAATAAACAATACTTAACTTAATCCCCTCTAGGGATTTACTTGGATAACTCCAATTATACCATTTCACACTAAGCGAATATATATCTATATTCCCCATTTATCCTAACTATCTCGTAGGATATACCCAATCTACCATCGTTTATAATTATGCTTCCTATATGCTTAATTATATAGGCCTAAGAGCCCACTAAAGCAATCCTAGGGATTTACCTCACCCGAATAACGGTAAATTTTGGTGGGTTATGGATTTCATTTCCATGAACCCAAGGACTACCTATTGTCCATAATATCACCTAAAGGTTCCCACCCTAACTCAGGAACCCGAAACCTTCTAATTCTACAGTTATCCTATTTTCCTCGAAAATATAGATTAAGGGTTATACATTTAAAACCCTTACTTTACCCTCCTAAATTCCCTTAATTAATGGACCACAAAGTCCTAAAAGGTCCCTTAGGTTATCACATAATTAACCTCGGAGCAATTAGAAATGGGAATTTATCCCATCCCATTCACCCTAGAAGAATTGTCTATTTTCAGCAGGGGTCGATCGATTGACCCTTGGCCGTCGATCGATCGATGGCTCGATCGATCGAGCCCCAATGATCGATCGGTCGATCATGTCGGGCAGCTTCTTCTCCGAGAAGCTGTTTCGGCCATTAAAGCTTCTCCCAAGCTTTTGTCGCCTCAACCAACGGTCTACAACTTCAATCAACTACAACTACACATATATAAAGGGTTCTAAACGTCCTAGAACCCTAAACCAACAATTAATTTAGATTAATTTCTAAGTTTCTCCAATAATCAAATTTTAGGGATTTATTCGTTTTGTCTCCCGAAAACCCGTTTTATCCACGAATACCCAACCCAAAATCATTAGGGTTTGTTATACCAACAATGATATGAGCTATTTATGCTTAGAAATAAATAAAGCAAGTAAACACTTGCCTAGTGGATACAATCCGACGTCCTCGAGCCGAATCCCGCGGAGGTTGGCCGGAATCTCCATTTATCTCCTCCTCTCTCTCTTCTTTCTCTTTTCTTTCTTTCCTTTCTCTTTTTCTCCCTCTCCCTCTCTTTATAAAGAAAGAAAAAGGGTTTAAACCCTTAAAACCCAAAAACGACTCGTTTACCCAATTACGAGTTACTTTTACCTCTAAAATTACCCGAAACTCAATTTCGACAATCGAACACTCTTTTCCGACTATCTCGGCCATTCCGAGAATTATGGCGCAATCGAAATTTCCATCCGAGGTACTTGATCGCAAATCACTATTCCAGTCCAAAATAAATAAATGCGGGTTTTCTAATTAAAAATCTAACCTCGTGTCGCTTTACTCAACGACGATATATAATTAAATTATTTCGACCTATATAGTCCCAAAAATAATCACAACATCCTTCGAAAATCATTTAATCCTCCAAAATCCCAAAAATTACTATTTCGAGAAATTCTCCAAATTTTCAATTAATAATTAATTATGGAATTTAATTGTCTCCAAAAGGGAGGGTTGTTACATACTCCCCCCCTTACAACGGAATTTCGTCCTCGAAATTCAGATATAACTTACATCATCTAACTAGGATGACTACAAATCCTAAACCTTAAAGGAAAGATACTAACCCAATGGTTTCCAACCATATGCTACACGACTACCACGATCATAAAGTGAATCCAATACGTCACATAATACCCATCATCTATAATGCCTATCGGCATGAATTTCAACCTTATATACTACGCCCATTCTATTTCAGGCGGTATAAAAAACCATTTTACCAAGGTGCCCATACACCTTTCTAACTTGTGCACATCTGCACATCCATAGCGAACGTCTGACACGTAACACTCTCTCCCAATAACGATCTTCTTTCCTCGGTATAATACTCATCTATGGGTCCTACCGACCCGAAAAATTCAATTCCCTAGATCTCAGCGCCACTAACTCTATCGAACCTACATCCTACTAATGCTACGGTCTAAGCGTTACCCTACTTAAGAGAAACGAGTATCCTAAATATGTCCCTAGTGCC
This sequence comes from Sambucus nigra, assembly GCA_949130495.1. NCBI lineage: Eukaryota > Viridiplantae > Streptophyta > Magnoliopsida > Dipsacales > Adoxaceae > Sambucus > Sambucus nigra. The sequence continues at coordinate 313,515,749 of OX422211.1, read as the reverse complement.
CAAGGCCTCTCTCAACTTCCAACATTTGCTCGGTTTCGTGCGTGGGACGTCTCGCCAAGGCGAAATCCAAAAAAATGAACCCTCCCGTTACACTACTCCCTCGCGTCGTCGGTCATCGAGATCTAACGGCCCAAGGCACACCAGCGGGACTTCCTAAATCCTGCCTACGCTAACCTACGAACTCATTCCTACTATCCTATCCTTACGCCCATACAAAAGGAAACCTAGCCGATCACAGTGCCTACTCTCCGTAGGAACACTACTTACATCACACCGATCAAAGATTTCCTCCAAATTTTCCTTCTTATTAAGGCCTGGCTATTATCCTCAACTCAATTTCTCTAAGTCCTACTCCAACCCAACTACTTGTGATGAGAGGACCACTTTAGTGCTTTTCCATAGCACAATATTTTCATAAACATACCATCATCACAGGGCTCAGAGTCTATAGTGGTTCATCCACACTATAATACTAACCCACATACTTTCATCCTATAACAACTCTCCACGCCCGACGCCGTTAAGAGCCATGTGTGAAGCGTCTCGCAAATCGAAATCCAAACAAGGAACCCCTCCACACATTAACACTTGACTTCGTCGATCACGGAGTTCCGTTATTTCAGACATGCAATCGGGATAATCCTATCCCTTCTCAACAAAAGGTGGTCTGAACTCCTATCTCTAACTAAGAGTCACACCGCCAAGCGCTCGTACTAATTCTAAGTCCTCGCGCACATCAACCCTGATCTTAGCCTTACATCTCAACAATAATCCTGTGGGCCTTAAATTATATCTATAAGGTTTCCACATACACAAACCACGATAATGAAACCTCTAATCATCGAAGTTCCATCTACCCATAACACTAAAGGCAAACTCAACCTGTATCCAGGCGAGATATCGCAACAACAACCTGTTCCCTCCGGGAACCATGGACACGATAGTCTTGCCATCATTAGCCTGCTATCGCTCCGAATATACCTTATACATCATACGTATATATACAAAATATAAACACTCGCCTCTATGACGAGTGAAAGAAAACGAAATTCCGCTATCGCGAAAAATACATAGGCCTACATTATTATGTTATCGAGACCGAAACAAAGCTCAAATTTACACACACGAGTCTAAATCCAACAAACACCACTTACTAGAATTTCTTACTCTAGGCCCCATCTGGGCACCCTCACCTTGTCCTTTATTCCTACCGAAATGGACTAACTATTGTGGTTCCACACCCCACCTTACTATTTTCATCACTGGCCTTCCTGACCATGATAAAGTTGTCAACACCATCTGACTGTATAACCTCACTCCTTACAAACACCTTACTAATCCCCTTAACTTCTTCGTTAAAAGGAAGCTCCACTACCAGTTTCAATAATTCTCCCCATGTGGATGTCCACCCAGGAGCACCTAAACACACCCACATTTTCAGTAAGTGTTAGCAACGCTTTATAATGAGCCCGTCATTCCACTAAAAGACTCTCTCCTCGTTGTACCTTCTTCACCTCGGTACGAGGCTCGCTCCTCCATAATACTCTTTATTTACCGTCGGCTGTGACACCCCGACTAATTAAATACCGGGTAGCTACTCCTTTATTAAATTAAACCAAAATGCCAAGTTGGCTCAGTTAATAGCATCACTGTCGAAAACATTTTATTATTACTAACCACCTAGTATTTAAAAAGTAAGTTGTCAAATTTTAATTAAAGTCTGATTAACATGCAGTAAAAGATTTAATGCAAGAATAATAACACCATTCATCATAACGAAGTAACTAGAATAACCATCACATAATGTAAATAAAGTCTGGAGGAAAACTCCTCACTACATTACCACAAACTGAAATAACTAAACTGAATACTGAATCAATACATGCCAAAGTCTGAAAAATTGCAATGGAAAGATGTCACTAATAGAAATGGGTAACATGCCCTACAACTGATAGATACTTAATCTGGAATCCAAATGATAGAAGCGTCTAAAAGCAAATCCATGTAGCTTCCACAAACAGCTACAGCTCGTCACCTGAATGAGTATCCTATGCATGGTGTCCTTGTGGCTGGGCACCTAAAATGGTTTTACAAGAAAAATAGATTTGAAAGCAAACGGGTCAGAGCCCGAATGTGGAGATATTTTAAAAACCTGCAAGTGCTTTAAAAACATTTAAAACATTAAATGCAAAGTACATGTTAGGACGTGCACTCACATGAAATTCTCGCCTCTCGTCAAACTGTGCACTCCTAACGTAAGTACCCATCTAAAATGACACAAACCACTAGCTGAGTGACATCATATCTAGCTAGACTGTCATAGGTTCTACCCTTATTACTCGGTTCATTAACATTCTAACCTTATCGAAATAATTAGAGGGCTTCACTTAAACTCAGATCCTCAATATGTAATATATTTCACTATCAGTTAACCCGTTATGTTTTTCTCGAAACAATATCGTAATTATATTCACAACATTAACATGAAGGTTCCCATTAATTAAGTGTATATTATTCACAACATAAATATACAATACAAGCACCCCGAGAACTAAGCTGCGGTGCACACATACTCTGCTATCCATCCCAGTACATCACGTACATAAGGATCACATATTCCGAATCTCTCAGGAATAGTTCACAAATAACAACATCACAAATAATGGAGGCGAACACAGTCACATCACATGGGTCATGCACATACCTACGCTCCCACGATCAGCGAACTTATTAACATCCCAATAAGTCTTTCTCTGACCTATGTTCATCGAGGTAACCAGTCTAAATCCGGGCAACACAAGGATTAGAGGGCCCTAAGCGAACGCAAACCTCCCGTGATAGCAAGTATGGTAGGTATGTCATACACACAAATCATATACCAATACTAAGTAAACACGCATCTTAGTAATCACCGTAATTAATTGTAGTACATATCGCATTTTCGTACCAACTTAATATATATATAACTTATATAATCCCGATCCACATTTATACGCACCATAATTTATTCTTACGTCGTAGTAGGCACTCACGTCTTCGCTCATATTTTCCTTTAGGCTCAAACTACACTTCTAGGTTTGACTCCTCATTATATCCCAAACATCCCAAATATACCAATTACTCATCAAGGGAAGGCTATCACTACCTATACACAAGGTTACGGGGCACTCGGGATCAAAACAGGCTAAAAAGCCTAAACTGTCAACTCGTTCGAAGTCTCGTTCGAACGAGGCTGTTCGAACGAGAGTTCGTTCGAACGAACTGGGTCTTCTAACGAGATCTCGTTCGAACGAAAACTTCGAACGAACATCACTCTCGTTAGAACCCAGACTGTCAACTCGTTAGAAGCTCGTTCGAACGACCTGGGTAGGTCTTCTAACGAGTGGCCAGTTTCAAGCCCAGGAATTCCTATCTCGTTTTTCGCCAATTTTCTACCCTCAAATCTCAACCAAAATTCGTCCAATTAATGTTTTAAGGTCTCCAATCATCCTAAAACATACTAAGGTCATATACTAACATCTTTTAAGGAATTTACACATCCTAAACATCATCAAATCACAAGTCTCTACTCTTTTCCCCAATTTTTCAAGAACATAAACCCTAGAATTTATCATCATCAATTCCCAGAATTTAATCCGTTTTTATAACACATAAATTTTTAATTCTCTTAATTCAATCTTCCAATAATGTTTCTACATGCAAACCTACATCCACCATTAAACTAACAACTCCAATTTCATGGGTTTTCCTTTATCTTTCTAATAAGAATGATTATCAAGATTTCTAACATGGAAGAAACATTTTACTGCATAAAATGTAAATTAAACCACTTGCCTTGAGTTTATCTCTGATTTTGATGTTGATTTGCTGAAGTTATCTTTCTCTATCTGCAGAATTCCTTCTCTACAAGCTTTCTTCTCCAAAGGTGGCTATGGTGGCTAGGGTTTTCTTTTGGAAAGTGATTAGAAACCTAATTCTAATAACCTACGTAACCTATTGGGTTAACATGGGTTGGTTAGTGGCTTAGTGGGTCAAATCCACATCAGATATAATTTACTAATTTTCGTCACTTTTAATTTCCAAAAATACAAAATTACCAAAATACCCTTTATGTTGCCGGTATGGCCTAAAAATACCCCGGGACCCAAACTAAACCCCCGGCTAGTGTTTTCTGACTATCTCGACCCTTCCGGATGCGTTGGCGCACTCAAAACGACCATACGGTTAATAAAATTTAAATTCACCTTTATAAATAAAATAATTATATGCTGGCGCAACTATCACCCGCGTCCCAATAAAATGTCCAAATTGCCGTATATCAATCTCACGACAATTTCATAATTCAATATTCATAAATCATCATATATACTCAATATAGTCAAATACCAACTCACATATCGCTAGTATTTTATCCGGATTAATTCTCAATTAATTCTCATTTAATTAATTAATCCCAAAATAAATATTGCCAAAAATACGGGGTATTACATACTCCCCCCCTAATAACAGAATTTCGTCCCGAAATTCGAAACTAGAATGTACCTGGTAAGAACAACTCTGGATAACGTTCGCGCATCTCATCCTCGCGTTCCCATGTGGACTCCTCGACATTATGATGTCGCCACTGAACACGCACTAACGGGACTATCTTTGACCGCAGTTTCTGCTCACTTCGGTCCAAAATAGCAATCGACCCCTCCTCGTAGGAGCTATCAGGTTGGAGATCGATGTCCTCCAAAGCAATATGAGAATGAGCCAAATTGTCTCTAAGATATTTCCTTAGCGAGGAAATATGAAACACATCGTGAATCCGATGCAAATGCTCCGGTAATCCAAGCCTATACGCAACCGGTCCAATCCGCTCAATAATAGGGAATGGTCCCACATATCTTGGTGCCAACTTCCCTTTCTTCCCGAAACGCATAATCCCCTTCATAGGAGATACTCCGAGCAAAACCTGGTCCCCTACTCGGAACTCTCTGAAGAACCTCTTCGCATCAGCATAGCTCTTCTGCCTGTCCTGAGCTACCCGAATGCGACTTCGAATTAACTCAATCCTTGCCGAAGTATCCTGAATCACTTCCGGCCCAAGTAGTTTGTTGTCCCCCACTTCTAACCAACATGCTGGGGAACGACAAGGTCTACCGTACAATGCCTCAAACGGAGCCATACCAATAGTGAACTGATAGGAGTTGTTGTAAGCAAACTCTACCAGTGGAAGGTACTGCTCCCATCCACCCCCAAAGTCAATAATGCACATGCGTAGCATGTCCTCTAACATCTAATTTGTGCGCTCGGTCTGCCCATCGGTTTGCAGATGATAAGCCGTACTCAACCGCAATTCCGTGCCCATGGCCTCTCGGAAACTTTCCCAAAACCGCGAAACAAATATCTTGTCTCTGTCAGACACGATATTTAGGGGTACACCATGAAGTCTCACAATCTCTGAAATGAAGAGCTGGGCATACTGTCCCGTAGTGTAGTCAGTCCTTACGGGTAAAAAGTGAGCGACTTTGGACAATCTGTCCACAATTACCCAAACGGAGTCCTGACCCCTCTACGACGTAGGCAACCCCGTGATAAAGTCCATGGATATGCTCCACCACATCCACACCGGGACCTCCAATGGCTGTAGTAGTCCTGCCGGTCTCTGATGATCCACTTTTACAAGCTGGCAAGTGGCGCATTTTGAAACAAAGTCGGCAATATCTCTCTTCATTCCGCTCCACCAATACTGACGTCTCATGTCTTGGTACATTTTGTCCCCTCCGGGATGTACCGCGAACCGTGAGCCGTGCGACTCTGCCATCACCTCGTGTCGTAATTCCTCCCCTTCTGGAACCACTAATCTCCCATTGAAGCGCAATCCCCCGTCTGAGCTAACGGTATAGGACTCGGCTCCCTCTGCTAGTAATCGAACTATCTGCTCCTGACAGAACGAGTCATTAGCCTGTGCCCGTACTACCTTCGTGACAATCTGCGGTGTAACAGTCATCACAGACATGAAAGATCAGGCCACTGCATCCTGGTGTCCCAATTCCTTCCACTTGGCCTTCCACACCTCTGCCACTTCATCTGCTGGCCTACGGCTCAACGCGTCTGCCACCACGTTAGCCTTACCCGGTTGATACATGATGTCGAACTGGTAGTCTTTCACAAACTCAAGCCACCTACGCTGCCGCATATTCAACTCCTTCTGCGTGAACAGGTACTGTAGGGACTTGTGGTCCGTGAACAGTTGGAACTTCTCCCCCAAAAGATAGTGCCTCCAAATCCGTAGGGTAAATACCACTGCCGCCAACTCCAAATCATGCGTGGGGTAATTCTTCTCATGAGGCTTAAGCTTACGGGAAGCATAAGCTATGGCATGTCTCTCCTGCTGCAATACACCTCCAAGTCCTTGCAAAGACGCATCGGTGTAAACCAAATACTCAACTCCTGGTCTCGGCAATGCTAACACAGGTGCTGAGGTCAATTTATCCTTTAACTCATCAAATGCCAACTGACAGGCATTACTCAAGATGAATGGCACACCCTTACGAGTCAGATGTGTCAAAGGACCTGCTATCTCCGAGAAACCCCGAATAAACCTCCTATAGTATCCTGCTAGACCCAAGAAACTACGAATCTCCGTTGGTGTCGTGGGCTGTCCCCACTCCCTCACCGCGGATACTTTCCCCGGATCAATAGATATCCCCCGGTCGGAAATAATGTGTCCCAAAAACTGGACCTCCTTCAGCCAAAACCCGCATTTTTCAAACTTTGCATACAACTCGTTCTGACGCAGCGTCTGCAAAACTTGCCTCAAATGCTCGGTGTGCTCCTCCTCTGTCTGGGAGTAAACCAGAATATCCTCGATGAAGACAATGACAAACTGATCTAGGAAATTTCTGAACACTCTGTTCATCAAGTCCATAAACACAGCTGGAGCGTTGGTCAAACCAAAACGCATAACCCAAAACTCGTAAGAACCATATCTCGACAAGAAAGCTGTCTTCGAGACATCCTCCTCCCGGATACGCAACTGATGGTATCCCGATCTCAGATCAATCTTCGAGAAGAAAGAAACTCCTCTCAACTGGTCGAATAAGTTATCGATTCAAGGCAACGGATACTTATTCCGTATCGTGACCTTATTCAAGTCTCGGTAGTCCACACACAATCTCAGTGAACCATCCCTCTTCTTTACGAACAACACAGGGGCACCCCACGGTGAAGTACTCCTCCGTATAAACCCCTGACCCAACAATTGTTCAATCTGATCCCGTAACTCCCTCATCTCAGCTGGAGCCATACGGTACGGTGCACGTGCTATAGGTCTCGTACCTAGTAGTAAATCTATAACAAAGTCTATCTCTCGACTGGGGGGTAGGCCTGATATCTCCTGAAACATATCCGAATACTCCCTGATTACTGGGATAGAATCTAAAGGAATCACAACCTCCTTAGAGGTATCCTCCTCTATGTAATACAGATGAGTGGTCGATCCTCCCTCTGGGCGAGGCATCGCCACTACAAACATCTCTTGCCCCGGAATGGCAAAAACCATGCTCCCGCTGAAGCAATCAATTATGGCCCTATAAGCTACGAGCCAATCCATACCGATAATCACATCGTGAACATGCATATCTAATACCAACATGTCTGCAGGTAATACCAAACCACCAATCTCTACCACTACTCCCCGGCATATAAAGAATATAAGTGACCCACTCCCCAATGGTGAGTCGACACACGTCACTGTGCTCTCCGCGGTGGCTAACAACCTTAAAGCCTTCGCGAAATGTGTAGCTATAAAACAATGTGTAGCCCCCGTATCAAACAATACCCGACCCATAGTGCCATGGATAGGAAACGTACCCTCAATCGCGGGCGGTGCCTGTGGAACTGCTGCCTGGTGGACGTTATAGACACGTCCATACTGTAGCTGGCCCTGCTGAGCTGGGACTGCTGGAATGGGTGGCAATGCTGCCATCTGTGGTGGTGCAGGGAGAGCGGCGGGAAACATAGGCCTTTGTGGCTCCTGGCGAGCACCCTGTTGTTGCTGCTGTGGGGCCCTGCCCCTATCAGGACAATCCTGTCGTTTATGGCCAGTCTTGCCACAAACAAAAAACTTCCCTGGGAAGTTCCCTCCTCTCTGCCCCTGCTGTCCCCGGCCCTGGTGGCCGTTACCGTTCCTCCCTTGGCCCTGCTGGCCCTGCTGAAACTGCTGCCCATTCTGCCCCTGTTGGCCCTGATGGCCGTTTGGACCCTGATGGCCCTGACGGAAACCTCCCTGTCCATGCCTATAATTCCCTGATCTGAACCTCTTTTGATCCCCCTGCTGGGAACCCTGCTCACCCGGTCTCTGCCCCTGAACAGATTGTGCCCCACTGGCACCATGCCCTCCAGTCCTGCCCTGATGGCTAGACTCTCCGGATCTCTTGCCCTCAGCCATATGAAAGCGGTGATCCTGGCAGTGTAACAAAGCAGCGTTAACCACATCAGAATAAGTGGCCAACGAAAGGTTCCCTAACATATGCTGACGGATCCTCCATGTCAACCCGTCGGTGAATTTCTCAATCTTCTTCTTTTCTGTCGGAATCTCATCCGGAACGATATTCAACAGATTCGTGAACTCGGCCTCATATTTGGCCACGGTCTTACCCTCCTGCCTCAGACTCATCAATTTCCTCCTCATTTTCGTATGAACAGCTGACGGAAAGTACTTGCTGTCGAACCGCACCCAAAAGTCCTGAATAGTGAGAGTATCCCTCTCCTCCACGGTGGTAATAGACTCCCACCACTGCAGTGCAGATCCAACTAGCTTGAAAGTAGCTAGCACCTTCTTCTGAACATACGTGCACTCATACATCCTCAAGTGACTCTATATATCCTTCCTCCACTGGCTCGAGACTACCACATCTGAGCTACCTGCAAACTCTGGCGGATGCGCTTTCTGAAAAGCGTCACGTACACGTTCCCAAGAAGACGGGAATGCATTTGCCTGTACTGGCGCGGCAACCGGCGCCTGAGGTGGTGCCTGCTGAACTACGGCAATTGCGGCATTTACCGCTTGGGCTACAATGGCTGCAACCTCAGCGGCGTTCATCATGCCCTGAACTAGAGCGGGCTAGGGTTCGGGCGTTGCATCCCTGGGAACTCGTCGTGCACGTCGTGGAGGCATCTGAAATAAGAATGAATTTTATAAGTTCGCAGTTATAAACTTAAAATAGCTGAAGAACGAAGCATACACAAAAGAGTACAACAGTCCTAAAATATAGGGCTCTATATCAAAGAAACTTAGCGGAAACATAATAGCCGTACAGATCCTAAAGGACACTAGAACCTGATGCTCTGATACCACCTGTGACACCCCGACTAATTAAATACCGGGTAGCTACTCCTTTATTAAATTAAACCAAAATGCCAAGTTGGCTCAGTTAATAGCATCACTGTCGAAAATATTTTATTATTACTAACCACCTAGTATTTAAAAAGTAAGTTATCAAATTTTAATTAAAGTCTGATTAACATGCAGTAAAAGATTTAATGCAAGAATAATAACACCATTCATCATAACGAAGTAAATAGAATAACCATCACATAATGTAAATAAAGTCTGGAGGAAAACTCCTCACTACAATACCACAAACTGAAATAACTAAACTGAATACTGAATCAATACATGCCAAAGTCTGAAAAACTGCAATGGAAAGATGTCTCTAATAGAAATGGGCAACATGCCCTACAACTGATAGATACTGAATCTGGAATCCAAATGATAGAAGCGTCTAAAAGCAAATCCCTGTAGCTTCCACAAACAGCTACAGCTCGTCACCTGAATGAGTATCCTATGCATGGTGTCCTTGTGGCTGGGCACCTAAAATGGTTTTACAAGAAAAATAGATTTGAAAGCAAACGGGTCAGAGCCCGAATGTGGAGATATTTTAAAAACCTGCAAGTGCTTTAAAACATTTAAAACATTAAATGCAAAGTACATGTTAGGACGTGCACTCACATGAAATTCTCGCCTCTCGTCTAACTGTGCACTCCTAACGTAAGTACCCATCTAAAATGACACAAACCACTAGCTGAGTGACATCATATCTAGCTAGACTGTAATAGGTTCTACCCTTATTACTCGGTTCATTAACATTCTAACCTTATCAAAATAATTAGAGGGCTTCACTTAAACTCAGATCCTCAATATGTAATATATTTCACTATCAGTTAACCCGTTATGTTTTTCTCGAAATAATACCGTAATTATATTCACAACATTAACATGAAGGTTCCCATTAATTAAGTGTGTATTATTCACAACATAAATATACAATACAAGCACCCCGAGAACTAAGCTGCGGTGCACACATACTCTGCTATCCATCCCGGTACATCACGTACATAAGGATCACATATTCCGAATCTCTCAGGAATAATTCATAAATAACAACATCACAAATAATGGAGGCGAACACAGTCACATCACATGGGTCACGCACATACCTACGCTCCCACGATCAGCGAACTTATTAACATCCCAATAAGTCTTTCTCTGACCTATGTTCATCGAGGTAACCAGTCTAAATCCGGGCAACACAAGGATTAGAGGGCCCTAAGCGAACGCAAACCTCCCGTGATAGCAAGTATGGTAGGTATGTCATACACATAAATCATATACCAATACTAAGTAAACACGCATCTTAGTAATAACCGTAATTAATTGTAGTACATATCGCATTCTCCTACCAACTTAATATATATATATATAACTTATATAATCCCGGTTCACATTTATACGCACCATAATTTATTCTTACGTCGTAGTAGGCACTCACGTCTCAGCTCATATTTTCCTTTAGGCTCAAACTACACTTCTAGGTTTGACTCCTCATTATATCCCAAACATCCCAAATATACCAATTACTCATCAAGGGAAGGCTATCACTACCTATACACAAGGTTACGGGGCACTCGGGATCAAAACAGGCTAAAAAGCCTAAACTGTCAACTCGTTCGAAGTCTCGTTCGAACGAGGCTGTTCGAACGAGAGTTCGTTCGAACGAACTGGGTCTTCTAACGAGATCTCGTTCGAACGAAAACTTCGAACGAACATCACTCTCATTAGAACCCAGACTGTCAACTCGTTAGAAGCTCGTTCGAACGACCTGGGTAGGTCTTCTAACGAGTGGCCAGTTTCAAGCCCAGGAATTCCTATCTCGTTTTTCGCCAATTTTCTACCCTCAAATCTCAACCAAAATTCGTCCAATTAATGTTTTAAGGTCTCCAATCATCCTAAAACATACTAAGGTCATATACTAACATCTTTTAAGGAATTTACACATCCTAAACATCATCAAATCACAAGTCTCTACTCTTTTCCCCAATTTTTCAAGAACATAAACCCTAGAATTTATCATCATCAATTCCCAGAATTTAATCCATTTTTATAACATATAAATTTGTAATTCTCTTAATTCAATCTTCCAATAACGTTTCTACATGCAAACCTACATCCACCATTAAACTAACAACTCCAATTTCATGGGTTTTTCTTTATCTTTCTAATAAGAATGATTATCAAGATTTCTAACATGGAAGAAACATTTTACTGCATAAAATGTAAATTAAACCACTTGCCTTGAGTTTATCTCTGATTTTGATGTTGATTTGCTGAAGTTATCTCTCTCTATCTGCAGAATTCCTTCTCTACAAGCTTTCTTCTCCAAAGGTGGCTATGGTGGCTAGGGTTTTCTTTTGGAAAGTGATTAGAAACCTAATTCTAATAACCTACGTAACCTATTGGGTTAACATGGGTTGGTTAGTGGCTTAGTGGGTCAAATCCACATCAGATATAATTTACTAATTTTCGTCACTTTTAATTTCCAAAAATACAAAATTACCAAAATACCCTTTATGTTGCCGGTATGGCCTAAAAATACCCCGGGACCCAAACTAAACCCCCGGCTAGTGTTTTCTGACTATCTCGACCCTTCCGGATGCGTTGGCGCACTCAAAACGACCATACGGTTAATAGAATTTAAATTCACCTTTATAAATAAAATAATTATATGCTGACGCAACTATCACCGCGTCCCAATAAAATGTCCAAATTGCCGTATATCAATCTCACGACAATTTCATAATTCAATATTCATAAATCATCATATATAATCAATATAGTCAAATACCAACTCACATCTCGCTAGTATTTTATCCGGATTAATTCCCAATTAATTCTCATTTAATTAATTAATCCCAAAATAAATATTGCCAAAAATACGGGGTATTACATCGGCCTCTGGCTGAACCTTAGGTGAATAATTCCCAAAATAGCATTCTTCTCATTCTGCTGATTCATGGGGACTCACGGTTAGAACTATCCGTAAGATCCCTTTGAAACCCTCAACTTCACGGGTAATTCAACTTTGAGTACCACTTTCTACCATAGCAGTACTTGGATGCTCATAACTACTATACTTTAGTAGTCGTTGCAAAAATCCTTAGCATTTTCCACAAGGAGAGTGGCCTCTACTAAGGTCCTCGTCCCTAACTTCTTTCAGCTGCTCCAGCTAAGCCTCGCACACGATTCTCAAACGAGCGCACAAAAGATTTCTATAATCTTTTAACATAGCAGGAGAACGGAATCTCACAAGAGAAATCAACAATCCTAATCCTGAGGCTCTATATCAAATCAAGAGCAACGCTGAAAGCGTAGTACGTCCGCACAGATTCCTAAGGACACTAGAACCTGATGCTCTGATACCATCTGTAACAACCCGCCTAATGGGATACCGGGCGATCACTCCTATATCAGATTAAAACAGGAGTCACATATGGATCATTCTTAGCATCACTCTTAAAAATCCATTTAATTACTAATATCCTATTAGGCGAGCGTTAAAAACTTTTACTTAACTACTCTTTTTAAACAATTATAATAAAATATACACACGGTTTAAGCGTAAATGAAACAGAAAGGAAAATGAAATGAAATAAAATAACCGAACACTCGGTTCAAATTATACAACCATATCGAATGTTGTACTGAAAGAATAAATAAATGCAATTGAGCCATTGGCTTGAATGTTTATACATTATCTCCTATCTAGAGTACAATGATGGAAGCGGCTATCAAAAACCTGCACGCATCCACAACTGCTGCAGCTGACGTCTGATTCGAAGGAAGTGTCATCCAGGCGTCCCAATGTCTGGACACCTATATATATATATATATATATATATATATATATATATATATAGCAAGAAAGGAAAGTAGATAAACGGGTCAGAGCCCGAGTTTGAAAATATTTTGCAAGTGCATAAATGCTTTATTTTTAGAAAATAGTTTTATCTCATATTTAAATTGGTATCGTACTCCCATGAGATACCCCTCACCTCACCTCTAATAGTGCACACCTAACGCACCCTAACGACATACCCTAGTCAAGCTACCCCGCTTAACTAGTCTAATCACCCATCTACTATCTACCCTAGATAGTCCAAGTGCTAAGGGCTAAGCTTCCCTCCATTCTCAACACTGCACTAAGTTCGTGCGTGGGGTGTCTCGCAAAGCGAAATCCAAAAAAGGAACCCCCCCGATACACTACTACTTGGCAGGGTTAATGGTAGAGATTCATTAGGCCCGTAGCATGCACAAATGTATATATATATATATATATATATATATATATATATATATATATATATATATATATATATATATACATCTCTAATATACATCCAGATAATATCTCCAGGACTGAGGTTTACTTAATAGTCATCTATATACTACACATCCGGATCTACCTCCCGAACTGAGGTGTATACTATACTCATATCAAAACCTTCCATTTCTCTTCTCATATCCAGGAAATGTATTTAAAATCCAATTCATTAGCATGAATTGCTTTACCATATCATATACTTTTTAAAAAGCCAATTTTATTATCATAAAAATGCTTTTCCGTTATATATCATCCCATTTCCCTTTTTACACTCAGGAAATGTATTCAAAGCCATTTTCATTATCATGAAAATGCTTTGATCATATCATGCTTCCACATCCCTTCTTCCATCCGGGAGTGTTACCGAAGCCAAACCTTTATCCCATTTCCCTTTTTTATACTCAGGAAATGTAAATTAAAGCCAATTCTTTATCATGAATTGTTTTAATAAATCTAAGACCGCCCCTCGGGGATTCCCCACTGGACTCCCCCCTAAATGGCTATCATCTTCCAGGGCCTATCTATACAAGACAACCTGGGAACCTACCAACGTCGGGAAGCGGCCATATGCCTACGAGATAGTCAAGACCACACCCAGAATCTCCTAACCAGTGCAGTAAAAATATATAATCGCCCATATGGCTAGGGACTATATCCACCCTTCTCAATAGCCAGGGGGCTTCACCAGAACGCGCGCAACTTCCCTTATGATAGCGATTTAGGGAGGTGTGTAATCCACATTTTTATCAATTATGAAAATCATTTATCTTTCCATTTTGAAAATATTAATTTTTATTTTCAAAATCATTCCATCATATCATATATATATATATATACTTTAATCACATAGTATATACCTATACCATATATTCCTCCTAGAATATATAAACGGCCAAAATGGCCTATAGCATCTGGCGATGACCAATGTTCCCAAAGATTCCCTCAAGGAATCATAATCATGCATTCATATAAGCATGATACTAAACCCAAAGTATTTCTTACTTTAATAAACAATACTTAACTTAATCCCCTCTAGGGATTTACTTGGATAACTCCAATTATACCATTTCACACTAAGAGAATATATATTTATATTCCCCATTTATCCTAACTATCTCGTAATATATACCCAATCTACCATCGTTTATAATTATGCTTCCTATACGCATAATTATATAGGCCTAAGAGCCCATTAAAGCAATCCTAGGGATTTACCTCACCCGAATAACCATAAATTTTGGTGGGTTATGGATTTCATTTCCATGAACCCAAGGACTACCTATTGTCCATAATATCACCTAAAGGTTCCCACCCTAACTCAGGAACCCGAAACCTTCCAATTCTTCAGTTATCCTATTTTCCTCGAAAATATAGATTAAGGGTTATACATTTAAAACCCTTACTTTACCCTCCTAAATTCCCTTAATTAATGGACCACAAAGTCCTAAAAGGTCCCTTAGGTTATCACATAATTAACCTCGGAGCAATTAGAAATGGGAATTTATCCCATCCCATTCACCCTAGAAGAATTGTCTATTTTCAGCAGGGGTCGATCGATTGACCCTTGGCCGTCGATCGATCGATGGCTCGATCGATCGAGCCCCAATGATCGATCGGTCGATCATGTCGGGCAGCTTCTTCTCCGAGAAGCTGTTTCGGCCATTAAAGCTTCTCCCAAGCTTTTGTCGCCTCAACCAACGGTCTACAACTTCAATCAACTACAACTACACATATATAAAGGGTTCTAAACGTCCTAGAACCCTAAACCAACAATTAATTTAGATTAATTTCTAAGTTTCTCCAATAATCAAATTTTAGGGATTTATTCGTTTTGTCTCCCGAAAACCCGTTTTATCCACGAATACCCAACCCAAAATCATTAGGGTTTGTTATACCAACAATGATATGAGCTATTTATGCTTAGAAATAAATAAAGCAAGTAAACACTTGCCTAGTGGATACAATCCGACGTCCTCGAGCCGAATCCCGCGGAGGTTGGCCGGAATCTCCATTTATCTCCTCCTCTCTCTCTTCTTTCTCTTTTCTTTCTTTCCTTTCTCTTTTTCTCCCTCTCCCTCTCTTTATAAAGAAAGAAAAAGGGTTTAAACCCTTAAAACCCAAAAACGACTCGTTTACCCAATTACGAGTTACTTTTACCTCTAAAATTACCCGAAACTCAATTTCGACAATCGAACACTCTTTTCCGACTATCTCGGCCATTCCGAGAATTATGGCGCAATCGAAATTTCCATCCGAGGTACTTGATCGCAAATCACTATTCCAGTCCAAAATAAATAAATGCGGGTTTTCTAATTAAAAATCTAACCTCGTGTCGCTTTACTCAACGACGATATATAATTAAATTATTTCGACCTATATAGTCCCAAAAATAATCACAACATCCTTCGAAAATCATTTAATCCTCCAAAATCCCAAAAATTACTATTTCGAGAAATTCTCCAAATTTTCAATTAATACTTAATTATGGAATTTAATTGTCTCCAAAAGGGAGGGTTGTTACATACTCCCCCCCTTACAACGGAATTTCGTCCTCAAAATTCAGATATAACTTACATCATCTAACTAGGATGACTACAAATCCTAAACCTCAAAGGAAAGATACTAACCCAATGGTTTCCAACCATATGCTACACGACTACCACGATCATAAAGTGAATCCAATACGTCACATAATACCCATCATCTATAATGCCTATCGGCATGAATTTCAACCTTATATACTACGCCCATTCTATTTCAGGCGGTATATAAAACCATTTTACCAAGGTGCCCATACACCTTTCTAACTTGTGCACATCTGCACATCCATAGCGAACGTCTGACACGTAACACTCTCTCCCAATAACGATCTTCTTTCCTCGGTATAATACTCATCTATGGGTCCTCCCGACCCGAAAAATTCAATTCCCTAGATCTCAGCGCCACTAACTCTATCGAACCTACATCCTACTAATGCTACGGTCTAAGCGTTACCCTACTTAAGAGAAACGAGTATCCTAAATATGTCCCTAGTGCCCAAGGCCTCTCTCAACTTCCAACATTTGCTCGGTTTCGTGCGTGGGACGTCTCGCCAAGGCGAAATCCAAAAAAAGAACCCTCCCGTTACACTACTCCCTCGCGTCGTCGGTCATCGAGATCTAACGGCCCAAGCCACACCAGCGGGACGTCCTAAATCCTACCTACGCTAACCTACGAACTCATTCCTACTATCCTATCCTTCCGCCCATACAAAAGGAAACCTAGCCGATCACAGTGCCTACTCTCCGTAGGAACACTACTTACATCACACCGATCAAAGATTTCCTCCAAATTTGCCTTCTTATTAAGACCTGGCTATTATCCTCAACTCAATTTCTCTAAGTCCTACTCCAACCCAACTACTTGTGATGAGAGGACCACTTTAGTGCTTTTCCATAGCACAATATTTTCATAAACATACCATCATCACAGGGCTCAGAGTCTATAGTGGTTCATCCACACTATAATACTAACCCACATCCTTTCATCCTATAACAACTCTCCACGCCCGACGCCATTAAGAGCCATGTGTGAAGCGTCTCGCAAATCGAAATCCAAACAAGGAACCCCTCCACACATTAACACTTGACTTCGTCGATCACGGAGTTCCATTATTTCAGACATGCAATCGGGATAATCCTATCCCTTCTCAACAAAAGGTGGTCTGAACTCCTATCTCTAACTAAGAGTCACATCGCCAAGCGCTCGTACTAATTCTAAGTCCTCGCGCACATCAACCCTGATCTTAGCCTTACATCTCAACAATAATCCTGTGGGCCTTAAATTATATCTATAAGGTTTCCACATACACAAACCACGATAATGAAACCTCTAATCATCGAAGTTCCATCTACCCATAACACTAAAGGCAAACTCAACCTTGTGTATTTGTCACCCGTTTTATCCAAATCCCCTATCCTCCCGCCAAATTTTTTAATTGGGGATGGTTCATTTCTTACGCCTTACACATGCCTTCCGTTGTTCAAACGAAATTATTATTTTCCAGGAGGCATGAATGAGAGGGAGGGTCCGCCACGAATCTTTCAAAGACAAATCGTATTTTGGGTAGACCCTCAAAAATTTCTACTTCTAGTGTATAGTTAATTAGAACTTAAAATTATAGGTTGTAAATAGTTAGTTATTATTTTCTTTATTTTTCTTCTTTATTATTAATTTAGTCTAGTGTAATTACTTAAAAATTTTATTCTTTCTTTTTGTTATGCTTTTGTACTAACATGTTTTGCAGAATCTTAAGACTCGTATTTTCATGAGATCGCTCCTTTTGGGGTAATATCATTTTTTTCCTCTCTTTAACTTGGTTCTTAATTTACATTGAGGACAATGTCAGGTTTTAAGCTAGGGGGTGTGGGATATTCTATCCATTCATTGATAGTTTCTTTGATTTGATTACATGTTATTTCCAAGCATGCTTTTCTTGTAAAAATTAAAATTTTCAAAAAGATTTTCTTTCTTTTTTCTCCTTTATTGGGTATTTTTCCTTTATTTATGATGATAAATTTTAATAATTGTCTGATCCAATAGACAACTCTATGATGCATGTTCTCGATTTTAGTAGTTATTATACTTTATTCCTTATTATTGATATTATGAATAACTTCATGAATTAAACTTTAATCCCACGAGCACATGCGCTTTTCTTGCTTTATTGATTTGGTTTAATATTTTTATAACTCGGTAATCTTTGTTGCATTATATATACTTACACCGAGTAAGCTTTGTACCTTTCGCCGTTTGTGAGTGTTATACACTATTCTTTCCTCTTTGAAAATATTACAGTCGTTGGTAATCTCACTATTCTTTCATTTGATCGTTCATTAATTGGGTTCATTCTTGAAATGTATTACTTGAGCATGATTTTCAAAGTTTTTATTTACTCAAAAATTTAGTAAAATTTAGGAAATGATCAGAGGCCATCTTTGTTATATCACCTATATTAGCCCTGACCTCACTTTATATGTTTTACCTAGTCAACCCCTTTGAGCCTAACTATAGCCTTTCATTTCATAACCAGCTCCACATTGGAGTTACAAACCCTATATAACCTTTGTTTGGAATATTACTTGGGATTGAATGATGCTGTTGTTTTGTGGTTGCAATTTAGTCATGTGAGAGTGAAAAGTAAAGAAAAGAAGGAAGTGAAAAAAGAGTGAAAAAGAGAAAGTTGAAAACAAAAAAAAAAGCAAAAGAAGAAAAGAAAAGAAAGAGAATTTTGTATATGTTGTGTATAGTGTTCAATAAACTTTGTTTACTCTCCCCATTATTATATTCAATGCCTTTTATGGAACTTGTTTTCCATTTTTTGATATTGCCCGCATTTTTCCATTATCCCGAGTTTTCATCCTGAACATTTTGAATCCGTACATACATTCCCTTTATTTCGTACCCTAGCCTAGCCTAAATTATAACCCCATTCAAGTCCTATGTGATCTTAGGGCGCATTTAATTTATAAGTCAAAATAGTTTTGATAATCTGTGAAAATACATTTTGCCTCTTTTAATGAGCGGCATCTTTCATTGAGATTACAGTTTTTAATTTCCTATATAACGTTCTTCATTAGTGACATGTGTGCGTCCTATCTACCATTTATATTTACTCTTTATGCCCGCATGTCCCGTGTATTACCTCCTATTTTTGAGTGATTTCATTTGTTGAGTATAATGCCCGTGAGGATTGAATATATGCTTGCTTTAATTTTTATCTGGTTTATTTAAGATTTTTCCAAATCATACCTTGCATGTGCTCACTCCCTTCCCACATTTTGAGGTTTCAATTTAACAAAGTTCATTCTATAATGTTAATAACACGGACTTTTATATGAATTCATTCACTGTGCTAATAATGTGTATAAAATATTGTTCGTATTGTTGGGCTTCTCGCATGTTGATTGGTCATATTTTGAGGAAAGCATATGATGTTTGTGGGTTTCGTCCCTGAAAACCCTCACCAGACGACACTCGTCCACTAGGGTAACCTAGGGGTTTAACGGCTTATTGCATATGCTAAATGCAATCATTCGCCCCTTTTATTGATTTTGTATATATCTCCCATTTTGTGTTTTTCTTATAGTTCTTCTTGATTTGAATTTCATTACTAGGGACTAGAAATGTGTAAGTTAGGGGATGTGATTCGTATCGAAATTGCACTTTATACCCTCGAACTTAGGTACTTTAGCCCCCTCGGGTACCGTAATTGCTATAATTATCCTCATTAATCAAGCAACCTCCGTTTTATATGCTAACATGTTATTTGAGATATTATTGAGCTTTTATAGGTGTTATGGTGCTTAGTATGAAGTTTGAGCGCGTTCCGATAAAGTTCCATTGTGATTCGCACGTTTAGGGGCATTTTCATAATTTCACACTTCGGGATTTTTTCCGGAAGCATTCACGAAAGTTGTAGCCCTCGGACCAAGATTTGTGTGGCCATTAATGGTGCACGATTTGGAGTCCGAACGAAGGAAACACTGACCTTTAATTGGGGAAGAAATATAAGGCTTTGTTTATTATTATTTTATTAATATATTTCTATTTAATTCCATCTATGTCCTTTTCTTTTTCATTTTGGAGGAGCTTCCATGGGAAATTTTGGCCAAGGTCGGGTTTGTGCTCGGGTTTTGGGTTCATCCCAAATTGAAGCCTTTTGTCCAAAATTGGAGCTTGAGTCTCGTGTGGAGCAAGTTGTGGCTCACTTGGCTCGAGTTTTTGGAGTACCCATTTTGACCATTTTCAAGCTTTGGCCATTAATGGTGGTGGTGGTGGGTTTTACCATTTTTCTTGGAGTTTTCTGTTGGTCCATTTCATCTATGGAGATTTGGGCATGGGTTTGATGTTGGCATGTGTGATGGTCTCGGCTTGGCATGTGTGATGATCCGATTCCATAATAGATATAAAAATCCCCAATTAAATCCAACAACGATTTTGTTCTCAAATGTACATGAATTTAATTAATCAATCTTGCACTATCATTTTAAACAATGCTCCAAACAAAATCATGATTCCTATTCTTGACTTAATCCATTAGATACAATCCAATTTAATCTAATTTCATGATTTAGATATCATCTAACATTGATATTCCAATTGCAATTTCCCAATAAAGCAAATATATAATTTGAACATCAAATTTTGATTTATGACCTAAGATTCTCTCTTGAATTATTAATTCAATTTACACGAATTATAATTTTAACTATTCCTACTTAATGTCAGAAGTAGAAAGATATCTTTCCTTTCTTTGTTAGAGATGAAACCCCAATTTAATGAAGACGATCTTCAATTTTTTCCCTCAGTCTTACTTTCATAATCTCCCAAACCTCTTTTGTAATTTTCCTTCTAATATTTGCCTCCCAAGTTTCCGTTCTTTATAACACTCAAATAGGTTTAGGATTTTATTTAACATATAATTAGGTGATACTAAACTAAACAAATCTAACTTATATTTTTATAATGAAGTTATCATTATGTTTATTGACATTAAATTATCCTTAGTGTATGGACCCCGAAAACATACCCTAATACTCTCAAACATAGCCCACTCCCATAGTGTGACACCCAATGATTTTCCACGTACAGTTGATTACGCTGCACATGAAATACGCAGGATACTAAAATAATTTATATCATTCTCAGCATCACTGATAAACTAAAATTGTAGTAAACTAAAACCAACACAGTAAATTTCTCAACAAAAGATAATGATAATACAATACTAAATTGTGAAAACTGAAACCATTATATAGAAACATTTGAATACAATTGTTCAACTGAGTAAAAGAGTACAATTAAAACCTCTTCTAATTATAAAACATCCTAATATACTGACGACTTTGATGAAACCGTGACTCCAATTCCACGAGCACTAAGTTGGATCGCCACAACCGAAAGTCTGTCTGCTCGGCCTTGTTAACCTGTTTATACAAAAATAATACATGGGGAAAAATATTTAATAATTTGGGTTAGCGCCCTAAAGTTGTAAGAATTAATTTTCAATACCAATAAATAATGATGCAGTTAATTTTCAATACATGCCATCCATCGTCTTTCACATGCAATATGTATCTCACGTCTCACTTAAGTGAAACACTATGCCCATGTCCCAACCCGATGCATAAATATGTTGAAAGTCTCTATATCTTGACAATAAAATACTATCACGTTACAAAAAACTACCATGGAATGCTACTAATAACTCCATTAAGATTTCACCCCAATACACACACATATAGTTTCATTAACATATTCTTAGTCTCATAAAAGTAATGCTTTATCTATTTTAATATCTTTTCAAGAGACTAATTATTATCAATCTAACATAAGGGATAGGTCACAACTACATACTCTGGACAAAGGAATGTAATCAGCCACACATAAAAATATGACCCAAATACCTACCCCTGCAATGTCACTCATAATGGACATAGAAATAAACCACATAAAGTACCTAACAGGCCATAAGGGTCATTGTCAAAGTCTATCATTAGACTACATAAATTCTTACGTAATATATATATATACATCACAAGAAGGAATCTACATTTATGTCTATATCATGCTTCTATCGATAAGTCCGGAGGACTCTCTTGCCTAACGAATTTAAACAAAACACACACAAGTGTTGCGATCACTAGAAGTAACACCACCTACTATCCATACCTAGACTATATAGATGGATCAGGCCATCCTACTTCTCTCAGCAAGAATAGTGACCATTGACCATATGATCTAAAATGTTGACCTCCACTACGTTCTAGCACATCTCAGCCAACACATAGTACACAGTTCCAATGTCGAACTCAACCCTCAACCGATATCATAAGAAGGAGTCTACCTTTATGTATATATCATGCTTCTATCGATAAGTTCGAAGGACTCTCTTGCCTAACGGACTTACACAAAACACACACAAGTGTTGCGATCACTAGAAGTAACACCACCTACTATCCATACCCAGACTATATAGATGGATCAGGTCATCCTACTTCTCTCATCACGAGTAGTGACCATTGACCATATGATCTAAAATAATGACCTCCGCTACGTCCTACCACATCTCAGCGAACACATAGTACATGGTCCCATTGTCGAACGCAACCCTCAATCGATAAATTCACCATGAATACGGGTATGTCCACATAATCACACAATCTATACAAACGAACAATATATATATATATTGCCAGGGTATAGTACATCATGCTATATACATCACTCGTGCATCACACCTAATTCTAGGCCCTAAAAAACATTTTTTTTCAAATTTTATATTTTCTCTTGAAATTAACTTCCAATCAACCCATATGCAAAAAATTAGGTCAAAAAACATTTTGTAGCTATTTTTAAAAAATCCACAAAAACCAGTTAAAAATACCTTATTTCAACAGTTTTTTGTGAATTTTTTAAAAATAGCTAAAAAATGTATTTTGACCTAATTTTTTGCATATTGGTTGATTGGGAAGGTTAATTTTAAGGAAAAAATATAAAATTTGAAAAAAAAGTTTTCTAGGGCCTAGAATTAGGTGTGATGTATAGTGTATGATGTAAGTGAGCCTTCCTCTCTCTCTCTCTCTCTCTATATATATATATATATATATATAATGCATACACTCGAGCATACCCAAACATCTAAATCCCCGCATTGTTGGATCCTTATTTTAATTAGGTTTAGAAAATCTCAAAACTAAGCTAAATATGTAATTAAATAGGGTATCCCATGCACTCAAGTGTAACCCCAAATCATCTAAATCCCTAAACACCCGATTATTCTTTATGTTATTAGGTTTATAACCTCTTAGCCTTAAAAATTCAACTATTACTTTATTTTGCCTTTAAACTATAAGTACATTCATCTACATATATACACACTCGCTTGTAATGTACATAAGTATTTCCTCATTTAATTATAAATCTATATTACAGTATATATCCTCTCAAGACCTGAAATAAGTCTACCAAATATTTTATCTTGTTACTCTCTAAGCTCGATATATACATATGACCATAGGCTACCACTCAATTCAGCGTTTATCCATTTTAACCTATCGTCGGATGTAAGTAAAATAGTACATTGGTAATAGCATTAATCTACATAACTATCCTTCATATTAACCAAGTCATATCCATCACTAAATTAGGTGTTGTAATCCTAAAGGATTAGAAATCACAAATCTAACTTTTGGTCTTGCGTATCATTTAGTAGAAAAATCATATCAAATAAAAAAAAATCAGAAAAATATGAAATCAACGCTCACGGCTTCAAATTTCGATTATGCACAACTTGGATTTTTTTTTAAAGTCGTTCGAATGAGAAAGACACCTCATTTGAACAAGATAAGCACTTCTTTTGAACGATGTTCCAACGAGACATACGCTGTGATTTGTCCCCAACTATGAAAATCAACCCCAAAACCTCCATTAAGGCACCCACTAAGGTATCCATTCGAAGTTTCATCATACCAGAGCCTAAAACTAACATGTAGTGGCGAGAATTCTAAAGATTTCTAATCATAACCAAGGGTTTTCAACAAGATTTCAATCAATAATAAAATTAAGTCAAAATTTGTCAAGAACAATATTTAAATCCCTAATATCTTTTAATTCAAGATTCATTAAACATGAAATCTATTAAAAAGTAACTACAAACCTAAACATGGATTTTGACATAATTCCTATTAATTATTCGATGTCGATTTCGAGTTTTATCACCAAAACCTTAACTTTCAAAGTAAGATTAATTAATATTAATCATAATTTGTCACAATCATAAATCATCATGTAAAATCTATCTCCAATTTAATTAAAAACATAAAATCGTATGAGAAAGCATGCTTATAAATTAAGAAACGCATTATTAAAGACATTACAAGAAAATTCTTGCTTGAAATTGGAAGATTGAAGAACTTCTCTTGAATTTACCTTGCTTTCTCCTCTCCAAGATTGCCTAACTTCTCCCAAGTGTTTATGGCTATCATATTTAGGTTTAGTGGATTGAAATACCTAATTGTTGTGGTTTAACCCCTTTTAAAAACTCTAATCACGCATCTCTTAATGAGGCCTAATTTCAGGCCCCTTAAAAGAGCCCAAAATGCTACTCGAAATTGCCCAAAATCTCTCATAGGGGTATACCTACCCTTTAGGACAAATTTAAAGCGATAAAAATACATAAACAAACATTCGTGTAATGTGAGAGTGCAGTATAAATGATACTACCTGCAATGCACAGTCATATCTCACAGCTTCAATAAAATAACACAATTATGCTACGCGTACACATAGCCCACGATTACATAATTAATATCAATAATTAATTATTACTAACACATGTTACAAAAATCATTATCCAAGCAATATTCAATAATCATTTAAATTACACCAAATTATTATTACTAAGACATACAAGTAATAACTAGTCTCATTTATTACTTCACTCTCACTTAATAAATAACCAATGTAGTCCATGAAAATATGATGTATTACACATAGGTCCAATTTCCTACCATTTTAACACTATTTGGACTTGTAAATAACCTCATGAGTTCAACCCAAAGAATAACCCAATAAAATAACATAATTCATTCCATCTATTAATTCCATAATTTAGTGCAAAAAGTATACACTTTAATTCATCCAATTATATAAATTATATAAAAATTCTAATTAAATTAATTATTTTTATTATTTTCTCCAATTATATCATTTATTTAAAACCATAGCATATTACCATCGCATGAAAACATTATGAGAAATGGGTAGAGTTTACGTACACAAAAAATGGCTTAAGGAATAGGCGTATTGGTGACCTTGAGGAATCTTAACCCCTCAGTTAGAGGGTTTTGGGCATTGGCTTTAACTTTGACTAAAAGAATGTATTTTTGGACCAAATTCATGTGAGATTTTTCCTTACGATTTTGTGTTCAGCTGATAGGTTGTCCATCTAGTTTGTCCAACCCATTTTAATTGGTGGGATGTCTGAATAATTTAATTAATGAATTGAGATAGTTAATTATAACAATTTTTGCAGCGATTGTGTCCCTTGTTTGAGTTATTTAATAGATAATATATAGGGTTGTTATGGTTCATTTTTAAATAGTGAACTTAAGCTTGTCCACACTTTGAACTTGATTCTTTTCTATAGTTTTATCATTGTATTATTTCCCCGAGTCTTATAATTTGGAGTGATATTACTGTAAGAAGGTGATTAATGTATCTTGGAAGATGACCATCGAAATTTTACAAGCATATAGCGGAGAGAATACTTCTTTAAAGACAAAGTGGCTAACACTTACTGTGACACCCCACCTAATAAAATACCGGGTGATCAGTCCTATACCAAATTTAAAACAGGAATCCCAGTTGGTTCATCCTTAGCATCACTATCAAAAACCTTTTTATAACTTACTAACCACCTAGTATTCCTAAAATCTAGTGCCAAATTTTATCTTTTTAATTAAACAACCAATAACACGCGAAAAGATAATATGAGTCATACACCATGACTGAATTAAATCAACAGAATAAATAATAAGCTGCATGACGAATAAAACATCGATCACCAAAGTAAATAGTCCAATACAAATATTCAACACATGAATAAATAAATCTGAAAGCTGTACTGAAAGTCTGGGCGACAAGCCCTAAGTAAAACTGAGACTGATAGATGATTCCTACTCTAGGAAGGAATGAACGGTGCATCTAAACCAAACTCCTGCTAGTATCCACATGCGCTGCAGCTCCGCGTCCCTGGAATAGAATATCAATCCTGACGTCCCTGTGGCTGGACAACTAAAAGGTTTTGAAAATAATTTTATAGAAAGGGTTAGAACCCAAAACATTTTGTAAACATTTCGCAAGTGAATTAACTGCAGTAATTAAAAATATATGAATGCGCTTCATATTTAAGTTAGTGCCGCACTCTCTTGAGGACATACTCACCCCTCCACTAATGTGCACACCTAACGGTTACCTTAACCCCACTTAGTTGTACTACCCTGTCCAACTAGTCATGGTGTAATCTCCCCTTGATTACTACTCTAACCCGAGTATAATAGTTCATGGGTTATAATTTATCTCACCAATTATCTTAATTGATTCCTTTTAAATAATTTCATATAACCGTGACACAAGTTATATAAAGTAAGTACATTACACCCTGTATTATGACTCGCATATAATATTACATCTCATTATATACGTACCTTTACTAAAACATCCACACATAATTCATATGTATATCCATCCCTCCCAGTATACCCTCACCGGATGATTTTCTCTAAAGTGCTATCTCACTAGGTGTGCTCACCTAACCTAGTTACCCAAGTTGAAATCGCTTACCAACCTGGACCAAAATATAAACGTAGTGGAGGCGGTCATATTCCTTCCCTAAAAGTGAGATAAGCCCCTCACCCATACACCAGATGCTATGACCTGAGGATATACTCACCCTACTCCTCAAGCTAGAGGATTCACTCACATCACGCAACCTCCCTTGATAGCACTAGAGTATATAAATTAAATAAATATCTAGTCACTGATATTTAATAGCACACACAATACACACACACACATATACATATATATATATATATATATATATATATATATATAAAATAAGGAGTAGAAAGTTTTTACTATTCAATAAGAGGATAACTTAATTAGAGGTTAGGATTAAGCCACCAAGGCAATAGATGAAGGGTGAGATCCCAATTCACACCATAAGCTCTATAACTCACCACACCTCATTATATACTCTATATTGTATTTACAATTTTAGCCCACTAAAATATAGTTTCCCTCTCATTTCCTTCCTAGATTTTCAATTCTGATTCAAATAAAGGGGATATTTTGGTAATACACATAAAAGTACTTTGGTTCTCATCACACACAAAGGTTCTCTCCCTCCCGTCCACTTCCCCCAAACACGCAAACCCTCTCCCTTCCTCTTTAAGACACAACATCACACACACTCTCTCTTACACACACCTCGATTTTCTTCTTCATCAAAGCCCAAAATGTTCATTGATGAAGTTTGAGGTACGTACATCTCAATAACACATATTATTCAGTGAAGATTTAACGATATAAACCCATATCTTTATTGCTGGTTATTTTTTTTAAAGATCTGAAGTGGAGATTTAAAGATCCGATGGATGATTTTTTATTACACTCCTCTCTCTCTCTCTACCATTTCAGAAAACCCTCCCCACACTCTCCGCCACAAGTCACGTAAGTAATTCATTATATGTTTGTAAAATTTTGTCGTTTGATTTTGATTGCATAGCTTTGACTTCCTTAAATTATTAGCTCTTAGTTTTTTGATAAATTATTTGTATCATCTGAATCCTTCCTTTAGTTAGAGTTGGGGATTTCAATGGTGTTGTGTGGGTCAAAAATATTTTTGTTTGGGTGAGACTTGATAGAATATGCATGTAAGCTCTAGCTTTACGGAAAATGTATTTTCAGTGAGTTGTTTTGTACTAATTACAATGAGTGCTTTGGAATTTTTTGGAATGGATATATGGATGCTTACTATGCTAATTAGATATGTTGGATACTATGTTAGTTAGACATGGCCTCTTACTATGCTGATTGTATGCTTGGTTTATGGTTTCACTTATCCTAAGTTATTTAATAGGTGATGTGTTTGAAGAAATTCCATGCCTAGGGAATTATCATATTTACTAAAAGTCTAAACTATATTTTATGATATATGTCAGTTGGATCTTGGTTTGAACTTGAGAAAGCATTTGACTTTATTTAATACGATTGACGATGTTTCAGTATAGTTTTCAACATTTTTGTTTTTACTCATATCTATTAGTTCATAATGCCTACTTACACCTATTAGTTCCAACTACTTACATTTTTATTTTTGCATCTCTTAGTAAAGGTTGATGATCTATTCCGTGTCAAAGTTCAATAAGATGATAACTTAATCAGGGGTGAGGATTTGACCACATCACTCGCAAATGAAGGGTTCAGATTATTTCCCCTCATTCTCCCCCTTACACCAGGCCAAACCCTAGCCGGTTTCCTCACTTTCACCCTCTCGCCTATTTCGACTCTCTATCCTTTTCAAGACAAACCCTCCAGCCAAAGCTTTACATGCTCTTCACTTCACCCTCTGCCTCTACCTTCTATCGCCGCTCTTCTCCTCCTTTATTATCGCCCTTAGATAAACTCTCTCTCTCAGTCTCTTACACAAGCATAGACTCACGCACTCATAAACACACACACTATCTTCTTTCAGGTATTTATCTATTTATTATTTTTTATTTGTACATAGAAACTCGTAATTTTGGGTCTTTATCTTTCTTTTTTGGTGTATGAATGTGTAATATTTTGTTTTATATCTTTGTCTGCAGATCCAAAATAGGGTGTTTGAATAAATTTATTCTTTAAAATAAGGTTTCTAGAATATGCTTATTTGTGTGTTTATTTTATTTCAATGTTGATTCAAAGGTTTTGGATGATGGTTATGTGAGAATGATAAGTTAATCACACTAAGGTAAGAGGATTTAATTTGTTTCTTCCAAATAATTGGTTTTTGTGCTAACTTTTATAACTCTCTCATAGGGTTTGTAATTTTTGTGCTAGATTAGGGCATTTTTGTTTGGATTTATATATCCCTATTAGTTAAGTGTAGTGTTAAATTATAGATTGTTTGTATATATTTATTTTAAATGTTTTCATGCAGAGAACACCACGTGTTTGTTGAAATGTCATAGCATCAAAGATGTGTATATTGCTGTATTTTTGCATTTGGTTTGTGCTAATTGATATATAAAATCTGATGAATTCCCCATCTTCTTTCATTGTTTACTAATTTTTCTCCTAATAGAAATACATATGGTTAGTTACATTGATTTCTGGGCATATCTAATTTTGTATACATTTTCCCCTTTATAATGTTCTTATACTAAATTCAATGTCATTGAAAAGACATAATGTCATTTTGGGTGAATTGTGTATTTGATCATATATATAATGTAGTTGGTTTAAGTTTTTATATGTTTACTTGTGATTGTCTATAGTGAATATTTGTTTCAGGTTATTAGTAATCGAATATAACTGATAGTGAATAACAACCGAGTCATGAGGTGAGATTATGGTTCAAGACAACTTTTTGTAACACCCCGCCTAATGGGATACTGGGTGATCACTCCTATATCATATTAAAACAGGAGTCACATATGGATCATTCTTAGCATCACTGTCAAAAATTCATTTAATTACTAATATCCTATTAGGCGAGCGTTAAAAACTTTTACTTAACTACTCTTTTTAAACAATTATAATAAAACATACACACAGTTTAAGCGTAAATGAAACTGAAAGGAAAATGAAGTGAAATAAAATAACCGAATACTCGGTCAAATTATACAACCATATCGAATGCTGCTAAAAGAATAACTAAATGCAATTGATCCATTGGCTCGAAAGTTTATACAATACCTCCTATCTAGAGTACAAGGAAAGAAGCGTCTACCGAGAACCCGCAAGCATCCACAGCAGCTGCAGCAGATGTTTGACTCGAAGGAAGTGTCATCCAGGCGTCCCTGTGTCTGGACACCTATATATATATATATATAATATAACAAGAGAGGAAAAGTAGATAAACGGGTCAGAGCCCTAATTTTGAAAATATTTTGCAAGTGCATAAATGCTTTATTTTTAGAAAAATAGTTTTATCTTATATTTAAATTGGTATCGCACTCCCATGAGATACCCCTCACCTCTCCTCTAATAGTGCACACCTAACGCACCCTAACAACATACCCTAGTCAAGCTACCCCGCCTAACTAGTCTAATAACCCATCTACTATCGACCCTAGATAGTCCAAGTGCTAAGGGCTAAACTTCCCTCCATTCTCAACACTGCACTAAGTTCGTGCGTGGGGTGTCTCGCAAAGCGAAATCCAAACAAGAAACCCCCTCGATACACTACTACTTGGCAGGGTTAATGGTAGAGATCCATTAGGCCCGTAGCACACAAAAATGTATAAATATATATATATATATATATACGTCCGGATAATATCTCCCGGACTCAGGTTTACATAATATCAATTATATCTTATAATACACATCCGGATCTACCTCCCGGACTGAGGCGTATTCTATACTCAAATCAAAACCTTCCATTTCCTTTCTCATATCTGGGAAATGTATTTAAAGCCAATTCATTAGAATGAATTGCTTTACCAGAACATAAATCTTTTTAAAAGCCAATTTTATTAACATAAAAATGCTTTTCCTTTTTAAATTATCCCATTTCCCTTTTTATACTCAGGAAATGTACCCAATGCCATTTTCATTATCATGAAAATGGTTTGATCATACCATATGCTTCCACATCGCTTCTTCCATCCGGGAGTGTTACCGAAGCCAAAACATTTATCCCATTTCCCTTTTTATACTCAGGAATTGTAATTAAAGCCAATCCATTATCATGAATTGCTTTAATAAATCTAAGGCAGCCCCTCCGGGTTTCTCCATTGGACGCGCCCCTAAATGTCTATCATCTTCCAGGGCCTATCAAACAAGACAACCTGGGAACCGAACAACGTCGGGAAGCGGCCATATGCCTGCGGGAAAGTAAGGACCACACCCAGAATCCCCTAACCAATGTAGAACCAGATATATAATCGATCATATGGCCTAAAGGACTATATCCACCCTGCTCAATAGCCAGGGGGCTTCACCATAACCCGCGCAACTTCCCTTATGATAGCGATTCAGGGAGGTGTGTAATCAATATTTTATCAATTATGAAAATCATTTGTCTGTCCATTTTGAAAATATTCATTTTTATATTTTCAAAATCGTTTCCATTGTATCATATATATATACTTTAATCACATAGTTTGTACATACACTATATATTCCTCCTAGAATATATAAACGGCCATGATGGCCTATAGCATCTAGCGATGACCAATAATCCCAAAGATTCCCTCCAGGAATCATAATCATGCTTTCATATTAACATGATTCTAAATCCAAAGTATTTCCTTACTTTCATAACTAATAAATACCTTACTCATTTCTAAGGGTTTTATTAGATGTCTCCAATTTTTCCAATTCACTCTAGGTGAATATATATATCTACCTCCCCAATTATCCTAATTATTTCCTAGGATACACTTAGCGGTAATCGATATAATTATGCTTTCTATACGCATAATTATATAGGCATATATGCCTACGAGAAATATCCTCGGGATTTATTTCTCCCGTACAATCTTAAATTTAATGGGTTATGGATTTCATTTCCATGAACCCAAGGACTACCTATTGTCCATATTTAATCATTTAGTGAACCCCACCCTATTTAAGGGACCCCAACATCTTAACTTATCAACTATTCGATTTACCTCGAAAATAAAGTTTAAGGGTTATACATTTAAACCCTCACTTAAGCCTCCTAATTTCTCTTAATTTGTGGGCCATATAATCCTAAAAGACTCCTTATGTCATCACATAAATGACCCTGAATCAATTAAAATTGGAATTCATCCCATCCAATTCACCTTAAGAAAATTAACTATTTTCAGCAGGGGTCGATCGATCGACCCTTGGCCGTCGATCGATCGATGGCTCGAACGATCGAGCCCCCCATGATCGATCGATCGATCATGTCGGGCAGCTTCTTCTTCGAGAAGCTGTTTAGGCCATTAAAGCTTCTCCCAAGCTTTTGTCACCTCAACCAATGGCCTACAACTTCAATCAACTACAACTACACATATATAAAGGGTTCTAAACATCCTAGAACCCTAAACCACTAATTAATTTTGATTAATTTCTATGTTTCTCCAATTTTTATATTTGAGGGGTTTATTGGTTTTATCTCCTGAAAACCCATTTTATCCACGAAAACCCAACCCAAAATCATTAGGGTTTATTATACCAACAATGATATGATATATTTATGCTAAAAAATAAATAAAGCAAGTAAACATTTGCCTCGTGGATAAAATCCGACGTCCTCGAGCCGAATCCCACGGAGGCTGGCCGAAATCTCCCCCTTTTTCCTCTTTTCTTCCTCCTCTCTCTCTTCCCTCTCTTCTTTCTTCTTTCTTTCTCTTTTTCTCCCCCTCTTCCTCCTTTTTATAAGGAGAAAAGGGTTTAATCCCTTAATACTCCAAAAATGACTCGTTTACTCAATTACGAGCCTATTTAACTCCAAAATTACCCGGAACTCAATTTCGACAATCGAACACTCTTTTCCGACTATCTCGGACATTCCGAGACTCATGGCGCAGTCAAAATTTCCATCCGAGGCACTTGACCGCAAATCACTATTCTAACCCATGAAAGTAAATGCGGGTTTTCTCATTGAAATCTTAACTTGTGTCGCTTTTCTCAACAACGACCTATCATTAAAATACCTCGACATATTTACTTAACCCCAATAGTAAATATCTCAACTAGCGATAATCATTAAATCCTTAAAAATCCCAAAATCACTATTTCGAGAAATTCTCCAAATTCTAATTTATACTCAATTATGGAATTTAATTGTCTCCAAATTGCTAATTTATTTCTAATTAGGGAATTTAATGGTCTCCAAAAGGGCAATTTGTTACATACTCCCCCCTTACAACGGAATTTCGTCCTCGAAATTCAGATATAACCTACACCCTCCAACTAGGATCACTACAAATCCTAAAACCTCAAGGGAAAGATACTAACCCGATGGTTCCCAACCATGTGCTACACGACTACCAGAATCGTAAAGTGACTCTTCTACGTCACATAATACCAATCATCTATAATGCCTATCGGCATGAATTTCAACCTTATATACTACGCCCATTCTATTTCAGGCGGTATATAAAACCATCTTACCAAGGTGCCCATACACCTTTCTAACTTGTGCATATCTGCACATCCGTAGTGAACGTCTGACACGTAACACTCTCTCCCAATAAGGATCTCCTTTCTTTGGTGTAATACTCATCTATGGGTCCTCCCGACCCGCGAAATTTCAATCCTCCTAACCTCGACGCCACTAACTCTAGCGAACCTACATCCTAAAAATGCTACGATCTATGTGTTGCCCTACCTAGGTGAAACGAGTATCCTAAATATGTCCCTAGTGCCCAAGGCCTCTCTCAACTTCCATAATTTGCTCGGTTTCGTGCATGGGATGTCTCGCCAAGGCGAAATCCAAACAAGGAACCCTCCCGTTACACTACTCCCTTACGTCGCCGGTCATCGAGATGTAATGGCCCAAGGCACACCAGCGGGATGTTCTAAATCTTGCCTACGCTAACCTACAAACGCATTCCTACTATCTTATCCTTCCGCCCATACGAAAGGAAACCTAACCGATCATAGTGCCTACTCTCTAAAAAGCACCACGTCCATCATACCCAAATCATATTTCCTCAAAATTTGCCTTTTCATTAAGGCCTGACTGTTATCCTCAAATCAATTTCTCTAGGTCCTACTCTACCCAACTACTTGTGGTGAGAGGACCACTTTAGTGCTTTTCCATAGCACAATATTTCCATAAACATACCATCATCATAGAGCTCATAGTCTATAGTGGTTCATCCACACTATAAGACTAACCCACATCCTTGCATCCTATAATATCTCTCCACGCCCGACGCCGTTAAGAGTTATGTGTGGAGCGTCTCGCAAAGCGAAATCTAAACAAGGAACTCCTCCACACATTAACACTTGACTTCGTCGGTCACGGAGTCCCGTTATTTCAGACATGCAATCGGGATAATCATATCCCTTATTAAAAAAAGGTGGTCTGAACTCTTATCTCTAACTAAGAGTCACACCACCCAGCGCTCGCACTAATTCTAAGTCCTTGCGCAAACCAGCATTGAGCTTAATCTTACAGCTCAACAATAATCCTATGGGCCTTAAATTATATCTGTAAGGTTGCCACATATACAAACCAAAATAATGAAGCCTCTGCTCATCGAGGTTCCATTAATCCATAATCAATAAAGGAGAACTCAACCTGTATCCAGGTGAGATACCACGATAACAACCTGTTCCCTCCAGGAACTCCGGACACAATAGTCTTGCCATCATTAGCCTGCTATCGCTCCGATCAACCAAATACATTATACGCATATATACAAAATTTAAACACCCGCCTCTATGACGAGTGAAAAAAACAAAATTCTGCTATCGCGGAAAACACATAAGCCTACATTATTATGTTATCGAGACTAAAACAATACACAAATTACACACAAGAGTCTAGGGTTATCGAACACCACAACTTCATCTATCCACACCTCTTACTAGAATTTCTTACTCTAGGCCCCATCTGGGCACCCTAACCTTGTCCTTTATTCCTACCGGGAAAGGACTAACTTTTTGTGGCTCTGCACTTCACCTTACTATCTTCATCACTGGTCTTCCTGACCATGATAAAGTTATCAGCATCATCTGACTCTACAACCTCTCTCCTTACAATCACCTTACTAATCCTCTTAACATCTTCGTTAAAAGGGAAGTACATTACTAGTTTCAACAAATCTCCCCATGTTGATGTCCACTCAGGGGCACCTGAACACACCCACATTCTCCGTAAGTGTTAGCAACACTTCTCTAGTGAGCCTACCCTTCCTGGAAAGGACTCATTATTCATTGTACCTATCTCACCTCGGTACAAGGTTCACTTCTCCATAATACTCTTTATTCACTGTCGGCCTCCGGCCGATCCTTATGTGAATAATTCCCAAAACAGCATCCTTTTCAATCTTGCTGAATCATGGGGACTCACGGTTAAAACAATTCGTAAGATCCCCTTCGAACCCTTATCTCCATGGGGTAGTTCAACTTGAGTACCACTTTTTACCAAAGTAGTACTTAGATGCTCAGAGCTATTATACTTTAGTAGTCGTTGCAACCATCCTTAACAATCGCCATAAGGGGAGTGACCTCAATTACAGTTGCCCCAGCTAAGTCTTGCCTCCTGCTGTCCTTCTCAAGGCTCTCCTTGGTCTCCCTTCCTCGATTGGCATACGATCCTAGAACGAGCACGCAAAATATTACTATAATCTTCTAACATGGCAGGAGAACGAAAAATCGCAAGAGAAATCAACAATCCTAATCCTGGGGCTCTACAACAAATCGAGAGAAACGCTGAAAGCGTAGTACGTCCGCACAGATTCCTAAGGACACTAGAACCTGATGCTCATATACCATCTGTAGCACCCCGCCTAATGGGATACCGGGCGAGCACTCCTATATCATATTAAAATAGGAGTCACATATGGATCATTCTTAGCATCACTCTCGAAAATCCATTTAATTACTAATATCCTATTAGGCGAGCGTTAAAAACTTTTACTTAACTACTCTTTTTAAACAATTATAATAAAACATACACACAGTTTAAGCGTAAATGAAACTGAAAGGAAAATGAAGTGAAATAAAATAACCGAATACTCGCTTCAAATTATACAACTATCGAATGCTTCTAAAAGAATAACTAAATGCAATTGAGCCATTGGCTCGAAAGTTTATACAATACCTCCTATCTAGAGTATAAGGAAAGAAGCGTCTAGCGAGAACCCGCAAGCATCCACAGCTGCTGACGTCTGACTCGAAGGAAGTGTCATCCAGGCGTCCCTGTGTCTGGGCACCTATATATATATAATATATATAACAAGAGAGGAAAAGTAGATAAACGGGTCAGAGCCCGAATTTTGAAAATATTTTGCAAGTGCATAAATGCTTTATTTTTAGAAAAATAGTTTTATCTCATATTTAAATTGGTATCGCACTCCCATGAGATACCCCTCACCTCTCCTCTAATAGTGCACACCTAACGCACCCTAACAACATACCCTAGTCAAGCTACCCCGCCTAACTAGTCTAATCACCCATCTACTATCTACCCTAGATAGTCCAAGTGCTAAGGGCTAAACTTCCCTCCATTCTCAACACTGCACTAAGTTCGTGCGTGGGGTGTCTCGCAAAGCAAAATCCAAACAAGAAACACCCCCCGATACACTACTACCTGGCAGGGTTAATGGTAGAGATCCATTTGGCCCATAGCACACTCAAATGTATAAATACATACACACACACACACACACACACACACACACACACACACACACACACACATATATATATATATATATATATATATATATATATATCTACAATATACGTCCGGATAATATCTCTCGGACTGAGGTTTACATAATATCAATTATATCTTATAATACACATCCAGATCTATCTCCCGGGCTAAGGTGTATTCTATACTCATATCAAAACCTTCCATTTCCTTTCTCATATCCAGGAAATGTATTTAAAGCCAATTCATTAGCATGAATTTCTTTACCAAAACATATATCTTTTTAAAAGCCAATTTTATTAACATAAAAATGCTTTTCCTTTTTAAATTATCCCATTTCCCTTTTTATACTCAGGAAATGTTCCCAAAGCCATTTTCATTATCATGAAAATGGTTTGATCATACCATATGCTTCCACATCCATTCTTCCATCCGGGAGTGTTACCGAAGCCAAAACCTTTATCCCATTTCCCTTTTTATACTCAGGAAATGTAATTAAAGCCAATCCATTATCATGAATTGCTTTAATAAATCTAAGACTGCCCCTCCGGGTTTCCCCACTGGACGAGCCCCTAAATGGCTATCATCTTCCAGGGCCTATCAAACAAGACAACCTGGGAACCTAACAACGTCGGGAAGCGGCCATATGCCTGCGGGAAAGTAAGGACCACACCCAGAATCCCCTAACCAGCGCAGAAAAAAATATATAATCGCTCATATGGCCTAAAGGACTATATCCACCCTGCTCAATAGCCAGGGGGCTTCACCATAACGAGCGCAACTTCCCATATGATAGCGATTTAGGGAGGTGTGTAATGCATATTTTATCAATTATGAAAATCATTTATCTGTCCATTTTGAAAATATTCATTTTTATATTTTCAAAATCGTTTCCATCATATCATATATATATATATATATATATATATATATACACACTTTAATCACATAGTATATACATACACTATATATTCCTCCTAGAATATATAAATGGCCATGATGGCCTATAGCATCTAGCGATGACCAATAATCCCAAAGATTCCCTCCAGGAATCATAAACATGCTTTCATATTAACATGATTCTAAATCCAAAGTATTTCCTTACTTTCATAACTAATAAATACCTTAATCATCTTTAAGGGTTTTATTAGATGTCTCCAATTTTTCCAATTCACTCTAGGTGAATATATATATCTACCTCCCCAATTATCCTAATTATTTCCTAGGATACACTTAGCGGTAATCGATATAATTATGCTTTCTATACGCATAATTATATAGGCCTATATGCCTATGAGAAATATCCTCGGGATTTATTTCTCCCGGACAATCTTAAATTTAATGGGTTATGGATTTCATTTCCATGAACCCAAGGACTACCTATTGTCTATATTTAATCATTTAGGGAACCCCACCCTATTTAAGGCACCCCAACATCTTAACTTATCAACTATTCGATTTCCCTCAAAAATAAAGTTTAAGGGTTATACATTTAAACCCTCACTTAAGCCTCCTAATTTCCCTTAATTTGTGGGCCATATAATCCTAAAAGACTCGTTATGTCATCCCATAAATGACCCCGAATCAATTAGAATGGGAATTCATCCCATCCAATTCACCCTAAGAAAATTGACTATTTTCATCAGGGGTCGATCGATCGACCCTTTGCCATCGATCCATCTATGGCTCGATCGATCGAGCCCCCCATGATCGATTGATCGATCATGTCGGGCAGCTTCTTCTCCGAGAAGATGTTTCGGCCATTAAAGCTTCTCCCAAGATTTTGTCGCCTCAACCAACGACCTACAACTTCAATCAACTACAACTACACATATATAAAGGGTTCTAAACATCCTAGAACCCTAAACCACCAATTAATTTTGATTAATTTCTAAGTTTCTCCAATTTTCATATTTTAGGGGTTTATTGGTTTTATCTCCTGAAAACCCGTTTTATCCACGAAAACCCAACCCAAAATCATTAGGGTTTATTATACCAACAATGATATGAGATATTTATGCTCAAAAATAAATAAAGCAAGTAAACATTTGCCTCGTGGATAAAATCCGACGTCCTCGAGCAGAATCCCGCGGAGGCTAGCCGGAATCTCCCCCTTTTTCCTCTTTTCTTCCTCCTCTCTCTCTTCCCTCTCTTCTTTCTTCTTTCTTTCTCTTTTTCTCCCTCTCTTCCTCCTTTTTATAAGGAAAAAAGGGTTTAATCCCTTAATACTCCAAAAACGACTCGTTTACTCAATTACGAGCCTATTTAACTCCAAAATTACCTGGAACTCAATTTCGACAATCGGACACTCTTTTCCGACTATCTCGGACATTCCAAGACTCATGGCATAGTCGAAATTTCCATCCGAGGCACTTGACCGCAAATCACTATTCTAACCCGTGAAAGTAAATGCGGGTTTTCTCAATGAAATCTTAACTCGTGTCGCTTTTCTCAACAATGACCTATCATTAAAATACCTCGACATATTTACTTAACCCCAATAGTAAATATCTCAACTAGAGATAATCACTAAATCCTTAAAAATCCCAAAATCACTATTTCGAGAAATTCTCCAAATTCCAATTTATACTCAATTATGGAATTTAATTGTCTCCAAATTGCTAATTTATTTCTAATTAGGGAATTTAATGGTCTCCAAAAGGGAGGGTTGTTACACTTTTATATCTTGAATGTTTTATTTTCACCATTCTTTTTCTCATTTCAATATTTTTCTATG
Organism: Sambucus nigra; assembly: GCA_949130495.1. Classification (NCBI taxonomy): domain Eukaryota; kingdom Viridiplantae; phylum Streptophyta; class Magnoliopsida; order Dipsacales; family Adoxaceae; genus Sambucus; species Sambucus nigra. The sequence goes on along the minus strand of OX422211.1, from coordinate 313,476,184 downwards.
TTTTAATTTTGGTTTTATATTATCTATCACTAACATTGTTTTTTCCCTTTATTTGGCAGGTGTGATATTTAGTACTACACTACAATTGATATGCATTATTGGATAGAAAATGAAGGTATAAAATTCTGTCTACATTTTGTAAATTTAATAAGTATAAAAGCATGGGTCTCTCTCTCTCTTATTATTGTTACAAAGAAATGAGTAGTTCCCCCTTAACATTCATGTTTTCATTGAATAGTGAATAAGCAGGGGTAGCTTTGTTTCTTTTTTCTTTTTACATTATTTTTTAAGTTCAATTATTTTGTTTGCGTGTTCTTCATAGCTCACATTTAAAGAAAGAACACAATTAGATATGTGATAAGCCTTGGATATGGGACAAGCTCCACAATTATCCGTTGCATGTTATATACTCTATTTCCTTCATTGCAATTTGTGTTTTTATTTTTATTTTGATCCTAACAAGTTAGTTTTCATTGGCCTTTTTTTGCTGGATTCATTCCTTTGTTGGATTTCTCTACAGACTGATCTAATTTAGAATTGGTGAGGCATTTATGTCCACCATCTTTTAATAAATGATTGTTCGATCAACCGTGTTTTGTTTGTATTTTAGTTTTAGTACAATTTATTTTTTGTTTTGATTTTGAAGGTTCATGGGACCCTGGTCCACTATAGCTTTGCATTTTTTCTTTATGAGTAATAAAATTAAATGCCCTCTGATTCATTTTATCTCCGTCCATTATTTTTAGGGAAAAAAAACTGGTTGCTGAGGTTGAGAAGCATAAGTAGGTTATAAGGACCCTCTATGATAAAGTTTATAAGCTAAATCATGTCAAATACAATCAGTACGAGGTGAACAATATTGGTCTCCTTTAGTCAGCAATTGAGTTCAACCCTTACATGCTTAAGTTTCTTCAGCTATAGCAGGTACTCACTGATGTCCTTATAAATCATGTACTTGGATAAAAAGTTGGTTATTCTGGGTTTAAGCCCCCTGATCTCAAGGTACTTATGCAAAGCCATTTGCACATTTCCATCCAAAACTGAGAATACAGGTCCCACATATGCGAGCTGATGTTTGGAACTCTCTTGCTTCCTTAATCGACAATTTCGTAATTGGAAATGATAATCCAGACTCTATATCCTCAAGCTCCTGTCCAAAGCCTTTTTCTCCTGAACTAACAAGCATAATATTTTCTATATACAAGCATAAGATTTTATTTTTGATCTGCATTTGCTTTTTGAATTTTTAGGTTGATTTAAACTGCGTGTTTCTCGGCTCTCTCTCTCATAAAATTTAAGGGGATTTGAATGAGAGCTCGAGATTTGTTAACATCCCAATATTTGTCATTTGTACTTATTTCCTTTGTACTGGTTTGGCTTCTCCCACCTAATTGCAATCCTTTTTCTTGGTTAATTTGTTTGGCTGGAAAAGTCAATCCACCTAATTCAGTTTCTCAAGACTAATGACAAGCGAAATTAAGATGAAACTGTTGAAGCACATGTAAAATTGACTGCTGAACTACGGCGAACTGATCTGAAGCTCACTGGTTCTGCGTCGCTGCCTCATGGTACTGGAAAGGATGTTCGAGTTGCTGTGTTTACTGAAGGTACAGCTTTAGACGAGGTCAGAGCAACATGAGATGATATTATTGGCGGTGAAGAACTTATTGAGGGAATAAAGAATTGTTATTCTGTTGCTTTTTTCTCCCCCCCCCCCCCCCCCCCCACCACACCACCCACAACAATTATTAAGCAACATTCTCTTTATCTTAAATTTTTCTATAAATAATATTACTTATATCACCATCCTTGTGATCTATCATTTCGGTTAACTTGGGCAGAATTTCTTTTCATTACAACTTCAAGGAGTCATTTTTTTTAAATATCATTTCATTTGATCTATTTTATTAGAGCAAAAAAAAAAGTTAATCCACAGTAAATATTTTTGTTGAATGTATGAGCCTACAACTAACTACACATGGTTTTCTAATGTTTAAGTCATCTGATATTGTTGCAGAATGTGTATGAGACTACAACTTACTACACATAAATTTCAATAGTAAATATTGTCAATGTATGAGCCTACAACTGACTACACATGGATTTTTAATGTTTAAGTCATTTGACACACACTATCATTTTTTAGTGCAGTTGAAGCTGAAGCAGTTGCATATAAACTATATTTGGTATACACTAAGCCCATCTAATATACACTATCTTTGGCAGTAACCAAAGCCCATTTGCTGATGATGTCAAGAAGATTCTCAGTGCAGTTGGAGCTGAAGCAGAGGATGACAAGTTAGATTTATTCTTTTTTGGAATCAAGGGGAAGGACATAGCTAAGTTGATTGCAACTAAGAAGGGAGAAATTATCTTTCGTTTCTTCTGGCGGTGGTGGTGTCATGGTGGCTGCAGCTGCTGGTGGGGGTGGTGCTGCTGCATCTCTTACTTAGTCTTTTCAACTAAGCTATGTGCACACATGGTTTGGTATAAAGAACTATATCTGAAAGTCTCTTATCGTTTAGTTTAACGTAGATGGTTTTTAGTTTTACCAGCCTGCTTATGATATAATTTTAATACATCATTGTTTTAAAATATCTATATCTATAGTCCTCTAAACTATTTTTTTGTATTTTGGTTTAAAGTAGGAGTATAGCTCCCATATAGCTATTTTCACAACTAAGGCACTGAAACTTTTTTCATAATTGAATAGAGAATTTTATAATGTCAAACATGATTAACATTATGAAGAAGATTCTCTAAGAAGAATCTTAATCATTCCATGATATATTGGAATTGATGATGTTAATTCTAGAAGAAGCATAAGTGTTTGATGATTTTAATTGAGGGTTAACCTTTGCTTTATCTTGAGGCTATTGTTCCTCAGTCAACAAATATGAAGTTTCAACTGCCCTGGTCATCAGTTCAGACTTTTTATAACTGTAAGTTGTTTAGTCCTCTTATAACCATAGTTTTAGAAATGGTGTACAACTGTAAGTCATTTATTGGTGATAGGGTCTATTAACCCTTTGTGTAAGATTCATTAACAGTTCTAACCATAGATTCACAAAGTTTTTGTCCTCTTATAACTATAGTTTTAGAAATGATGTACAACTGTAAGTCATTTAAAAAACTTCCAGCTATTCAAGATAACCGTTAGAATTCATAGTCTGGTTATTGTTGTCCATTAGTGGTTACTATTGTCCATTAGTGAGTTGTTAGAATTTAAAGCCTTAATTAGAAACAATACTAATCAGCAATGCATGTCTTATTACATTACCTCTCTGTTTCTCTATTGTTCATTTGTGTTCTTCGTTCGCCATCTCATATCTATGCAATTAGGTCCTACTAAGACCATTTCTTATTCATATATGATGCATTATCAAATGTTTTAAAACATTATTATCCAAATACGATCCACCAATACATTGATAATAGTCTTAAATTCCAAAGATTTTGACTTTGGGTTGCTAACATTCTGCCACATTATGACTTAGCATACACTGCTTAATCAATATATCAAAGCTTTATGGCCATGCTTATATGTTTTTTACTGTATAGTTTTGATGAATCAGTTTCTAGGCTTATCATATTTGATTATGAAGTTTTCATCTATGTATATAGGTGCTTGATAAAATGCCCATCTCATAATCAATTCTTTTTCTTAAATTAGTTACTGTGTTTGGTACTATATATACTTAATATGGGAGATTTGTATTGGGTATATTCGCTAGATAAGATTAAGGTTTAAATGGATTGGGATTGTGTACCATCATTATAGACTTAATTAAGTTCTGGAAATACAAAATTTTGATCAGATGATTGGGGAATACATAATATGTTTAAATGAATACATATGTTTAATCATTTTGATATGTCTATTTTGTTGTTTCGCTATACAGATATTTTAGTTCTAACTTAAAAACGAACAGAATATTGTTTATTCCTTTTCCCTGTTGTTAAAAGAATTGTACTCTGAGATGTCTATTTGTTTACCTTTTATTATATTCTTAGAAGCTGAATTTTATTTATATTTTATTATGAGCAGTTGTAGTCTCAAAGATGGAAAGTAATTCTACAAGGAATTCTACTTTCAGAGGTTATTAAAGGAGGCCATATGTCGACTACAACAAATCTTAATTATCGCTACATGAAACTGTTGATTCAGGGATCAAATAACTACGTGCACCTCAATTCTAAATTTTTATGATTTAAAACTAAATCAATCATGTCTTCTTTGACTTGTGGCTTATAATAACCCTCTCTTATGAGACCGTATTTTACAGTAATTACTTAGTATAGTAATTAGAGACCAGTGTTGGGTTATGATTTGAATGCTAATTCAATGTAGAAAAGTTGATATTTATTATGAGGTTGCATACATATCATAATTGTGGGAAAATATTGCTATGTCATGCTTATTAATATCATCTGAATATAAAATGATATTTGGCTTAATTATGAGACCGGAACCTAAATTGAATTTTAAAATGTCCAAATGATAATTTGGAGGTTGCAGTTGATTCCGGAACGTGCGAAATAGTCAAATAATGTACTATATTGTATTTTGTAGTTTTGGGCATTTTTGACTGGTTGTGCTTTAATTATGCTATTGCGTATTATTTTATCTCACTTTTGATTAATTAAGTGGGGCATTTGGTCTTAAGTCACGATTTATGCCTACTAAGTCTTCTATTTCCCCAAAATCCCTTCCAAAACCTAAGAGAGAAAAGAGAAGAGTGGAGAGAAAGCTTTGGAGATTGAGAGAGAGAGCTTGCTACACCAAGGAATCTGCATATTTGCTGAATCAAGGCAAGTTTTTACTTGCTAATTGTGTCTTGAGATAGATGATTTGTTATGATAATGGTGTATTGATTTTAGTTTAGAGAACTTAGGGTTTTCTTATGTATTTTTGGGTTTTGATTCACTCTAAGTTGATTCATGGGGTTTTAAGATGATCAATGGCATCATTGATGTTTTATAGTGTTGGTATATGAGTTTGGTTGGAAGAAATTGGAGTTTGGTAGAAAATGGAGTCCAAGACTCCATAGCCATTTCTTGGCAAAATCGCAGGCCCGAATCGATTCGGCCCCCTGGGCGAATCGATTCGGTTAGTTCCAGTGCCCAGGTCTTGTTGACCGAATCGATTCGGAATTTATCCGAATCGATTCGACAGTTATGCAGAAACCCTGATTTTCAGACCGAATCGATTCGGCCCTCTGAGCGAATCGATTCGGCTATTATGCAGAATCTCAAATTTTCTGGCCGAATCGATTCGGCCAAAGGGGGCGAATCGATTCGGTAACCCTGCACTTTTTGAAAATTTTCTTTTTCATTTTTAGCCCCTTTTATTTAGGATTTTTGATTAGGGACCTTCTTAAATGAAGTAAACATAAGGTTTAGAGTTCTAGTTGAGTTGGGTCGACATCCTAGACTCGAAAGGGTTCATCTAGGATTCATTCAAGGGGGAATTTAAGGTGATGTTTAGGCATCACTTTTGTCTTGTAGTTTATAAGGGTCTAGAATGTATTAAGGTCAATTTTGGAGACTTTAGAATTCAACTTGAGTTACATTTTGACTTAATGGTTTATATTAAAGCCTAAAAGAGGCCTTGGGGATAACTTTGGAGTCTAAATTCCTTATCGAGGATGTTATGTCGGTACGTATCATGTGTGGTTCCGAATTAGCTTATACATTCAATTAAAATGAGAAATTGGTAAGGTAAATGATAATTTACTAATCACATAATGGGAATTAATAAAATGGATGTTACACACCTCTCTAAATACCATCTTAAGGGAAGTCCGCTCGTTAGGTGAAGCCCCCTGGCTAATGAATGCAGGATGGATATAGTCCTAGGCCATGGGAGCGTTTATGGTTGTATGTTTTTCTGCGGGGGTAGGGAGATTCCGGGTGTGGTCTTGGCTACCACGCAGGCTCATGGCCGCTTCCCGACGTTTTCGATAGGATCCCAGGTTGTCTTATGTTAGGCCCTGGAAGATGATGGTTATTTAGGGACGCGCTCAGTGGGGAAACCCGGACGGGCGGTCTTAGAATCGTTATATTTATAATTATGACTATTCTAATTATCGAGTTGGACTCGATGGAACATTAATGCCATAAAGAGCAAAATTATGCCGCAAAGAGCATGTTATTGAGATTAGTGCCATATAGAGCACATGATGTCAATTATATTCCTGATAAGGAATGGAAAATGAATATTTGAATTGAAATATGATTAAAGATGATAAAGGCTCATAAGCACTTTTAATTCTGTTTTATGGTGAATCTCACTCTATGTAGTCCTTCACTAGTTTCAGTTCCTCATATGCTGTTAATATGCTAGACTATCATCCATGCTTAATTGTGCATCATTATCATACTTGTCATTTATCTATTGATCACATATACCCGGCCCTGATCGGTTTTCCTTTTCTTGTTGTATATGTATATCTATATTATCCGTTCAGGTGTTCCGCCGCACGGTCGCCCGTAATGACTTTTCCCTTCCGCATGTTTTGAGGAGCCGTGACATTGTGCGGGTTTCACGGGATTTTGATTAGACGCCTCTGTTTATGTTTCTAGTTATGTTCAGTTCATTCGGGCATGTTGCCCAAACTGTTGTAAATGTATAATGAATTTATTATGTAACACTTGATGCTAAGTATGTTGTATGGATGGTATTGACCGAAGCTTTATTCGGTCCTTTGTATCTTTCGGGATTTCTTATATGCGCTTGTGGGGGTTTCCACCCTCTATTTCTATGATGGGTTGTTGAAAATGTTTTCCTTTTTTATTTCAAATCAAAGTTTTTGATAACCCGTTTTCTGGAATATAGAGTGGTTATTCCTTGTACTTTGTATATTGTTGTGGTGCTGAGGATGATATTATCCATGATTTCCTATTTAATCGGGGTATAGGGCTGGCCACCCTTTATTTCGGATAGTGGGTTGTCACAGATGGTATCAGAGCATCAGGTTCTAGAGTCTTTAGGATCTATGCGGACTTGTCACGTTCTACCGTAGCGTTCTTTGATATAGAACTTAATGTTAGGATTGTTTTGCTGCCTATGTATGCGATCTTCTGTTAAATAGATTGTCTTACATTATGTTTTAACTCTCTCTCGTCTTTATCTCAGATGCCGCCGAAGAGAGGACGTCTCGCTAGACGTAATAGGGTCATTGAGGATGAGTTTGGTCCTCCACAGCAGCAGGGGAGTATCAGTTCCGCTGAAGTGGAAAATATTGTGGCCCAAGCTGTCAATGCCGCGATGACTGCCGTGGCTTAACAAATGCCACAAGCCCAAGTTAGGGGACAAGAAGCACAAGTTCCCACGGGACCTTCTCAGTGGGAACGGGTGAGAGAATCTTTCCTGAAGGGACATCCCCCGGAGTTTGAGGGAGGTTCAGATGTTATCAAGGCGAACCAGTGGAAGAGAGATATGCAGCGCCATCTTAGGATGGTGGAATGTAGTGAGGAGAAGAAGAAGATTCTCGTTACTTTCAAGCTGGTAGGACCGGCCTTACATTGGTGGGAGTCAATGACGACACCCGAGCAAAGGGATACTATGTCCATTACAAATTTTTGGGCTTTGTTTGATGGTAAGTATTTCCCTCCCGCGGTTCAGAGGGAGATTCAGAGGAAGCTGCAGGATTTGGTTCAAGGGGAGAGGTCAGTTGCTGAGTATGAAGAAGAGTTTACCCGGTTAGCCAGTTTTATACCGGATGAGGTAACTCCAGAGTCGAAGAGGATCTCCAAGTTTGTGGGAGGTTTGAACTGGCGAATAAAGCAACATTTGCTGGGAAATCCATCTCTAGTGACTTTTGGTGATGTGATGAATACCGCTTTGCTTCATTGTCAGGAGCACAGATTGTTTCTGCTAAACAAGAAGAAGGTTGTTACTGTGGGACAATCGGGGAGGCAGGGAGGTGTTGGGAGCGGAGGGGGAACATCTTCTTCGTCCCAATCCTCGGGGAACAAACAGGTTGAGAGGGATCCTCAGCAGGGGATTCGTCCAAACGTCAACGGTTCGGTGGGTTTAATGCTGGTGGCAATAATAATAACAGGCAAGGACAAGGCGGTCAGCAACCTCAGGGAGGTCGAGGTGGAAATGGTGGTAGGGGCCAACAGGGCCGAAGTGCGGGTCAACTCCGAAATAACCAAGGTAGAAATCAGGATACTACGGCAATCAAATGTTTTCAGTGTGGGGAGCTGGGCCACTATAAAAGGGCGTGTCCTCAGTTGGTTGGAGGGCATCTTCCACGGGCCCCGCAGCAGCCGTATGTACAGTTTCCGCCTCAAGTGCCTAATCCGGTTGCTCCTCCTCAACAGGGGCAATTGCAGTACGGAAGAGTTTACCATATTCAGGAGGCTTTGCTTCCTCCAGCTCCTCCGGCACCACCGGCGATCGAGGGTAAGTTTCTCATTCAGGGGCACATGGGTCGAATTTTATTTGATACGGGTGCTACACACTCCTTTATTTCTAGAAGTTTTGCTCAGACTACAGGTTTGATAAAATCTGCTGAAAGTACTTTCACTAGCGTCGAATCCTCTATGGGCGATGGCTCATTGATTTTCTTCGTATGTAAAAACGTAGAAATTAATCTTGGTGACTTGTGTTTTGATGCCGATTTGCTCGTCCTTGATATGGTCGGGTACGATGTAATCTTGGGTATGGATTGGCTAGTGAAGTACCGTGCTATAGTGAATTGCTTCGGGAAGAGTATAGTTTTTGCGGTTCCTGGACAAGAGATGTTCCTCGTAGTTATGCCTTGTGTGGAAGGGAGCACGAGTGCTTATTTATATTGTATTGCGGAGGACGCATCTAGAGATGTCGTGGTTCCCCTAGATTCTCTTCCCATTGTTCGGGACTTTGAAGATATTTTCGGGAGATACCCGGATTACCTCCAAGTCGGGAAATAGAGTTTGTGATTGACTTAATGCCGGGAACTAGGCCGATCGCAAAAGCTCCTTATCGAATGGCTCCTGTGGAGATGAGGGAGCTGAGAGATCGGATTCAGAAGCTACTGGAGCAGGGCTTTATTAGGCGTAGTACCTCGCCGTGGAGCGCTCCGGTATTGTTTGTGAAGAAGAGAGACGGTTCTCTCCGGTTATGCGTGGACTATAGAGAGTTGAATAAAGTCACCATCCGGAATAAATAACCTTTGCCTCGCATCGACGACTTGTTTGATCAACTTAGGGGAGCTTCTTACTTCTCCAAGATCGACTTGCGGACTGGGTATCACCAATTGAGGATACGGGAGCAAGATGTATCCAAGACGGCCTTTCTGACCCGTTATGGATCTTATGAGTTCTTGGTTATGCCCTTTGGGCTAACCAATGCCCCTGCAGTGTTTATGGACCTTATGAATAGGGTATTCTGGGATTTCCTTGACCAGTTTGTCATTGTATTTATTGATGACATCCTAGTTTATTCTCAGACGGAGTCGGATCACGCTGCTCACTTGCGGTTGGTCCTGCAGAGATTGAGAGATCATCAATTGTATGCAAAGTTTGAGAAGTGTGGCTTCTGGTTGAAGGAAGTTTAATTTTTGGGGCACGTGGTGTCATCCCAGGGAGTGTCTATGGATCCGAGTAAGGTGATAGTGGTGAAGGAGTGGGGTCAGCCCACGACGCCCACTGAAGTTCGTAGTTTTCTGGGCTTGGCGGGTTATTACCGTCGATTCATTAAGGGCTTTTCTAAGGTTGCTAGCCCATTGACGAATTTGACCCGGAAAGGAGTAAGATTTGTTTGGGACAGTTCATGTCAAGCGGCTTTTGATGAGCTCAAGGATAGACTGACTTCAGCTCCAGTCCTGGCATTACTAAAGCCGGGATTGGAATATCTCGTCTTTACCGATGCATCTCTTCTGGGGTTAGGAGGTGTTCTTCAACAAGAGAGGCAACCCATTGCATACGCTTCTCGTAAGTTGAAGCCTCACGAGAGGAACTATCCAGTGCATGATTTGGAGCTCGCCGCCGTTGTATTTGCCTTGAAGATATGGAGGCATTACCTCTTGGGGGAAAAGTTTAGTCTTTTCACCGACCACAAATCGCTGCAGTACTTATTCTCCCAAAAGGATTTGAACATGCGCCAGCGCCGTTGGTTGGAGTTCGTGAAAGACTACCAATTTGATATTCATTATCACCCCGGGAAGGCGAATGTGGTAGCAGATGCCTTGAGTAGAAAGCCTGATGGAAACTTAGCTGAGGTGTGGAAAGCTAAGTGGAAAGAACTCAGCCTGGAGGATGCCGGAGCGAGAGCATTCCTTTCAGTGATGACGGTTACTCCCACGATTATAGCAAAGATTGTGGAAGCTCAGAAGAGAGATAAGGTTTGTCAAGACCATACACTCCAGTTGTGGTCTGAGGGAGTGGAGTCATACTCAATAGGCTCTGAGGGTGGACTACGCTTCCATGGAAGACTTGTGGTTCCCGATGATGGGGATTTGAGACGTGCAGTTATGGCAGAATCCCACGGGTCGAAGTTCACGGTACATCCCGGCGGGGACAAGATGTACCAAGATATGCGTCGTTTGTACTGGTGGGCGGGCATGAAGAGGGATATCTCAGAGTTTGTGTCTCAATGCACTACTTGTCAGTTGGTTAAGATTGATCACCAGCGACCGACAGGTTTGTTACAGCCGCTCGAGATTCCCGTATGGAAATGGGAGAGCATTTCGATGGACTTTGTTACGGGCTTGCCTAGATCGCAAAAGGGTCATGATTCAATTTGGGTGATTGTCGACCGTTTGACCAAGTCGGCACACTTCTTACCTGTGCGCACCGATTATGATACCGCTCGTTATGCCCAGTTGTTCATTGAGGAAATCGTCAGACTCCACGGGGTACCTTTGAATATTATCTCCGACCGAGATAAAATATTTGTGTCCCACTTTTGGCAGAGTTTCCAGGGAGCTTTGGGGACTGAGTTGAAGTTAAGCTCTTCCTATCATCCTCAAACAGACGGTCAGACCGAAAGGGTAAACCAGATGTTGGAGGATATGCTTCGTATGTGCATACTCGACTTTAAAGGTAGTTGGGAACAATATCTTCCGTTGGTTGAGTTTGCTTACAACAACTCATACCAATTTACCATTGGTATGGCACCTTATGAAGCTCTGTATGGCAGGCCTTGTAGGTCGCCCGCTTGTTGGTTGGAAGTGGGTGATAATAAGTTTCTTGGACCTGAGATGATTCAAGATACTTCTTCGAAGATCGAGCTTATTCGAAATCGCATACGGGTAGCCCAAGATCGCCAAAAGAGTTATGCCGATGCGGGTAGGAGACATATGGAATTGGAGGTTGGAGACCAAGTGTTGGTGCGGGTGTCCCCGATGAAGGGCATTAAGCGTTTTGGGAAGAAAGGAAAGCTTGCACCCCGCTTTGTTGGACCTTTCCCGGTAATCGCAAAGGTTGGTCCCATAGCATACCAACTTGCCTTGCCGGAACCCTTACAACAAATCCATGATGTGTTTCATGTCTCCTCCTTGAAGAAGTATAGAAGGTGTGAAGGTGCCCTTTGGCACATTCCTTTCGAAGATATCGAATTGCAGCCCGATGTTTCTTATGAAGAACAACCGGTTGCTATCCTTGAGTTTGGGGAGCGAAAGTTAAGATCTCGGGTGGTGCCTCTAGTGATAGTCCATTGGAGTCATCATCATGCAAGCGAATCGACTTGGGAACGCGAGGATGAGATGCGGGAGAAATATCCACATCTTTTCTCATGAGGTACGCCTGAATTTTGGGGGCAAAATTCCCTCATAAGGGGGGGAGTATGTAATAACCCTCGCTTATGAGACCGTATTTTATAGTAATTACTTAGTATAGTAATTAGAGACCAGTGTTGGGTTATGATTTGAATGCTAATTCAATGTAGAAAAGTTGATATTTATTATGAGGTTGCATACATATCATAATTGTGGGAAAATATTGCTATGTCATGCTTATTAATATCATCTGAATATAAAATGATATTTGGCTTAATTATGATACCGGAACCTAAATTGAATTTTAAAATGTCCAAATGATAATTTGGAGGTTGCAGTTGATTCCGGAACGTGCGAAATAGTCAAATAATGTACCATATTGTATTTTGTAGTTTTGGGCATTTTTGACTGGTTGTGCTTTAATTATGCTATTGCGTATTATTTTATCGCACTTTTGATTAATTAAGTGGGGCATTTGGTCTTAAGTCACTATTTATGCCTACTAAGTCTTCTATTTCCCCAAAATCCCTTCCAAAACCTAAGAGAGAAAAGAGAAGAGTGGAGAGAAAGCTTTGGAGATTGAGAAAGAGAGCTTGCTACACCAAGGAATCTGCATATTTGCTGAATCAAGGCAAGTTTTTACTTGCTAATTGTGTCTTGAGATAGATGATTTGTTATGATAATGGTGTATTGATTTTAGTTTAGAGAACTTAGGGTTTTCTTATGTATTTTTGGGTTTTGATTCACTCTAAGTTGATTCATGGGGTTTTAAGATGATCAATGGCATCATTGATGTTTTATAATGTTGGTATATGAGTTTGGTTGGAAGAAATTGGAGTTTGGGTAGAAAATGGAGTCCAAGACTCCATAGCCATTTCTTGGCAAAATCGCAGGCCCGAATCGATTCGGCCCCCTAGGCGAATCGATTCGGTTAGTTCCAGTGCCCAGGTCTTGTTGACCGAATCGATTCAGAATTTATCCGAATCGATTCGGCAGTTATGCAGAAACCCAGATTTTCAGACCGAATCGATTCGGCCCTCTGAGCGAATCGATTCGGCTATTATGCAGAATCTCAAATTTTCTGGCCGAATCGATTCGGCCAAGGGGGGCGAATCGATTCGGTAACCCTGCACTTTTTGAAAATTTTCTTTTTCATTTTTAGCCCCTTTTCTTTAGGATTTTTGATTAGGGACCTTCTTAAATGAAGTAAACATAAGGTTTAGAGTTCTAGTTGAGTTGGGTCGACATCCTAGACTCGAAAGAGTTCATCTAGGATTCATTCAAGGGGGAATTTAAGGTGATGTTTAGGCATCACTTTTGTCTTGTAGTTTATAAGGGTCTAGAATGTATTAAGGTCAATTTTGGAGACTTTAGAATTCAACTTGAGTTACATTTTGACTTAATGGTTTATATTAAAGCCTAAAAGAGGCCTTGGGGATAACTTTGGAGTCTAAATTCCTTATCGATGATGTTATGTCGGTACGTATCATGTGTGGTTCCGAATTAGCTTATACATTCAATTAAAATGAGAAATTGGTAAGGTAAATGATAATTTACTAATCACATAATGGGAATTAATAAAATGGATGTTACACACCTCTCTAAATACCATCATAAGGTAAGTCCGCTCGTTAGGTGAAGCCCCCTGGCTAATGAATGCAGGGTGGATATAGTCCTAGGCCATGGGAGCGTTTATGGTTGTATGTTTTTCTGCGGGGGTAGGGAGATTCCGGGTGTGGTCTTGGCTACCACGCAGGCTCATGGCCGCTTCCCGACGTTTTCGATAGGATCCCAGGTTGTTTTATGTTAGGCCCTGGAAGATGATGGTTATTTAGGGACGCGCTCAGTGGGGAAACCCGGACGGGCGGTCTTAGAATCGTTATATTTATAATTATGACTATTCTAATTATCGAGTTGGACTCGATGGAACATTAATGCCATAAAGAGCAAAATTATGCCGCAAAGAGCATGTTATTGAGATTAGTGCCATATAGAGCACATGATGTCAATTATATTCCTGATAAGGAATGGAAAATGAATATTTGAATTGAAATATGATTAAAGATGATAAAGGCTCATAAGCACTTTTAATTCTGTTTTATGGTGAATCTCACTCTATGTAGTCCTTCACTAGTTTCAGTTCCTCATATGCTGTTAATATGCTAGACTATCATCCATGCTTAATTGTGCATCATTATCATACTTGTCATTTATCTATTGATCACATATACCCGGCCCTGACCGGTTTTCCTTTTCTTGTTGTATATGTATATCTATATTATCCCTTCAGGTGTTCCGCCGCACGATCGCCCGTAATGACTTTTCCCTTCCGCATGTTTTGAGGAGCCGTGACATTGTGCGGGTTTCACGGGATTTTGATTAGACGCCTCTGTTTATGTTTCTAGTTATGTTCAGTTCATTCGGGCATGTTGCCCAAACTGTTGTAAATGTATAATGAATTTATTATGTAACACTTGATGCTAAGTATGTTGTATGGATGGTATTGACCGAAGCTTTATTCGGTCCTTTGTATCTTTCGGGATTTCTTATATGCGCTTGTGGGGGTTTCCACCCTCTATTTCTATGATGGGTTGTTGAAAATGTTTTCCTTTTTTATTTCAAATCAAAGTTTTTGATAACCCGTTTTCTGGAATATAGAGTGGTTATTCCTTGTACTTTGTATATTGTTGTGGTGCTGAGGATGATATTATCCATGATTTCCTATTTAATCGGGGTATAGGGCTGGCCACCCTTTATTTCGGATAGAGGGTTGTCACATGGCTATAGTCGTCTGTTTTTTTATCAAATCTTTACGTGAATAAAGAATACGTGTAATTTTGAAACATTATCCCAATATATTGGTGTATTGTTTTTTCCACGATATTAGTTAAATTTGTGATTTTTTTATATGACGTCCAACATGGAGTATTAGTATTGTTATGGATTATTAGTTATTGGATTATATTTTATTTCTTAAACATGGTGGATAGTTCTATAAACAAAGGAGACTTTGCCCAAATTTTCTAAATTATTGACACTATTTGTGTAGGAAAAGAAAATTTTGACTTAAATAAGGTATATTTATCTTGACCATAATTTTGTCAAAATTTTAACATGAACGAGTATTGTTGTCAAGGATTATAATTATCTTTATTAGTTTGGGTGTGGTGTGATATAGTCGATATATTGTGCCTTTAGTAAAATTTGTGGTGTTTGGAAAATTTTTGCCGTGCCTTCAGGCACGGTCATTCCGCTAGTATATATATAACCACACCGTATATATATAACATGTACCCCGACTTTACCATGTACTGAAAAACCCATAACACTAGCCTGAAATTTCCCGAGTCTCTGTCCCGACTCAACTCAATAAATTTTTTTCACTTATTAATTTATCATCTTCCCGAGTCTATGGTCCGACTCTAATTTATTTAATTTCTCATTAATAATTTATTACTTTCCCGAGTTTACAGTTCGACTCTAATTTAATTAATTTACACCTTAATTAATTATTACTAATTCGAGTCTATGGTCTGACTTTAATTTAATTAATTTACACATTAATAAATTTAACACTTGGCGTCGCCCAACCAATATACCCGGACTCGCTCACTTGTCCCGTACCATCGTTGATACCCAATCCTATATTCCACCCCATAATTAGTTAATCACACCTCAATTCCTTTAATAATGGAGTGCCACTCAACTACAATACCCGAACATTTTCCCTCGGTCCAAAATCAATACTTACGAATTATTTCCCGAAATTTATTCATTTCATAGCATACAATTATCACCCTCTGAAACCCAATTATATCCCTTATAATTGCTAAGGAATATGTTCTACATATGAATTTATCACTAAATAAAAAGTAGGGGAAAAACCTTAATTTAATTTCCCTTTATATATAAAACTGGCGGACCAGCAAGAATTCTGGGACCGTCGATCGATCGATCCCCTCCATCGATCGATCGATCGAACATGTACCTTTCTTCTCCGACTTGTTGTTTCAGCCATTGTTAACCCAACCAAGCTTCTAGTTCCTTTCTTAATATCCTCTGGTCATAATCAACGATATTTTCACATGAAAACAGGTTCTAATCGAAACCTAAATCCAACAACTAATTTCCATTAATTCCAACTTTTTCCTGATTTGAGTTTTATTCGGGTTTCGAATCTCTAATACGATTTTCATTCCTATTAACAGAAATTTACCATCGATTCTTACTGATTTTAACATACGATTCACACTCAACATTCCAGAATCATAAATATAATAAGTTCCACCTTTAATCCCATTTAAGTATAATAATTATCGAAAACCCAATTTTATATGAAGACCCACCCCAAAACGAATTTGGTTTACACTTCCCATAATATGAATTGATTATCATCAATTTAAGAATCACAATAGTTAACCACTTACTTGGAATTATTCGTAGAGTCTGATCCATTGGTGTAGAAAACGTGTTGATGAAGAACACCCAATTTGTCCCTCGATTTGTCTAAAAAAAGATCCCCAATTTGCTTCTAGATTTGTTTCCTCTGTGCCTTTCTCAAATCCTAGGTTTAGAATTGTTAGCTATCGTTCAATATGTCCCCCAATTTGGTTAAAAACCCTAAATCCCGTTTTTGGTCACATGGGCCTAATTAAAATGGCCCAAATCACCCCGTGTGGGCCCGACTATGCCCAAAAATACTCCGAGACCCAATTACTACCCCCGGGTACTCTTTTCTGACTATCTTGACCCATCCGGACTTAACCGCGTACTCAGAATTATAATTCGAAATACTTTATAATATTTTCAAATTTTGACCTCAAAATGCGACACACATTAATTCGAACAATTTAACTTAAAGTCGCCAATTATAATTAACTCTTCCCACTCAAATAAATTCTCCAAATCAAAATTTAAGTTTTTCCAATTTAAATATTTTTATATCTCCGAAAAATAATTAAATATTGAATCCTCAAAATTACGGGGTGTTACATACTCCCCCACTTACAAAGGAATTTCGTCCTCGAAATTAAGATAAGCCTAGTGCTCCAAGCTTCAAATATCACTCTCTAGTCATGTGCCTCTAAGCTCGCGATATTTATCTCTCCCGCTTCTAACTTTAAATTACACAAATATACATTTTAATTAACCAGGACGCCCATACACCTTGTACCCGCGCTTGACTGCACAAAGGTTTCCTTAATTAACCCGGGTGCCCATACACCATATCCTCGTACTTTACCACATGAAAGTTACCAGACTATGCTAGTTGTGACCCGTAATATAACTTCCAACCCATAGTCATATCACACATATATATAATGGCCGGGGTACCCAACCCATGTACTAACGACCAAACATCTCCCCACTTCCAACGTTGAGCTAAGTTTCATGCGTGGGACGTCTTGCAAAGCGAAATCCAAACAAGGAACCCCCCCGATACACTAGTACCTAACATTGTCTGTCATTGAGATCCGTTAGATCCTCAATCCATAGCACGTACCCCCAAATACTTGTCTCTTAACACGAAAGCATACACTCCTACTCTTATGCTACAAAAGACAACATAAAATACCACGTCCTTACTATCACTAGTTCTTGCGTAAAGTAAAACCCGAGCTATCTCTCTCTTCTCAAAAATAAATTTAACCACCCTGATTCACTTGAGTAACCACTCCTACTTACCGGGATAAAATATGAGACACAAGACCTCACTATGTGGCTATCGTACCACGCAATATAACATATATACACACACATATATAGGCTAGACGCCCTCTCTGGTGATACCTAGTAAAAATCATTCATACCCTGGTGTCGCAAACACAAAAACTTACCCTCACTATCCATAATAGTTCAAATCCATCTCTATCTAGCCGATATTTGAAAAAAATCATCTACCCTACTCCCATAATTCTCGAAAGTAGTAACCCCTCGCATAATTCAAACCTTATCTCTATGTACACCCCACTCTCTCGTGGTTAACACCAAAGAAATCCACTACCCCCCCCGCACACATATATATACCGTGGCTGCTATAGCCAGCGCACCCATTAAATTTGACTTAGCAGTGAACTCTAGTGAAAATAATTCTTATATGGTGACACCCTCACTGTCACTCAAAATACCCCCATGCCCATAGGATAAAAAGATAATTACCTCCATACTCTAGATGCAATGGCTGATCCTCGGGTTCCTGAGAAGCTTCCTCTTGCCCGAACGCACCCATGACTTGTTGTAGTGGTTGTACACCCAGGACCTCGTCCTGTAGTTGACCCCTGCCTCGCTTAGGATATTATCTCTTCATGTGTCCCACTTCCCCACAAATGAAACACATCCTAATAAATTCACCCAGCCACGGATACCTTCCTTGCTCACCTTATCGGAAGTCCTGGCCATCAAGTCGATAGCCCCCAGATCTAAATTACTTGGCATGATTCCATTGCCGGAAATCCCGCCCTTGATGTCCCCCTGTCTGCTGCTTGGATACCCCACTGGTATTATTCCTTCCCACTTTACCCGACTAGATGCTTTCCACTCCCCTCCTGCTTCTTTTCACGTGGAAACGATATACCTGGAAATGCAGGAGTGATGCATTAATGACATCTGTATAAGCTACTAATATAGGATTACCAATCAAACGTTGTCTGATTCTCCAGACTAACCCATCCATGAACTCCGACTTCTTTCTTTCTTCATCGCCTACCTCATCCGATACAAAATTTGTTAAACGAGTGAATTCTTCCTTATAATCGACCACTGAACGGTCCCCCTGAGTCACCTCACTGAATTTTCTCCTCATTTCATCCTTGACTGCTGGCGAGAAATACCGGCGGTCGAACCAAAACCAAAACTCTGCAATAGTCAATGTATTATTTTCCTCAACTGTGGTGATCGACTACCATAACTGAAGCGCTGCTCCCACTAACCTAAAAGTGGCTAGCTTTTGCTTCTGTACCTCATTGCAATCTACCATGAGTAAGTGATGATGGGTATCTTTCTTCCACTGACACGCTAGCACCATATTTGAACCCCTTCGAAACTCTAGCGGATGCTCCTTTTGAAAGACCTCTCGTACTTGCTGCCACCCCGACGGCCCCGGGTGGGCCCGAACATCCGGTACTACTAATGCCTATGGATGACCTTGTGGAAAGTACCTTGCCATTGCGATCATCATCGCTTGAACTACCTATGCCACTAATTCAGTTACCCGTGATGCCGAAATTATCTCTGGAAGTTATTGCGGTAATTCTGGCTCCTGATGAGCCTCTCTAGTCTCATCTCCCCCTGCCGCCCTAGCTGCTCTAACTCTCCTGGGCGGCATCTGAAATGAGAATTGAATCATATGAGTTCATCCTCAAATATAAAGTAATTGGTAAAAAAACTTAAATGCGCATAAGTATGAGAATACAACAATCCTATGATAGGGTTCTACATCAAAGAACGCTACGCTGAAACATGAAAAGCTGCACAGATCCTAAGGACACTAGAGCCTGATGCTCTGATACCATCTGTAACACCCCGCCTAATAAAATACCGAGTGATCAGTCCTATACCAAATTTAAAATAGGAATCCCACTTGGTTCATCCTTAGCATCACTGTCGAAAACCTTTTTATAACTTACTAACCACCTAGTATTCCTAAAAGCTGGTGCCAAATTTTATCTTTTTAATTAAACAACCAATAACATGCGGAAAGATAATATGAGTCATACACCACGACTGAATTAAATCAACTGAATAAATAATAAACTACATGTCGAATAAACCATCGATCACCAAAGTAAATAGTCCAATACAAATATTCAACACCTGAATAAATAAATCTGAAAACTGTACTGAAAGTCTGGGCGATAAGACCTAAGTAAAATGGAAACTGATAACTGATTCCTACTCTAGGAAGGAATGAACGATGTGTCTAAACCAAACTCCTGCCAGCATCCACATGTGTCACAGCTCCGCGTCCCTGAAATAGAATATCAATCCTGGTGTCCCTATGGCTGAACACCTAAAAGGTTTAGAAAATAATTTTATTGCAAGGGTTAGAACCCAAAACATTTTGTAAATATTTAGCAAGTGAATTAATTGTAGTAATTAAAAATATATGAATGCGCTCCATATTTAAGTTAGTGTCGCACTCTCTTGAGGACATACTCACCCCTCCACTAATGTGCACACCTAACGGTTACCTTAACCCCACCTAGTTGTACTACCCCATCCAACTAGTCCTGGTGTAATCTCCCCTTGACTACTACTCTAACCCGAGTATAATAATTCATAGGTTATAATTTATCTCACCAATTAACTTAATTGATTCCTTTTAAATAATTTCATATAGCCGTGACACAAGTTATATAAAGTAAGTACATTACACCCTGTATTATGACACGCATATAATATTACATCCCATTATATACGTACCTTTACTAAAACATCCACACATAATTCATATGTATATCCATCCCTCCGAGTATACCCTCACCGGATGATTTTCTCTAAAGTGCTATCTCACTAGGTGTGCTCACATAACCTAGTTACCCAAGTTAAAATCGCTTATCAACCTGGCCCAAAATATAAACGTAGTCGAGGCGATCATAGTCCTTCCCTGAAAGTGAGATAAGCCCCTCACCCATATATCGGACGCTATGACCTGAGGATATACTCACCCTACTCCTCAAGCTAGGGGATTCACCCACATCGCGCAACCTCACTTGATATCACTAGAGTATATAAATTAAATAAATATCTAGTCACTGATATTTAATAGCACACACAATACACACACACACACACACACACACATATATATACTATCACCACACCTTATATATATAACATATACCCCGACTTTACCGTTGACTCAAAAACCCGTAACACTAGCCTGAAATTTCTCGAGTCACTGTCCCAACTCAACTTAATTAATTTTTTTCACTTATTAATTTATCATCTTCCCGAGTCTATGGTCCGACTCTAATTTATTTAATTTCTCTTTAATAATTTATTACTTTCTCGAGTCTACAGTCCGACTCTAATTTAATTAATTTACAGCTTAATTAATTATTACCAATCCAAGTCTATGGTCCGACTCTAATTTAATTAATCTACACATTAATAAATTTAACACTTGGTGTCACCCAACCAATATACCCAGACTCACTCACTTTGCCCGTACCATCATTAATATCCAATCCTATATTCATCCCCATAATTAATTAATTACACCTCAATTCCTTTAATAATGTAGTGCCACTCAACTATAATACCCGAACATTTTCCCTCAGTCCAAAATCAATAGTTACGAATTATTTTCCAAAATTTATTCATCTCATGGCATACAATTATCACCCTCCAAAACCCAATTATATCCCTTATAATTGCTAAGGAATATGTTCTACATATGAATTTATCACTAAATAAAAAGTAGGGGAAAAACCTTAATTTAATTTCCCTTTATATATAAAACTGGCAGACTTGCCAGAATTTTGGGACCATCGATCGATCGAACAGGTACCCTTCTTCTCCGACTTGCTGTTTCAGCCATTGTTAACCCAACCAAGCTTTCAGTTCCTCTCTTAACGTCCTCTGGTCATAATCAACGATATTTTCACATGAAAACAGGCTCTAATCGTCCTAGAAACCTTAATCCAATAACTAATTTCCATTAATTCCAACGTTTTCCGGATTTGGGTTTTATCCGGGTTTCAAATCTCCTATACGATTTTCATTCCTATTATCAAAAATTTACCAGCGATTCTTACTAATTTTAACATACGATTAATACCTATACATTCCAGAATCATAAATATAATAAATTCCACCATTAATCCCATTAAAGTATAACAATTACCGAAAACCCAATTTTTACATGAATACCCACCCCAAAACGAATTTTGGTTTACACTTCCCATAATATGAATTGATTATAATCAATTTAAGAATCACAATAGTTAACCACTTGCCTAGAATTGTTCGTAGAGTCTGATCCGTTAGTGTAGAAAACGTGTTGATGAAGAACACCTAACTTGTCTCCAAAAATATCCCTAATTTGCTTCTAGATTTGTTTCCTTTGTGCCTCTCTCAAACCCTAGGTTTAGAATTGTTAGCCGTCATTCAATAAGTCCCTCAATTAGGGTAAAAACCATAAATCCCGTTTTTTGCCACATGGGCCTAATTAAAATGTCCCAAATCACCCCGTATGGGCCCGACTATGCCAAAAAATGCCCCGAGATCCGATTACTACCCCCAAGTACTCTTTTCTTACTATCTCGACCAATCCGGACTCAACCGCGCACTCAGAATTGTCATCCAAAATACTTTATAACATTTCCAAATTTTGACCTCAAAATGCGACACACATTAATTCAAACAATTTAACTTAAAGTCGTCAATTATAATTAACTCTTCCCACTCAAATAAATTCTCCAAATCAAAATTTAAGTTTCTCTAATTTAAATATTTTTATATCTCTCAAAATAATTAAATATTAAATCCTCAAAATTACGGGGTGTTACACTTACCTCAATCTAAAATTCATTTATTTATTTCGACAAACATCGAAATCTAACAAGCACCGTAGCGGAAAGAATATTGTCTTAAGGACAAATTGTCTAACACTTACCTCAATCTAAAATTCATGGATTCATTTCGACGAACATCTAAATCCAACAAAAAACATAGTGGGGAGAATATTGTCTTAAGGATAGAATGCCTAACTCTTACCTCAATCTAAAAGTCACGCGTTTGTTGGATATCTAGTTATTTATCCTTAGAGTAAGATTGTAATTTCATTTCAACTGACATTATAGTTATTTCTTATCCAGATATTTTATTTATGGGTCATGATGGTTTCAAATTATTTGCTCTTTAGTTGAGACTATTTAGTATTGTGGAGTTTTATTGTAGTTCGTGGATTTAATTTTGGTTTATAGACTCTTTTGTATTATTTTATCTCACTTGTTTATATTGTTCGTTACTATCACATTGTGGATGATTCAAATTTATTATCAGTTTTATTTTATGATGATGTTAAGGATGGTTTGAATGTCATAGCATACCCTATCTTGGTCATGTCAGGCTGATCAACTATCACGTAAAAAATGGGGGCGTTATGATGGTATCAGAGCATCTTAGGCTATGGTGTCCTTAGGATTTATGTTGCGTACGTTAGCTTTTCTTTAATGAAAGTAATGGAAACCTATTTTTATTATTGATTTGATGTAGATCTTATTGGTTTTAATATTGGTATGATTGATTTATGTTTAATCATATGATTTCAGATGATGAATTAATTAAAATTCATAGTTAATATGGAATCATATTAAGTACATGATAAATTAATGTTTATGTCCCATAATAACGAATTAATGGTTTATTATGGTTATTATAAAGGGTTAAGACTTGTTTATAATCGATTTATAATGCTAATAGGGTGTTTTGGAATTATTGCGATCTTTGTAAAACTCTTTAATGGTGGTTTAGGGTTGAAAAATTCGATGTTTCGGGTTGAAGGTTAAAAATAGGGTCAATACGATGTAGTTTTGAAACTTGTTGGGCTTAATCAATGATAGCGGGAAGGGGGAGACGCTATAGCAAGATCCCAAATCTTCTGTAGCGGCCAGGAATGTTTCAGGGGGTCTTTTCTAGAGGATTTTTCTTGTATATGTTTTAGGGGAAATTATTAGGGCTTTTAAATTGATGGTTTGGTAAATTAATTTTAGGATTAAATGGGAGTTATGGGATAAATTATTAAATGTCGAATTATGTATTTTATATTTAGGATATAGCTATTCGAATAAGCCAAACAATTGAGGTTATGTTGGGACATGTACAGTTAGTGATGTACCGTTGGCACAATATGCCATATAAGTTTACGTATATATATATATATGCGTGTGGATACATAGTGTAGTGGTGAGGATAATTAAATAGTGGAATTAAAAGTATACAAGCTAGGTTATCGAGTGATGTTGATAACTCAAGTATGTGTGCTTTGGTGGGTATGGTTAGGTCGATACATATCAATTGTATATGTGTATAGGTATACATGGGGTTTTAAAAAAATTATGAGACTAATTGGGGAATATATCTATATGTGTTGAACTTTAATCGGGAGGAGTAAATAATATATTTAAAAATCTTAAAATGTACACATATGGTCATAATGAATTAATGATTATTAATAATACACATTTATGGTACGTTACTTGATGATGGATTAGTTTAGAGTATTTATTCTCTTTTTATGGTTTAGGATGGGTACTGAGTTAGGTAATTACTGATCCATAGGATGATAAAGGTTTGGTTTATCCGTGCAAATGGTCGAAATCCTAAGAGTTAGTAGAGTACTCTGGTTTGGGATGATTTAGGTCTGGTTGGTTACCCCAAATCGATATAAGAATTTATATTTTTTTTCATACAATGTAGCATAGGGTGGTTATGGAGTAGGTTGATTTCTCTGTGGTAGGATGGTTAGGTAATAAGTTTGATACTTGCATGGTATATGAGACGGGTTATTGATCTACGATAACTAATATGTAAATGGTAAGTTGGGGTTATTTGTATTTGTTTATGGATTCTTGTACCAATAGATTCTGATGAATGATTCGGCTATGTAGAAGTGTATCAGGTGGGATTCATTGTTTGGATTTCATTCGTGATCGATCACATGCATAGAGTTTAGTTCGATCTGGAGTTGGGAGATAATGGTCATCAGACACTTAATAAGGATCTAGTGGTAGATTCTATGGAGGTTAATATTGTAATATTGCTCATGGGTATGATGTATTGGGAAACAGGATGGTAGTGTGGTAATAATGTTGTAATTCTATGAGATTAAATAGTCACGGTGTGGATTGATGGTTTAATTGTATTATTAAACTTGCTACTTTAGGTTATTTCATGAGAATGTTATTATTTGTGGGATGTTAGCCTTAGTACATTGAGGAAAGGATGGATACGAATAATTAGAACTATTTTAGGTTAGAGGAGAGGTGATGTATTCTTGATATGAATGTCGGCATGGGATGATATGAGGCGTAAATGAGCGGCATTTAATATTGTTAAGTAATTTTGATATTTCTTGGAACTTTTGGGCTCTTACACATTTAAAAAAAATATTTTTTAGGTAGTGTTAGGCAGGAGAAGCAGGGTCAACAGCTGACTTGCATTTGTTGGATATCCCATTATTTATCCTTAGAGTAGGATTGTTATTTCATTTCAATTGACATTCTAGTTACTTTTTAATAAGAGCTTTTATTTAACGGTCATGGTGGTTCCAATTTATTTACTTTTCGATTGAGACTATTAAATATTATGAAGTTTTATTATCGTTAGTGAATTTAGTTTTATTTTGGAGACTCTTTTATATTATTCTATCTCAATTATTTATATTATCCATTACTATTATGTTGTGGATGATTTAAATTTATTGTCATTTTTATTTTATCGTGGTCCTAAGGATGGTATAAATTGCATAACATGCCCTATCTTCGGTATGTTATCTTGAGCAATTGTCACGTGAAAAAAAGGGTGTTACAATAAAAAAATAATACTAAAAAAATATTTGAAAGAAAATGAATATAACGAACTTAAATCCAAAAAGTAATTTTAGGATGCCTACGTAGCCAAAAAGTCATTGAAACCGACATGGTTCACAAAATAAGTGACACAGGGTCTAAGTCATAATATGAATTTGGGTTGTATCCTTTTGTTTAGGAAAACGAATGAAATATGAGGAAATTGTTTAAATTATAATTAAACACCCAAAATTTGGAATATCCCTCAAACCTTAACTATTTGTGAAAAATAAGTTTGAAGATGTATATATTATTAGAAAAATTATAATTAAAGTATTTTGGGGGCTAGTAATAGAGTATAAAAAGTGTATTAAGAATGAAGCACAAAAACATAAAAAAATGACATTTGTGGAAAATGTAAATGAAAAGAGGTTTTGGACCCTCAAGATTCTTCGAATTTTATTTTGGATATTTTAATTCCAATAATAAAGAAAATGTGGTATGTGCTTGTTTTTCTATTAATAATATTTTCTAGGCTTTGATAATTTGTTGACTCGATCAATTTGACTAATATCATTTGGATTTGATCTTTTAACGATTTCTTCATTTTACCTTGTATTGTGGTTTCTATTTGGTGATTGTTTTTATTGTATTTTTTTGTGTAATTAATAAATAAATTATGGTATTCTCTTCTCAGGTTCTTCATGTGTGTTTACTTAAACTTGTAAGGAAAAATATTTCAATTGAGTTCGATGTATGTTTATTTGACTTATTCTCGAAAGAAAATGCGTTTGAGTCATAGGTCGTATTTTTATTATCACGATCCCACACAGACTATGACGTATTGAAGTATATTGAAGATGTTGCGACAAAGCTTCAAAGATTTATCATGCAGGTTTTTATGGTGCATATTTCATCTTCAAGTCAAATTTCATTTCGAGATCACTCAGGTATCAATGCGTAATTTTAATGTGACTCAGAATTTAATTCTAATTGTTTAAGGATGTTATTTATTAAAGAAATGTTTTAAAAATGTTTTTAAAGAGTTTTAAAAGGATTACACTTTATTTTATTTTGAGATAAGGATGGATTAGAGTTGTATAAAACACAAACTCTAAATGTTTCTCGTTCAAATGACATCAATAGTCGTTCAAGCGAGATATTCGTGTCGTTCGAACGACATGGCAATCTCATTCGAGCGATAGGCTATCTCGTTTGAACGATGTGCCGCCTTAAGAAAATTATTTAAGGCATTGTTTCCTCAGAATTTCATAAGTGTGAAGTCCAGAAAAATAGTATACGGACAGTACGTTTTTGGCACGAAGTTTTATAAGGTTTTTTAAGTCAAAACATACTTAGAGTTTTAAATATCCAAGCTTTCATTATCATATGCAATAGTGATCTTTGTTTTGAACCGTATTGAAGTTTATTCTACACTTTGAAGAACATTGTTGGGTTTTGCGGAGAAGAAGCAAAGGAGTGCGTGTTTTGATTCCATTAACTTTCCAAGCTACATCAGTGGACACCAAGGTATTCGTGGAGCGACTTCTATGGATAGGTATCGCGGAATAATTCGCGTGGTCACTGTGACGGAGTGGTTAAAGATCAAAAGAGCATCAAGTCTTGTGGGGGATCAAGTTATTGAGTAAGCCTTGTGTCTTTTCCCTGTAATTCCACATCATAGTGATTATCTAGCTTGGACCGTCCGAGGTTTTTTCCCTTTGTGGTTTCCTTGTACATCCGGCATTGTGAGGATTCTTTTCCTTACTCTAATTTCTTTAATCAATGGATGTATGTTTAGGATTAATCACGATAAAGTTTGATTAAGTTAAAATTGGCTCACATCTTGGTGTGGTTTAAAAATTAGAAAAAGTTTTTTCATAAAAAGAAGTTTTCTTTATCATCCTTAAAACACATTGGAAATAAAAAGGGTCCTACAAATTGGTATCAGAGCTAGAAATATATTTTCATTGTGTTGATCCCGTGTGTTTTTAAGGATGAATTTCGGAGGTTTTGAGAGTTTTCATGCTCCTATTTTTTATTTAGCAAATTATTCTTATTGAAAAATGCGAATGAGAAGTTCTTTGAAATCAATTGATGAGCGTGTGTGGTTAGCGGTAGAAAAGGGTTGGAATCCACCGATTACATGAGAGGGTGAGGCCATTACACTAAAACTCATTGAGTCATGGACCGAATTCGAACATAGACTTGAACTTTAAAACTCTAAGAGTTTGCATATTTCCTCACATGTCACACAGGAAGAGTATAATAGAATCATGACTTATGAAACTTCAAAATAGGCTTGGGATACAGTTTCACTTACTCACAAGGGCACTAGAATCGTTAGGGTGTCTAAGTTACAAAACCTCACTACATATTTTGAGACGATTAAGATGTTAGAAATTGATTCGTTTGATGAGTTTTATGCTAGGTTATCCAACATTGTCAACTCGTCATTTAACTTAGGAGAAAAGATACCCAACAACCGTGTGATAAAAAAATTGAGATCTTTGTTGAGTAGGCTTGATGCAAAAGTGATCGTTTTAAACTCCTTAGGTATGCTTGAATTGACAAAACTTGAAAATATTGTAGGTGCATATCGAGTTCATAGGTTTGTAGGTGACCTACAAACCTATGAACTTGATATGTTTACCTCCAAGCAAGTGCCAAAGAAAGAAAAGGGCATTGATTTGAAAGCCTGAAAGGAGGAGACTAAAGTTTTGGATGACGATTATGATTCCAATTTTGAGGATGTCGCCTTGATGGCAAAGAAGTTCAAAAAGTTTTTTAAATTTTAAAAGCAATCGAAAGATGCCAAAAAAGTTTGAGAAATTCAAGAACAACAAGTAAGCATCCACCCCTAAGGATAAGAGTGAGATATTTAATAGGGTTGAGTCGGATTAGTGTTTTGTGTGAGGGGTATGGTCACAAAGTTTTTGAGTGTCCTACTAGACTTATGAAAGAGGACAAGAAATTGATAGCCTATAAATGTCTCCTTAAGTGATAATGATCCGGAAGAGGGAGATAAATCCCCCAATGAGGGAAAATTTATTGCTTTTTGGGCATGTCATGTGAGAGACGACGATAAATCTTCCAATGAAGATTCTCATGCGCATGACACTTTGGATGCCGTTAAAACCCGCGTGAGTGAGGGTGAAGCGAGTGAGAAAGAGGAGGTTGATGTGAAAGAGTTTCAAGTTGCCTTTAATGAGTTGTATGCCAAAGCGGTGAAGGTGAAAAAGGAAAATTATAAATTGCAAGGTAGCTTGAATGGGCATGCCATAGAATATAAAAATATTTTGTTTGGGGATCTTAGGGTATGGGAGAAGATGCTTAGGGAGAAGTTAGAGTACATTGAGAAAGAGAGAGATAGCCTTCGTGGTTTAATGGAAGCATTGAAAAAGGAGATTTTAGAGTTTGACGGGTCTAGGCATGTGCTTGAGTCTAGGATTTGTGAGCTAGATAAGATGTTGAAAGACTCAAGTAAGGTTAAGTTTGACTTGGAAGCTAGGTCAAAAAGGTTGGATAGGATATTAAGCACTGTCCAAGTCAAAGGTAATAGGTTTGGTATAGGATACGATGATAGACTTGTTCCCATTCCCTAAGCCAATACTAACCGTGTGAGAGAACCCATTAGGAACGTGAGGAGAGGTCGACATTTTGGAAATCACTCCCGTCGTCTTTACACTTGCAAAGGTCACATTAGACGTTTTTGCTATGACCTTAGGAATACTCCTAGGAAGTTAAGGAATAAAGTTGTTTAGGTTCCCAAAACCCCCATCCTTAATTTCACACACACTTGGGTTAGGAAATCGAACTTAGAGGCTTTAGGACTTAATCTTCATGGTTCCCATTTGGTTACACTTGATTCTTCCCATGCTAGATCTAAAGGATTATTGTGTTTCCATGTTTCTCATACGCTTGTCTTTGCCTCATTATTTATATCTTTCTAGTGTTATGACATGTGTACCTTTTGTATCATATTTTTTTCATTTAATTGAGTCTTATTTGAAAAATTACAAAAATATTTTGTTCTTGTGAAATTTTGTGAGAAAATATAAAAAAGATTTTATTTTTGGGTCAAAAATAATTTTAGAAAAACCAAAAAGATTTTTGGTTTGTTTTGAGTTTACATGTTTGATGTGGCATATTGGTGTGCTTGGAATCCCATCCTTTCATTATCCATGTGGCTAGGATAATTGGTCATAATTATTGATGCTTAGAATGATCTTAACCATTGTATTATGGGATTGTTTAGAAGTTGATATACATTTTGATTCGACTTTTTATATATGCCATCTTTGCACACATGCACGAGTTTATATAAATGTTTGACATCTCATGCATATTTGAGTTTGGTGAGACATTCTCATTTCAATTTTGTCATCTTTGCGTAAGTAGACTTAGGACTAGGTGTGCATGTAAGAACCGTTCACTATGAAGATTAAAATTGAAAAAATGATGACTGTTCACGGGAAAGGGTTATAAGAGTGCAAAATTGACTCATCGTGAAACCCATTATTTAAAAGAGCCCAAAAGAAAATCAAGGCAACAAAAAGAAATAAATGGCAAAAATAGGGCCAATAGTATTTTCTCTAAGTTGAGAATGATAGAAACCTCAAAAGAACTTAAAAAATACAAATGATGGAGTTTGGTTGGAGAAAAATTAAATGGGTTTGCATCACGAATCCTTGTGTTGAAACATTGCATCATGACGTTATTGTTCGTAGAATCATCAATATTCTAGATTTTTGTGCATGATGTTTGTTTAGTTCATTAAACTCACACTTTAAATGTCACATATGGCTACAATAAATTTTGATGATTTATAGCTGTCAATTAGAGCTTCTTGATCGCTTCAATGTGTTGGAATTGTGATTCATTTGTTGTAGTTCACACCCATACATTCCATGTTCATGTTTGAGCACATCGATACTATGTTATCATGTAACTCACATTGTTTTCTTTGTTTTGTTTTCTATTTTGCTACTATTTTGTAGTTTCTACTCTTTCGAGTTAACGTTTTCATGAAAAAAAATTATTGGATGAAACTACATATTTTTCAGCTTTGGAATTGAGTTCTTGGTTTTTCTCGTTCGAGTGACTTATCGATGTCGCGTGAAGCTTTCAAGCGACAAGCCTATGTCATTTAAATAACAAGTGTCTCATTCGAGCGACCTTCTAGGATTTTTGTAACCTTCTGTTTTAGTACCCTGGCTCATATTGACATATTTTTAGTACTGCTGGGTTGCTTCTGCACAGTTTGTTGTATACAGATTCTCATTGATTACATCTATTACTGCATTGTGTTCATTTACTCACACCTAATTATATTATTGATTCATATTGTGTGATTATTGTTTTCTCGCTATGGATTTGACATCTTTTTATCGTTATTAGCTGGTTGTTTCATGTTTACCTAGATACACTTTATTGATTATCTCATGCTAGATTTGTTTATATTTTCACCGGGTTGTCTATTCTAGACAAAAAGGGGGAGATATGTATGTGATGTAGGGGAGATTTTTCTTATTAAGAACATAGATTTTGTTGCATTACAAATTGATATCATATGCTTTCATGCTTATATGTTGATATTCATTAGTTTGCACAAATTGGTATCCTGACTTAGATGTTGTTTAAAAATTGGTATTCATATTTTTTCTCACTTATTTTATATCATTTGTTCCTTCGTACTTCACTTAGTATTTGTCTATTTCATGTGTGTAGGCATGCTTTAGAGAATTAAGATTTCAAGTCTACATCACATTCAGAGAGTTCATGCTTTTCGGACCATTATCTATTAATCTCGTCCAGTACTTTTGATTTTGGGTATATGGGATGGAATTTAGGCGTCATATAGCTTGACGACCCGACTTAGGCATTTCACTGTTGTTTTTGTCCCTGAATAGTCAAAGGGGGATATTTATAAGGACAAAATTTCCAATTGAGTCCGATGTATGTTTATTTGACTTATTCCCGGAACAAAACACGTTTGAGTCATAGGGCGTATTTTTATTATCAGGATCCCACATAGACTATGACGTATTGAAGTTTATTGAAGACGTTACGGCAAAGCTTCAAAGATTTATCATGCCGATTTTTATGGTGCATATTTCTTCTTCAAATCAAATTGCGTTTCGAGAACACTTGGTTATGAATGCGTAATTTTAATGGGACTCGGAATTTATTTTAAAGTTATTTAAGGATGTTATTTTATTAAAGAAATGTTTTGAATTTTTTTTAAAGAGTTTCAAAATGATTACACTTCGTTTTATTCCGAGATAAGGATGAATTGGAGTTGTATACAGTGCAAACTCTAAATGTTTCTCGTTTAAATGACATTAGCAGTCGTTCAAGAAAGATATGCATGTCGTTCGAACGACATGGCAATCTCATTCGAGCGACAGGCTATCTCATTCAAATAATGCATCGCCTCAAGAAAATTATTTAAGGCGTGGATTCCTCAAAATTTCGTAAGTGCGCATTCCAAAAAAATAGTATACGAACCGTATGTTTTTTGCACAAAGTTTTCTAAGGTTATCTAAGTCTAAAACATCCTTAAAGTTTCAAAGATTTGACCTTTCATTATCATATGAAATAGTGATCTTTGTTTTACACCTTTTTGGAGTTTGTTCTACACTTTGAAGAACATTGTTGGGTTTAATGGATAATAAGTGAATGAATTCGTGTTCCGATTCCGTAGACTTTCCAAGATACATCGGTGGACACCAAGGCGTTCGTGGAGGTGACTAACGTGGATATGTATCGCAAAAGGATTCGCGTGGGTACTATGAAGAAGTGGTTGAAGATCAGAAGAGCATTACATCTTGTGGGGGATTGAGTCGTTGAGTAAGACTTGTGTGTGTTTCTTGGAATTCCACATCATAGTGATTGTCTGGCTTAGGTTGTCCGAGTTTTTTTTCCCTATATGGTTTCCTTGTACATCCAGCATTGTGAGAATTCTTTTCCTTACTTTACTTGCTTTAATCACTAGATGTAGGTTTAGGATTAATCAAGATAAAAATTGGTTAAAATAAAATTGGCTCATAACCTGGTGTGGTTTAAAAATTAGAAAAAGGGTTTTCATAAAAAGAAGTTTTTTTGTCATCCTTAAAACACATTCGAAAGAAAAAGGGGCCTACAAAACTGATTAGGTTATCATAGTTTTGTTCAGTTTAATACATGTTATACATGTAAATTAGTGTTCTAATTAGTAATGATAACTCACTCATTAGTAACGATAAAACTCCGTTAGTAACATGTGGTTATCTAGTAGTAATTTAATGCAACTAATGTATTGCCCATGCCAATTTCTAACAGTATATTAGAGTTACTAATGTTTTTATTGACGGTAAAATATCATTACTAAAAGTGCATTTTGGTGTGGTGGGTGCTGGAAGGGTAATCAATGGTGGAATGGGATAATGTAAGGGAAATTTGATATAATATTGGGAGAGGAGTGTATGCTAAATATGAGGTTTCCATTGCATTTAAATTGAGAACAACTTTTAGTGAGGTCAGGTTTTCCTTAAATACGGAAACCTTGATAGAAGAAAATACAAGTCTGCCTATCTTGCCAATCGACAGGCTAGTCAAACTTTCTCACTAAGAAACTTTCACGTGTTTATAGGCAAGTGTGGTGTCCTGCATATAGTTAGGTTCCATACAGTTGTATTATGTTTTCAAATCATAACTTTTAATCAGGAGTTTCATTTTGCGCATCATATTGATCGTTCGAAAATGGATTCAAAGATATACGTTTTTATAAGAAAAAATACTTTAAGGTTGGAGAGTTAAATAAAGCCAAATGGCTCCAAAATAACATTATTGTTCAGTAATTAAGGTTTAAAGAAGGATTACTTATCCGAGAGTGAAGGGAATTTGTTTAGACCCTATGAAATAGTGTAGGTGTAACTCTAAGAGACCCTCGACGGGATAACTTAGGATAAGAGACGGGCCATTTATAAATATACACCCAATAAAAGGTGTAATTATCAAGTCCTTTCATTTCAGGACTCTAATGAGGATGTTAATGTTTTATTCTTAAAACCATGTATGACGTTTATTTTGCAATGAAGGTGTGTCATGTTCATTTTCAAGTAAAAATCATGCTTGTGAGAATACCTTATATATTTTAAATACATTGTATATATGTTGGTCAATTGAAATTAGTAGTTCAATTTAACACTTCAGTTTAATAGTTTCAATTTCATAGTTGAATTGAAATCATCTTGATCACAAAAGATCAAAATTTCAATTCTAGTTCAATTTAATAGTTCACACCCTAGATAGGGAGTTTAAATCCCATTGGTAAAGTTATAAGTACAATCTTATTAGTTTTTCTGGACTACGGGAACCTGCATAGTGGTTGGAGAACTTGTCTAATAGTTCAAAGAGGATTTTACTGATACTTCAGGATTGTATTGAATAGGAAAAGGGTGAGCTTCAAGTCTAGGTGTTGATTATATTAGACTTGAACAATAACATTATATTTGCAAATGATGCAAAGATTCTTAATCTGGAGGATTATGAGGATTGAAGTATCTATACAGTTATTTCTTTGATTATTATGGGTGTGATGGGTCTAAATCTCCACAAGTTAGGCAATCATTGTGTGGATATATCTCTGTAAGTTCAAATATTTTAGCTTAGGCTTTATATTTGTTTTATTTGCACTTTTTCATATTTGGCGTATCCCATTACAAACCAACTCGCACTAACTCGTCTAACTGAACACCAACATATCCTAGATCAAGACTCCTATCAAGAAGGTATAAAGACTTTTGGGGTTTTGAAATTATTCATAAATTTATTTAGGATGTTTAATTTTTAATTGAAAAATGAGGCTGATATTTTTAAATTAAAATAAATTTTTTATTTTTAACCTCGTTCAAACGATATTCGTTTCTCCTTCGAATGACTTTACATTCTCGTGAGAAGAACTTTTTGATCTCTACATCCAATGACCATCTAACGACGGCGTATTGCATCATTTCAATGTCATTTGAAGCTGGTTCAAACGAGATAGCTGTTTCGCTCGAACAAACTTGGTTTTCATTCTAACGAGCTGTTATTATCGTTCAAATGAGTTACACTATCATTCGAATGAATCACCGCCTCGAAATTTGTGCCGCATTTATAAATACTTTTTTGACTCCAAATTTTGTAAGACTTTTGCCAAAATGTTTCTTGCATAAATGTTGTAAAAGTTTTCACTTTTTGTGTTAGCAAAACACTTTTTGATTCACACTTTACAATCTGAAATAATTTTATGAATCGTTTTGAAACCCTAGATAGTTTTGTATCTTTGTGGAGAGTATTCTCTACGACTGAACATTGTGACCTAAGTGATCACGTCAGAAGAAGGCTAAAAGTTGAATCGATGAATACCAAGGGTGGACCGCCACCTGTGGAGGACTTTGGACTGAGTCAGTTTCTTTAGAGGTTCTATGAAGACACTGTGCGTTATACTTATGGGTGTATCATGTGGTTTGAAAAAGTCTTGTAAACTCTTTAAAGTGCTGAAAAATAGGTTTTTCCCTGAAAATGGATTTTTTCTTATTTGTTGTGTTTGGTTGCATGTTTAGTTTAATTTATGTGATTAAATTATCTAGCTTATGTAAATCTTATTTAATCAAAAATTAAAATTTGTTAAATTACATTTTGGAATTTGAATTGAAAAATCACAAAAATAGATATTTTGTTTGTGACTATCCTTGCTGAGCACGTTTATTTCTGCACTTACAAATTAGTATCAGAGTAAGTTACACCAAATTATCGGGTGATCCTAATTTTTCAAAGAGTTTTTCCCGTTGATACCATCTCTTTCAAATTGGTATGATAGTTTATTACACAAAATTACTGTGTGATCTTTTTTCGCAAAAAATATTTTTGAAAAATTGTTGATCTTTGAAAAGACGGGTTTTAATGGAGAATTTTTATAAATGAGTGTCCATCTTTGATGGTACCAACTATGCATATTGAAAAGCTTGGATGAGGTCTTCCTTAAAAGTCATAGATGAACGAGTCTGGTTGGTTTATGAAATGGGGTGGACTCCTCCCACTATCAGTGTTGATAATGTTGTTGGACCTAAACTTGTCTCTTTATGGACTAATGAGGAATTTAAGTGGAATAAATTTAACTCCCGAAGCCTCAGTCCTATTTCTGGAACCACCACCCCTGACGAGTTTTACTGCATCATTATGTGCACTACATCTAACTAAGCTTGGGATACTCTTCAATTCACACACGATGGAACCGATGCTGTAAAAGCGTCAAAGCTATAAAACCTTACCACCCAATTTGAGACCATTACCATGCTAGAGTCTGAGTCCTTTCATGAGTTTTAACATTTGTAAGACATGGTTAATTATAGATTTAATTTGGGTGAGAAAATTCTTTAGACGAGAGTTGTGAAAAAAAAAATTAAGGACGCTCCCTGCCCACTTTATTCCTAAGGTCACCGTGCTTAGGGATCCTAGACACTCTTAGATAGATATGTTACCTAAAACCATTAAACCTAAGCATGTAGGGATTTCTTTAAAGACTCAAACTAAGAAAAAGAATAAAGAAAGAGGTTGTGAGTATAAATCTGAGTTTGATCTTAATTTTAAAGACTTGGCCCTTTTTTGTGAAAAAATTCAAATAATTTCTCAAATTTTCAAAAGAAAATTCTTCCAAAGAAAAGATTTTTGAGAAAAATAAAAATACAAATAAAAATGAGGGCATAGGAGGAAGAGAGAAAGAGAAAGATATTAGGTGTTTTGAATGTAAGGATAAAGGGCACATGGCACATGAGTGTCCCATTAGGCTTAAGAGAAAGGGCAAGAAAGTTGCACATAAAGACACTCTTAGCGATTGTGACATCGAGTCAGTTGATTTAGGGGGAGAATCACCACAAGAACCGTGCGTTTCATTCATGGCTAATAAAATTAGCACTTATAGTTTGTCCCATGACAATGAGGACATATCTAAATGTGAGAACCTTGATGATATTTCCATTTATTTGGGAGATAGTGAGGTTGAGGATGAGATTTTAAGTAAGGAAGAATGTGGTCTCCAAAAGGCATTTTGTGATATTTACACCGAGACCTTGAAGAATAAAAACATAAATAAGGATTTGTCTATTAGGGTGTTATATTTGAAGTGGGAAGTGAAAGTTTTGAGAGAGTTTGAGGCGTCAGTAAGTCAACTCGAGAAAGTGAAAGTTTCTTTATGTGATCATTGGTCATTTTAGGCTGGGAAAAGACTGATGTAACCAACACCATATCTAGTCTTATGGGAAATCTTAAATATTTATTGAATACTAGTGAGAAACTTGAAATCTCATGTATCCCAACTTGAGAGCGATATCGAACGTATCCAGAAGGTCAAGGTCAGTTTAGAGGACACATCTAAAAAGGTTGGAAACATGATCTTCGGTCCCGCTTTGGGTAACGTCAAGAGGCAAGGAATGGGTTATTACGGTGCATCCACTTCCAATACTGCACCTGAGCCGGTTCCCGAGTTTGTGTTAGATCTTTATGACCCTCGACCCAACCCTCCTAGTAAAGCTAATCCTAGATGTTTTGAGGAAAGTGAACCCAGGACCGTGTATGCTTGTTTCAATTACAAACAAAGAGATCATCTTAGAGAGTTTTGTTTTAATCTAGGGAGAGTGTCTCATAAGTATGTTCCCCGATTTGCTCCTATATAATTTTTGCACGCACTCCCACATATGTTACTCTGCATGCTCCCGCACACCACTTGAGAGATTTTGAGAGTTTTCGAGAGAAAGTAGAGTATTTAGTCAAAACTTCACAAAATTTAATGTAGGTATTCATAGGATGTCATCTCCTCTGGGCCTAATGATTGAGTTTGTGACTTTTTTCTAGAAGAAGGTGTTTTTCATGCTCATATCGTATACCCCTATTGCTTGTGTGTTCTACCATTGTACTTATATTTTTCAGTTTGATATATTTTTTGGAAAATACAAAAAGATTTTTGTTTTTCTTGAAAAAATTTAAAAAATACAAAAAGATTTTCGATTTCTTTAAAGAAAAGGTGGAAAAGGTAAAAAGATTTTATTTTGATAAATTTTTGAAAAAAATAATCCAAAAAGAGTTTTGTATTATTTACACCATATGTGGATGAACATTAAATATGTCCAAGTCACCCATTAATTCCATATCCACATGACTATTTTGTAGTATTTTTAGACATGACATCATTTCATAGATGTGTCATATAATGTGTGGAGTCATTAAGATGTGATTTGATGATAACTTGCTACATGTTTGACTCATTCTCTACTTTAATGCACATGAGCATAAGCTTATTTGAGTATTGCACTTACCTATCAAATGATCATAGTTCACATGTCGATCATAGTGTTTCCATATCAGTTTTGCTTTAAAGACGAACCAATTGTGAAAATGAGATAATAAAAAGTTATACATGTAAGAACCATTGCCCGGATTTAAAAAATTATTTTTTAGGTAAAATTATTATATATTAAGAACGGGTAAGGGCTACGAAAGGAGAAAATATCCTTTGCGAGAAATCCACCGTTGGCAAGACCCCAATAAATGATTAAAGTCAATAAAAATAGAAAACCTCCCAAAAAAGGGCCAATTTAGTTTAGTTTGATTGATCATTCAAAAGAAATCACTTCAAAAGAATTAGAAAAGAGACGAAAATAAAAGAATAGAAAATGTGATATATGTTTATCCTTTGAGGGAGTTTAGTTAAAGATCAACGGGCACAATGAATCCTAGTTATGCTTATTTTGTCATGATGCTATTGATTTGAAGAATCATCAATATTCTAGGCTTGGGTGCATTGCGCTTATTTGTTCATTAAGCTCACTTTATTTGTCACTTGATGCGAAAGCTTAGTTAGATAAATTTTTGCGATCAATTAGAACTTCTTGAATATATTTGAGTATTTGGGTCATAATTCATTCATATCCAGTTCACGCCCATTCATTCCATCCCACAATCTTAGACACAACGATATTATGCTAGTGTGTAAAGCTTATGTGTTTTGTGTCGATTTTTGTGGTCGTTTATACCTATATATGTGTGCCGGATTTTCTTTGGTATATTTCGCATATATTATATATGTTATCATGTTTTATTTGTAAAATTTACATTTTTTGGAAAAAATGAAAATTTTCAAAAGTAGTTGATTTTGTTTGCCTATGAGATAATCATTACACATACATTGTTTGATATCTATGTGACGATATCTTACTTATTCTATGTGTTGCTTTTTACTTAATGTTTAGATTCTACTCCTTTGTCTATTTCGGACAAAAAAAGGGGGAGAACAAATTACGGGATATATTTGATGATGAGTTTGAACAACGGGGGAGATAAATTTATTGCTTTTTCAGTTTTTGTTTTCAATTTCAAACTCAATGCATAATGGGGTATTTTTATTTAATTCACATGTGTAGGTACTTATAGAAGATCATATTACACCGCTTGACAAAATGTCAAAGAGAAGAACAATGTCACACCCCGCTGAATTCAGGCATCGGTCGCCACCAAAACTAAGCGAGATGTGAGTAAATAAAATACCATTCTTAGCATGAGACAGATATGAGACATATAAAATTAATCCACAAGATAAATGATAATCGATCCCAAAAGATAAACCATCCACCTAAGCGATAAAATATCCATCTCCATGATAAACTCAAAGTAAATCGAATCTCTAATAATATGAAACTGAATAATCTCCAACTGAATCCAGTGAAATAACTAAATAAAACCCATAACAAGTTTAAAACCGAATGGTCCAATCAAAACTATAAACTGTCTCTCAAAGTAAATATAAAGGAATGAAAAACTAAACTAAATCACTACACATGAGGTAGAGCAACTCCAACTGCACCTCCAAGCAAATCTTTAAATAATTATATGCAGATTCTACAAATACAATTTCCTGAAAAGTTAGCCAACGCGCGATGTCACACCCCAAACCCAATATCCATACTAATCTTTTTTTTATTGGAATAATTAGATCATAATCTTGAGCCCATTGTAAATATAATTCATTTATCAATATTTTACTGCATAGTGTGCATAATGAACATAATATTATTCTTCTACCATAACGAAATCAATATCAAAGTCATAATTAAGTGGACATACAATAATATGATTAAATACGATTAAATATTACAACCATCAACTCAATCCATGCTAACTCAATATATACAATGTGTGAGTATATTAAAGTCTCCAGTGTGGCAAAGATAAAATCCCTATATTTAAACACTAGCTCTTTTCAATGGCGCAACTCTCAAAGTTACCGGTCATATGGTATCCTAGCTGGCAGCGTACAAACTTGAAATTGTTAAAATATAAACCGTAAGCATTAAGCTTAGTGAGGTACTTCTTCCTTTCAATGAAATAATAATTCCATATCGAATTTGTGGATATAAAATCCCAACAATACTGCCCATTGGCAATAACAAATCCTGGATCATAAGACCCAAATAATTCTACCCATTGATAATAAAAAATTCTGGAACACGAGTTCCAAATAATTCTTCCCATTGGTAATAACAAATAATGGATCATAAGACCTAAATAATTCTTCCCATTAGCAATAACAAATCCTGGAACATGAGTTCCAAATAATTCTGCCTATTGACAATAACAAATCCTAGATCATAATACACAAATAAATCTTCCCATTGGCAAACACAAGAAAAATAACAAGATTTACATATAGAATTACCTTAAGGACTTTTCCATAATTGCCCATAATTTTTCTCCATTTTTTCTCCTCAATTTCTCTTCCTAAACTTCTAATTCTCTTCCTCTCAAGCTAAACTCTTTAATGGATGAAAAATGAAGAATAAGAAGGTTATCTCCAGCCTTTAAAGTCGGCCTAACCCACTTCCTTCTTTAACCAATCAAAATTCACCATTTGTTAGCCTAATAAGACTAAATATCATTTAACGAATGGACAAATTTATCCCTATTTCGTAATTCCACCATAACTTCTTGCTCGGACCTCTGTTTTACACAGAATTTTTTGTGTTACAAACTTAGCTCATATATATACAAATATCTAGTTTTCACCTCCAATCAATTGTTATATTATAGTGGCAAAAACAAGTCCCTAACTGGAACATTCCTTTCGAAGACTTCACAAATTTGTGTTTGCGACTAATTCAATATTTCATGATTTATAAAGGTTGGATTAGACTAAACATAATAAATTAACAATATATATACCAATAACATATTATCCATATCACATAAGCTAATCATGATTTAAACATAATTTATCATAATTATATTCGGGTTGTCACAATTCTCCCCCGTTAGAAAATTTCATCCCCGAAATTGACATACCTTGGTTGTCCGAATAAAAAAAATAGGATAACGAATCTTCATGATATCCCAGCTCTCCCGTGTAGCCTTTTTCATGGAATGCCTTCTCCACACAACTTTCACAAGTGGGATCACTTTGGATCTCAATATTTGTTCCTTCCTATCCAGGATAGCAAGTGGTTCTTCCACATAGCTCAAGTCTTCCTTCAACTCAATAGGTTGTTCCACTAGTACATGTCAAGGCTCCTCTACATACTTTCTCAACATAGAAACATGGAAAATATCATGAAATCGGGCCAACTCCGGTGATAATGCTAACTTCTAGGCAACCATCCTGACTATTTCGAGGATTTTATAAGGTCCAATGTAGCGTGGACTCAATTTTACTTTATTTCCAAATCTCATAACTCCTTTCCATGGAGATATCCGAAGAAACACATAATCCCCTTTATGGAATTCCAAATCTTTTGGTTGTTTATCCGCATAACTTTTCTGTCTTCTTTGAGTTGTTCTCATTCTATCTTGAATAATCTTCACTTTTTCAGTGGCGACTTCAATAAATTCTAGACCCTCTATCTTCCTTTCACCAACTTCACCCCAACATACTGGTGTACGACATCGTCTACCGTACAATGCTTCATATGGATCCATACCAATAGTAGATTGAAAACTATTATTATATGCGAATTCTATCAAAGGAAAATATTCATCCCAATTACCTTTGAAATCAAGCACACAAGTTCTAAGCATGTCTTCTAAAATTTGTATTGTCCTTTCATACTTCCCATCTGTCTGGGGATGAAAATACGTACTAAACATTAAGTTAGTAACCATAGCATACTGCAAACTATCCCAAAATCTTGATGTAAAAGTAGGGTCCCTATTTAAAACAATAGAAATAAGTGCTCCATGAAATCGAGTAATTTCATTAACATACAATCTAGCATACCTATCAACTGTATACATAGTCCTGACTACTAGAAAATGAGCGAACGTGGTCAATATGTCCACCACTACCCAAATCAAATCTGACCCTTCTGAGATCGAGGAAGCCCAACCATAAAATCCTTCGTTACATGATCCCATTTCCATTCCGGTATTGGTAATGGCTGAAGCAAACCAACAGGTTTTTTATGGTCCACTTTTACTTGCTGACATATAAGGCACCTAGAAACAAAATCAACTATTTCCCTCTTCATATTATTCCACCAATAATACTCCTTCAAATCCCTATACATTTTAGTACTACCAGAATGAAGAGCATAAATGGAATTATGAGCCTCATCTAAAATTTCTGCTTTCAATCCATCCACATTAGGCATGCATAATCGCTTCTTATACAATAAAGTTCCATCATTAACAATACAAAAATCATCAGACTTACCATCTTGGACATCTTGCCATTTCTTCTCAAGAAAAGGATCTTGACTTTGCAAATCACGAATACAAGTAGCTAACAAAGTCCTCACTCTTACATGAGCAAAGAATCTGTCCCCATATGCTTGTTGCAATTCCACTCCCATCAATCTCAACTTCGTAATATGAGAAACTCTAGCACACTGAATGCAAAATAATCTGCCCGAAGCCTTTCCACTCAAAGCATCAGCAACTACATTTTCCTTCCCCGGATGGTAATGAATTGTACAATCATAATATTTAATTAACTCCATCCACCGCCTCTGCCTCAAATTAAATTCCTTCTGAGTAAACAAATACTTAAGACTCTGATGGTCAGTAAAAATTTCACATACTTCCCCATATAAATAATGACTCCATAATTTCAAAGCAAACACAATAGCAGCAAGTTCTAAATCATGTGTAGGATAATTATGTTCATGTGTACGCAATTGTCTAAAAGCATAAGCAATAACCTTACCATGCTGTATAAAAACACAACCCAACCCCTAATTTGTAGCATCGGTATAAATAATAAAACCATCTCCACCATGTGGAATAGTAAGAACAGGTGCGGTTACAAACTTCGTCTTTAGTTCTTCAAAACTACTTTCACAATCAGAATTCCATTCAAACTTAATATCTTTCCTGATCAATTTAGTCATTGGCAAGGAAATTGAATAAAGTCCCTTAATAAACCTTCTATAATACCCAGTTAAACCCAGAAAACTCCTCACCTCAGTTACATTATTGGGCCTCTACCACTTTATAATAGCTTCTACTTTCTTGGGATCAACACATATACCATCTCTAGAAATAACATGACCTAAAAATACAACTTGTGATAGCCAAAATTCACATTTTCTAAACTTAGCATACAACTGCTTATCTTTCAACACATTCAAAATTGTTCGGAGATGCTTTTCATGTTCAACCATATCATGTGAGTAAATTAAAATATCATTAATAAAAATTATCACAAATGAATCAATAAAAGGATGCAGTACCCGATTCATAAGATCAACAAATATAGTTGGAGCATTAGTCACTCCAAAAGGCATCACC
Source organism: Sambucus nigra (assembly GCA_949130495.1). Taxonomy (NCBI): domain Eukaryota; kingdom Viridiplantae; phylum Streptophyta; class Magnoliopsida; order Dipsacales; family Adoxaceae; genus Sambucus; species Sambucus nigra. The sequence continues at coordinate 313,433,166 of OX422211.1, read as the reverse complement.
AAAAATTCAAAATGACCATACCAAGTACGAAAAGAAGTTTTAGACATATCACTCTCCTTGACCCTCAACTAATGATAACTCGATCGCAAGTCTATTTTTGAAAACACTTTAGCACCCTGTAACTGATCCAATAAATCATCTATACGAGGTAAAGGGTACTTTTTCTTAATTGTAGCTTTATTCAGTTGCCTATAATCAATACACAAACGTATGGTACCATCTTTTTTCTTCACAAATAAAACTGTTGCACCCCATGGAGATACACTAGGCTGTATGACCCCCTATCAAGTAAATCCTGCAACTGAATCTTGAGTTTTTTCAACTCAGTAAGTTCCATTCTATACGGTGCCATAGAAATAGGGATTGTCCTCGGTGTCAATTCAATACTAAATTCAACTTCTCTCTCGGGGGTTAACCCCGATAACTCACTAGGAAACACTTATGGAAAATCCTGTACAATAGGAACATCGACTAATTGTAAATCCCCCTTCCTAGTGTCAAGAACATATGCAATAAAACCCTTAAAACCCTTACTCTATAATTTTCTCATCTGAATAGAAGAAATGATGCAACTGAGAATAATTTTCCTTTCCCCCACAAATTTAAATTCAGGCTCACCAGGCATATGAAAAACAACTTCCTTGCAGAAATAATACATAGATGCATGATATTTACATAACCAATCCATTCCCAGAATTATATCAAAATAAAAAATATCCAATGGAAGTAGATCTATAACTGTATCTCTAACACCGACAGTCAAAACACAATCATGAAAAACATGTTCAGCTACAACCATATCCCCCATAGGCATATAAATACCCAATCCCACATCTAAACGAGTACATGGTTTATTTAGGTATACAAAAAAATCATAGGACACAAAAGAATGTGTGGAACCAGGATTAATCAAATCATAAGCACTTCTATCAGTAATAGAAAGTGTACCTGTCACCACACCTGGAGTAATCTGAGCTTCTTTCATCGTAAAGACTCGTCCGCCTGGTCTAGAACCATTACCTTGTCCTCTGCCCATACTTTTCACTGCACTGCCTGGAGATAACACTCTTCTTGCTGCTTCACTAGGTGCTGCTAGAGTCTCTGCCAACTGTAGATAATTCTTCTTATTATGCCCCACTTGATGACAATGGTAACATTCCAATCCCTTAAACTTAGGACACTCAGATTTATAATGCCCTTCCTCTTTGCAAAAGAAACATGTAACACCTCCTATTGGGGCCTCTCCTCTCCCTGACTTTCTAATTGAACCAAAAGATCCTCCACCGCTGGTATCTCTACTAAATCTTCCCTGAACTCTACCAATATCTCCACCACCTCTCTGAAATTTATGAGGTTCCATCTTAACACTTCCATCCTCGCCTCTCTTAGACTGAGATGCGTCGAATCTACTTTTCTTAAAACTCTCTCTACTCACCACCCCTTGGTTTATTTGCCTTTCTGCTATCGTGGCTTGGTTTACCAGAGAAGCATAATCTTCTAACTCATAAGTCGCCACTCTATTTTGAATAGGCCAAATCAATCCATCTTGAAACCTACTACATTTATCTTATTCATCCTCCACATACTTAGTAGCAAATCTAGACAAAGCTATAAATTTAGTCCCATACTCCCTTACAGACATTTTCCCTTGGGTCAAATTTATAAATTCCCTCGCCTTCTCCCTCCTATAAACTTTAGGGAAATACCTAACACATAAAGCTTTAATAAATTCATCCCAAGTAATAACATCAGTACCTTCCATCCTGGACACCAAATGGTTGTTGGCTTTCTACCAATATTTGGCCTCTCCTTTTAGACTAAATACAACTAGATTCACTTTCTGGTTATATGGAACTTTCATAACTGCAAAGATAGTTTCTAGATCCTTGACCCACATCTTAGCTTCAGTAGGTTCAACTGACCCTGAATATTCTGGAGGATTCAGCTTCAAAACCTTTTCATGCATGGAATCTTTCATTTCCTTCCTTGCCTCTCTCTCAATCCTAGCCATAGTCTTTGATTCCAAATATCGAGTCTGTTGTTCTGCCGTTAATGCCATATTCCTTTATTATTATTCCTCCATCCTCGTCATTACCCGTGCCATTATCTGCATCTCTATAGGCTGCTCATGCTCTCTGGCCCTTCCTGTAATACTCTGCTCAATTTCTGTATCATCTGTATGAGAAGCTACTCCCTATTCTCTATGTTGTTCATTCCCAAGTTCCATCTATAATTACCTGTAATACAACAAAGTTCTAAAAACCAACATAAATAGTATATAATATTAAATTATTGTTTAGTACATAAACAATTCATAAATATCAAATCAACTCAATAACTGCCATCTAACCATCACACACGTCCTGAATTAATAACCTAGACGCTCTGATACCACTAATTATCACACCCCAAACCCAATATCCATACTAATAATTTTTTATTGGAATAATTAGATCATAATCTTGAGCCCATTGTAAATATAATTCATTTATCAATATTTTGCTGCGTAATGTGCATAATGAACATAATATTATTCTTCTACCATAACGAAATCAATATCAAAGTTATAATTAAGTGGAGATATAATAATATGATTAACTATGATTAAATATTATAACCATCAACACAATCCATGTTAACTCAATATATACAATGTGTGAGTATACTAAAGTCTCTAGTGTGACAATGATAAAATCCCCATGTTTAAACCCTAGCTCTTTCCAATGGTGTAACTCTAAAAGTTACTGGTCATATGGTATCCTAGCTGGAAACGTACAAACTTGAAATTGTTAAAATATAAACCGTAAGCATTAAGATTGGTGAGGTACTCCTTCCCTACAATGAAATAACAATTCCATATCGAATCTGTGGATATGAAATCCCAACAATCCTGCCCATTGGAAATAACAAATCCTGGATCATAAGACCCAAATAATTCTGCCCATTGGCAATAACAAATCCTGGATCATAAGACCCAAATAATTCCTCCCATTGGTAATAAAAAAATCCTGAAACATGAGTTCCAAATAATTCTTTCCATTGGCAACAACAAATCCTGTATCATAAGACCCAAATATATCTTCCAATTGGCAATAACAAATCCTGGATCATAAGACCCAAACAATCCTGGATATTTGAATATCCAAAAAAATCCTGAATATAGAAGTATTCAAACTAATCTTTCTCTTAGAGCTATATTCCCATCATCATATCATTCATATATCTGTGTATATGAAGTAATCATAAGTACACTCACCTTGACAGTTTAACTGGCTTTTCCCTTGCCTTTATTTGGTACTTTTTCAATCAATTCTTCTTCCCTTCCTATCATTGTTACAATATTAGTATCATCATAAGAATATTAACAATCCAAGGAATAAAATAAACATAACTCAATTCATAAGCATCATATGATTCCATTCAAATCATTTATCACAAGTCAAGTTTTATCAAAATTCATGTTAATATATTTGACATATCCAAATCATAGGCCAAAAACATACTCATTTATTCTTGTTAATTCAATCCTTCTCATATTATAATTCCAATACAAAAGGTGGCGCATCATTTCAAGTTTCCTAGAGCAAGATAGGCCCATTTCTTTACTACATCGCAAATCTGCCCTACAGGCTCCTCTATCGTTCAATCAAATTTCAGGAATTTTCATAATTTTTAACCATCATAAATTTCTATGATATTCTGTTCAATATCATTAAACATAGTGAATAATACAAAATTAAAGTTTCCTAATTTTTTGAGTTCATTTGCTATGTCAAGAAAAACATCAAACATATGGTTTTCATATTTACTCTTTTGGGGCAGATTCCATACCCGAACTTCAAACCATTACCCAATATTCATTTCTTTGTATTTTTACATGATTTTCGGATATACTATACATATATGAGTCTATTTTAATATACAATCAGAATCAATCAATTCCACTAAGCATACAAAAAGATATGGAAGTTTTAATAAACAAGATTTCCAAACAAAGCAATTCTAAGGGTTTACACGTTCAATCTTCGCGTAAACTTGCATCTGTTCATACATATAAACAAAGGCATGAAAGATCTATAAAATATCTATGATTTCTACTAATTAATCAGTAACTGAAGAAAAATAACAAGATTTACATATAGAATAACCTTAAGGATTTTTTCGTAATTTCCCACAATTTTTCTCCTCAATTTCTCTTCCTAAACTTCTAATTCTCTTCCTCTCAAGCTAAACTATTTAATGGCTGAAAAATGATGAAGAAAAAGCTTATATCCAGCCTTTAAAGTCTGCCTAAGACACTTCCTTCTTTAACCAATCAAAATTCACTATTTGTTAGCCTAATAAGACGAAATATCATTTAACGAATGGACAAATTTGTCCCTATTTCGTAATTCTAGCATAACTTCTTGCTCGGACCTTTATTTTACACACCGTTTGTTTTGTTACAAACTTAACTCATATATATACAACTATCTAGTTCTCACCTCGAGTCAATTATTATATTATAGTGGCCAAAACGAGTCCCGAACTGGAACAATCCTACCGAAGACTTCACAAATTTGTGTTTGCGACTAATTCAATATTTCATGATTTATAAAGGTAGGATTAGACTAAACATAATATATTAACAATATATATACTAATAGCATATTATCCATATCACATAAGCTAATCATGATTTAAACATAATTTATCATAATTATATTCGGGTTGTCACACACGAGGTCAGATCCCCGAGCATGAATACACACTACTCCTCTCAAATAGGATCCTTGAATCCAGGCAGTAGCATTATATGAAATAAATATCACAATAGATTATTTTAATTATACGAGTACTTTAAACGTGGGAAAGATAAAATTACTAACTACCCCCATATATTTTTATAAAAATCACACTAATATATTTGAATTATCCCACTTCCCCAAAGTATTAATTGAATTCAATTAACCCAAAGTTATATTTATCTCAATTTTATTATCCTTTACAGTACTTCCGCAATAAATTCTACACCACTGCAATTTCCCTCGCCATAGCCAGCCAGCCCTTTTAAACTGTCGGCCCTGCACGTTATGCACGAGGTTCCACACACGACACATCTTCATAGCTAGTCAGCCCGTTCAAACTGTCAGCCCTACACGTTATTCAGACGTCACACACCCACACATCGCAATAGCCATCCAACCCATTTAAACTGTCGGTCCTGCACGTTATTAATGACGTCAATATATTTTAATATCCGTTTTATTATCTGAGTTATTAAATTCTCAATTTTCTCAATTTCACAATTTATAAATTTCCCCCACCCTTATTATCGATGTGAGATCCTCAAAATACCCCTTAATCCCATACCTAAGGGTTCCCAAGTTATAAATATGTCCTACCCTATGTATATGATGAATTTCTAAGATAAATCTCGACCTAGTTACCCAGACTAGTGTAATGACGATAAAATACCAAAAATCAGCCCACCCCCGATATGATAAAATCGCGATAATCTACCCTCATTAGTCCCATACCTAGAAGGCGTAAATCATCAAAAGGCCTACCCACTAGTTCCATACCTAGATAGCTTCCTAAAATATAGGGAGAGCAAAAATACCCAACAACCCGTCGTCACAATGACAATTTAATAATACCAATAAGTCACACAAACAAGCATAATTGATCAATGTACCAAACTATGCATGATAGTCAAATTAAATTAAATCTTAATTTAATTTTCACATCGTCATAAACATCCAATTAATCCCATTTCATTATTTTAAATTAAATACACCGAGATTTCATCATTAATACATCATAATTCCAATTTCATTATCTCAACACAAATTACATGAGTTATACACCCCCAAATTTATTTAAACCAAAACTAAGATTTTTCTACATGCAACCTACACCAATAAAACCCAAAATCCACTCATAAATCCTACGTACCCAAGGGTTATGAATATTATTCATATTGAAAGATTTTATAAAAACAGTCCAAAAAATTGTTATCAATATTCCTAATTAAGTCACTAATCTCTTTTAAGAAAAAACATGATTAAGGGTTTAGGTGACACTTAAAATGCATAATGCTAAAGGAAAGGAATAAAATATTCATGCGTGTGATTTTGATGAAGAAAATATGAGTTTACGATTTAATTCCTCTAAAAAATTTAGCAAAGAGTCGTTCTTGAACAATCTTGAGAAAACTAGGTTTAAAGCTTCAAAACTTGGATTGAAAATAGCTCTCCAATGGAGTTATGGTTTGAGGGAGGAAGAAGATGTAAAAGAGAAGATTGTTTCTCTTAGGGCTTAGAAGAATGTGTTTGTAAAAGTATTAAACTCGTCACTTTGTTTATATACCAAAAAGAATTTGAGTCCTAATCAAATACAAACACTCAAAAAATTATTACGGATGATCCGACCGTCAGAATAACTTGAAATATTAGCATATTGTAGAGAACGGAGAGAAAAAGCATTTGTAAAAAATTTAGCTCGATCAGACTGTCAAATTGTAAAAAAATATTATTTTTATCCTACTTGACTCGGATCCTCCCCCGATTTTTATACAAAAAATTATAATTTCTAAATTTTAATCCCGATTTAAATTCCACTTAAAACCTTATTTTTATATATATAAACCAACATATTTAATTACTAAGAATAATTAAATCCAAAATTTTATTTTTTTCTCGAAATTCTCAATTAATTAATTTAATTAACTATTAAGAACACGGG